>JAJOZX010003804.1:352500-474870 GCA_023014485.1 Bathynomus jamesi
TTTCACCTTTCAAATTTTCCGTGCGATGATATCTCATTTCACGAAGGTCAAGCTTATCGTCCCTCCTCTCGAGTTGGCCTGGCGACACCACTCGTCTTCCTTAGTTCCTTGGGTAGCTGGTTGAACAGTCTTGGTCTTCTCACAACAAAACTATTTTCCTTCAGGGTTGAGGATGTTCCCTGTCTAGCCTTTAATTTGGGAACACGACACAGTCTTCCTTTTCTACTTTCCACTGTTGTTTGGGGTTATAGTGTTAAGAGCAAGATTAGGGGCTAGTTTGTCCATTATTTTCCAAATGTAAATAATGATGTACCTTTCTCTTCCTCTTTCAGTGAATATAGGTTTAATTCACGTAACCTTTCCCAGTAATTTAGTTCTTTGCACCCATTGATCTTGGCTGTGAAGCTTCTCTGAATCTCTTCTAGCTGACTAATGCATTCTTTTTTTTTATATGGGGATGTTAGGACCGAGCAGTATTCCAACTTGGGTATGATCAGTGTTTTCAATAGAAGAATCATTATATTCCTATCCCTTCTTTTAAAGGTTCTCAGTATCTGCCCAGTATCTACTGCTATCTTAGTTTGCGTTTCAAATTTCGCATTACAACTCATTACAGTCATTACAACTCCTAAATCTTTTGTTTTAGAATTTCTCTGAATTTCCTGTCCATTTGGGGTAGAGTATTACATGAATTTTAGGTCCTCCCTTTTTCCGTACCTCAACAGTTGAAATTTCTCAGTGTTAAATTTCATATTGTTGTCTTCTGACCACTTGTAGATTCTTTTTAGATCCGTTTGTAGAGATCTGTATCTTCTGAGTTTCTTATTTTTCTACTAAACTTTGTGTCATCGGCAAAGGATTATTACTGTGCTGTCTCTGGTAACGTCTTCATCTATGTCAGTTAGTATGATTATGAAGAGTAATGGAGCAAATACTATTCCTTGTGGTACTGAGCTGAGGAGCTCTGATTCTGATGAAGCTATTCCTTGAACTGTATTTTCGCTCACTAAGGAAATTATATATCCATTTTCCCACTTTTCCTGTTATTCCTCTTTATTTCAGTTTATGTATTATGATTCCAGGGTCACACTTGTCGAACGCCTTGGCAAAGTCTGTGTAGATGGCATTAATTTTGCCTTAAAAGCCACCATATTTCCAACGGCATATTCAGATTAGAGTACTGCGAATATATTAATGTCATATCAAATATCTAAAAATTGTAAAACTTTCTCACTTTTATTCTTTTCTGAATAATGAATTTTTTATGTTTTATTTTGAAGGTTAAATTAGGTTTGCGTTGCGTTGTTAGGTTTTAAAAATTGGGTGAGTGTCGCGATACAAGAATGAATATATGAGGAAGTGTGAAAATGTCACAGTTTTGTAGGGAAGCCAAACGTGTGTGTGTGTGTTGTGTGTGTGTGTGTGTTACACACCCACAGGAAAAAAATGAAAAGCGATCCCAAGACCTTGGAATCGCTTATTTCTGTCCCTGTAGGTGTGTAACACATCAATTTTACGTGTAAAATTGTGAAATTCACACAAATACACACATACACACACACACACACACACATATATATATATATATATATATATATATATATATATATATATATATATATATTCGAAAAAGCTCACATAAACGGTATAACGTCAGTAACAAAAAGTACGGAATGAGGGCACGATAGAATATTTTCTTTGAAAATAAAAGAGACAAAAGTTCTTACTTTAATGAATCACTTTAAGGTGGTGCAAACCTTTTCACACACACACACACAGGACTAAAGTAACAATTAGTTTGTGGCATGTCAGTCATTGAAGCTGAATGTGAATTACTGATGAAAGTTCGTCAGCCACTCAGTTTACAAAAGTGATTGGCGGAATCGTCGTTCTGGATACACCGATTTCATGTGTTCGAGAGAATTATTTCTTCCAAACGACTCCACTCATTTAATTAAAATATTAAACACTATTCAATTTTTTCTTTGAGGCTTCACACGTTTTAACGTATCAGCACGAGGTCATATTTACGTAAAGACGTCGAGACCTTTGATCTTTAGTTGAAAGGCAAACTACAGCAACGACTCCAGGAGGTTTTCTTTTTTGACAGTGAAAAGCCGCCGAAGTTGTGAGTTTGAGTTTTATTGCACTCCGGTTTCATATTACAGAATTACGAGCTTATTTGGTGTCAGTATTTCTGAATATAGAGTATAGGGAATCGCCTACATTTATGAATTATTTTAGTTTGAATTACTTTGGTGTGTTATTTGAGTGTTGATAGATGTAATTTATTTTCAGTTATTAAAGTCGTTTCCTTGTTTTGTATTTTTTCTTAACTATATAATTTTTTACGAAATATGAGTATCTATTGGAAGAAGTATTGTTCTGAGTGAGTAAATGAACATTGTTTTGATAAACAATATCCTGTCTACTCATTCCTTATGTAGTCACAATTGATAATTAATATATAAAACTAATGTACTATACTATCTGCCTAAAGTCCCAATAGGATTACAGTTCATTCAGTTGACTGTAGGATATTACCGTAATAATCAGTCAGGAGGACCAGAAATTGACACAGTGCTCAGGCCAACAAATGCGACCCTCTGCATTAACTCCAGGATTATTATTGCGGACATCATCGGGGTCCAACCACCGATCTCCTTGTCCGCACCGTCGTATCAGGGTTCTAACCATCGACTTCAGTGTCTTTACTTCGTTTATAAGGAAAGGGTGTTGCGGTAACAAAAGCGTCCATGGCTTAGTGGGTATCACTGTGGGTAACCCAAAAGACGTCATTATAACGGCCAACCTAAGCTTCTTTCTATTTCAAGTTATTGTCTACCATAATTTAAGAGGATTAACTAATCTGTTCTACTTATGTAATGCTCGAAATCACTCTCGGAAGAGTGAATGCATATTAAATGACTTTATAGTGAAAGTACTAGGGGCACTCAGTATATTTTGCCCCACCCTTTTTTCTTAGCTAAATAATAGGCCATGGGCCTGAAATGTCTTTTGTGGCGTAAGTTTCAACTTTCTGCGCTTCACATAACCGGATTTTTCCAGTTTGAACCTCCCCTCCTTGTATAAAACCAATTTTAAACGCCCTTCTATGAAACCGATGGTTAACGCAGTTTCGAAAATGGCGTCTGACAGTGATGTGCGTCGTAAACAGAGAGCTGTTATCGAGTTCTTAACCGCAGAGAAGGAAACAGTTGGAAATATTCACAAACATCTACAAAACGTTTACGGAGAACTGTTGTTGATAGTAGCACAGTTGGACGCTGGTCTAAACGTGTGAGATCAACGGAGAGAGGAAGAGCCAGCCTCGATGATGAGCCACGCAGCGGTCGCCCGGCACCGGCTGTCACATCTCACACTGTGCAACGTGCTAACATCATCATTCGATCAAATCGGCGCGTCACATACAAGGAGCTATCACTGGAGCTAGAAATTAGTGAAGGAAATGTGAATACGATAATTCAGCAACTGTCATACTCAAAAGTGTGTTCACGCTTGCTCCTCGCGAACTGACTGAAGATCACAAAGCCCAAAGAAAAGAAATTGCTTCTGAATCGTTGGTTCGATACGAGACAGAAGGGGATGACTTCCTTTCACGAATTGTGACTGGGGATGAGACTTGGGTACACCACTTTGAAACTTGAATAAAACGCCAATCCATGAAGTGGCATCACGCAGATTCCCCACGCAAGAAAAAGTTCAAAATGGTTCCCTCTGCACGAAAGGTTACGGCCACCATCTTCTGGGACATGAAAGGGGTGATTGTGGGGGACATTATGAAGAAAGGACAAACAATCAACTGAGAGGCATATATTGTTACCCTACAGAGATTCCAGAGACATATAAAGCGAGTTCGACCAGGGAGAAAACTGGAAGACGTCCTTCTTTTGCACGATAACGCAACACCACATATATACGTTTTGTGTTTCATATTTATCAATTATTACGAAAGAAATCTTTTATAACGTGAAGAGCCTAATCATTTTTATTAATCAAAAAAGTAACATAAATATCGTCAACTGTTGCCGCAAAATAGAAGTCAGCATCTTCCTTCCTTGAATAACCAATTTTAAAATTAGAAAGAGCCGTTTTGAGCAGAAAACTGGGATTTGTTTATAAAAACCTCTGAACAGTTAGTTAGAACAACGTGAAGAAAGTGTTAGCAGCTGATGAGGAAGTTCCTAACAGTGGCTGTATCCTCCAGCGCGGGACACGTCAACGCGAAGAAGAGGCGACGTCAAACCGAAACATCAACGCGCTGGTGGCCAAACTTCCTCAAATCTCCGTGCAGCGGGATGTCTACGGTTGGCCAGACTGGCAGTCGACCCCTTGTTGCGTGGCACGGTCAGAGTGCCGATCGGCTCCCGGGGCCGGAACTATTTTCAGCGTGCTATTTTTTCATTTACGAGGAGCAATTGCGTGCTCCCCGGACTACTCTTACTCCCCGGACTACTCTTACTCTCCGGACTAATCCAGGCCCCACTACAACTTACACACATCACCATACACAAAGACAGACACAATAGCACCATGAGACACATACAGAAGTATAATATTAACATATTACAGTACAACGTAGATGGCCTCACAAACAAAATCATGCAGCTTAGGGAATTCGTACACAACAAAAACATTCACATAGCACTCATACAAGAAACAAAACTAAAACGTACACACAAAACACCCACCATCCCTGACTTCACGGCGATCCGTCAAGATCGTACTGGGGGTAACGGGGTGGACTCATCACTTACATACGTAAAAGCATTAGCTACACTGATGCCACCCAAAACATTACAAGCACAATCCAAGCAGATAACACGATAGAAATACAGGCAGTTAACATTAAAACACACTCAAAACACAACACCACACTAATTAACATTTAGGGTACATCCCATCAGATAGTTCACCTCAGCTGCCAGCCAATTACAATCCACAGTTACACAATCTGGCCTCTGTTACTAATGTCATCTTAGGAGGAGATTTTAACGCTAAAGACACTAGTTGGTACCTGCACAATCAAAGCAACACCAGAGGCGCCAACATAGCCACACAACTAAACAGCCTCTTCATTCTTAACAATACAGAAGAACATACACCACCACAGCAAGCAAGATACTCAAACTCCTCCCCAGACATAACGTTTGTTCCCCCTCACTAGCAACACATACACACTGGAGACAGAAAAAACTGTCATCAGACCACCTGCCCATCATCATTACAACACGTTCTACACTCTGCCCCAACAGCCTTAGGCACACTTAGAGAAATTACAAGAAAGCTGATTGGGAACAGTTCAAAATACAGACTGAGGAACAATTCACCACATTAAAAAGCACACCCATCATAAACATCAATACAACACTCAAAACATTTAATCAGATCATCAATAATGCAAACAAATACATACCCAAGGGCAACATTAGGAAATACAACCCAAATTACACTAGAGAAATAGCCCACCTCATAAGGCAACGTAACAACCTCAAACATAACACACAAACACCACACACAGAAGCCATAAAAACAACAGATACAACAGTTCAACACAGAAATAAACAACAAACTCAAAGAAAAACAAACAGAAACATTTAGGGAATTCATAACAACACTAAACCACTCCACAGATACATCCAGGCTATACAAGACAATAAACAGCATTACCTACTCCAACAGTGGTATTCACACTTCACACGCGGGCTATCTCTCGCAGCCAAAATAATATCCCAACATATACACAACAAGCTAACATTCTAGTTAATCACCACGCAAAGATAAGTGACTTAAAGAGAGACAACAACCAGAAACACGCAGACAGACAAACAGCCAGACACAAGAAAACCTATAGACTCGACACGACCATTACACCCTTCAATACAGACCAGACCACCAACATCATCAAAAACATTAAGAATTCGAAGGCTACTGGACCAGACAACATATCTAACATAAACCTTAAACACTTGGGCCCACAGGGAATACTAGCTCTCACAAATATCAACACATATTCATACAAACACTGTATTATTCCTGACATATGGAAACAAGGTAAAATTATTACACTACTCAAACCAAACAAAAATTCAACAGAACCAGCTTCCTATAGACCCATTACTTTACTATGCACACCTTCCAAAGTAACAGAAAGAATAATCTTACAAATCACCAACCCACACACACACCACTATCGCCTACTCAACATGGATTCAAACCTCACCACTCAACCACGACATTACTCACTAATCTCACGCAGCACATCATGGATGGTATTAACTCCAGACGACCAGCTCATCGTAAACTATTAGCAACAATACACATTAGTAAAGCATTTTATGCTATCCCACGTTTCCCTCTCATAAACAAAATACTCAACACAAACATGCACAATAACACCAAAAGGTGGCTGAGCAACTATCTTTCAGGAAGATACTCACATCTCACATTTAATGGCAAGTCATCCAAAAAGAAGCTTTTACCGAACGGGGTCCCTCAAGGCTCTGTTCTCTCACCAACACTCTTCAACATGTACATGCATGACATTCCAACACCCATAGATAACAAGCTTCTCTTATCATCATACGCAGATAACATCACTCTAACATCCACCCACAACAACATCGACACCGCTACAAATAACCTACAAACACATAACCAGTATACAAGACGACTGGCTCACACACAATGGACTCAAAGTAGCGCCCACAAAATCAACCATCACCAGATAACTCCACAGCTTACACTAAGCAACACCAACATTCCACACACTCACAGGACCAAAATACTTGCGGTCACATATAACACATCATTATCTTTTGCAAACCACATTCAGGACATTAAAAACAAATATACGTCAAAACTTAACACGCTTAGGGTACTAACAGGCACAAACTTTGGACACCAGCAGGAAACAACATCACTCATATACAAACAATGTATTCGCTCATTTATGAACTATGCTAGCCCATGCTGGGTACCCATTATCTCAAACACACACATAAACACCTTACAGACAATATAAAACAACGCACTTCCTATCATTACAGGATGCACTCAAACAACACCAATAGAACACCTGCACACAGAAACAAAAATACTGAAAGTTAGTAAACATTTAGACATGAGGGGAACACAATTCATGGCAGCAGCGACAACTAACCCACAACACCCTTGCCACTACATGTACAATCATGCACTGACAACTCGCACCATTAAGGTAACACCAGAGAGACATTATAACCAAATACTCCATTCCATACCACGCCCCACAGACATCACACAGTACAGAAAACACATACACACACACCTAACCCACAAAGCACTGACACGACTCGGTCCGAATGCGGTCCTAGGTGCGAAGCACGATTCCGATGTGGACATCACCCCAACTTACGGACATTTAAACACAGACTAGACAACTCCACAGGCGACACCTGCCACCTGTGCCAGGACACACCACAAACAATTGAATACATTATGACAGACTGTACCGCTCTAGCACAACAACGAACACAACACAACATCACTAGTGCGCTGAACCTCTGGTCCACTCCGGAGAGGGCGGTCGGTTACGTGCGTGCCGCCGGCTTGCTCGATCAGGGTGGGCTGATCGGCTAAACAACAACAACAACAACAGTTTGCAAACAAGAGAGGCCATCACAAAAATGCGCTTGACTGTGTTACCCCACCCTCCATGCAGCCCGGATCTGGCACCTTCAGACTTCCATTTGTTTTGGCCAATGAAGGATGCTATTCGTGGAAGAAAGTTTTCAGAGTGACGATGAGGTTGTTGAGGAGGTTAAGAAGTGGCTCCAGCGGAACACAGCAGACTTTTACCAGTAAGGAATAAAGTTCCTTGTTTCGAAGTGGAGGAAAGCCGTAGAAAAGGATGGGGACTATGTGGAAAAATAAAAACTTGTAAAAAAGGTATATAACTACTTGTGTACAAAATTTCTGGAACTTACAAGGAAACTTGGAAAGAAAAAAAAAAGGTGGGGCAAAATATATTGAGTGGCCCTCGTACTTTGTTTGCACCAACGCATGCCTCACTAACTTCAACAACTTAAAGAGTGGTCGGCAGTTTAATCATCATCATCATACCATAATTCACGGCTTGTCCGTCTTTTCGTCTGTCTGTCCGTCTGTCTCCTTTCCAGGTCCAAACGGCTGGACCGATTTTCATAAAACGTGGTGAAAACACACTTTTTTTTCATGTCAGGTTTTCCCCCAAAAAATTTATCCCAATTTATTTCTAAAAATATTTATATGATAAAACACGATACACTTAAATTTCGAGATTTTAAACTCAGAAAATTTTCTTGAAATAAACCAAGTCCTTTCACGCTTCCACAGAGTTTCATACACTTTTGTAGAATGAAGAAAATTAAGTTGATCAACAAATTTAGAAAAGAATGTAGCCATCAAAATTTTTAGCTACGCATCAGAAGCCATGATACGTGAAAAAAAAAAAAATGACATGTTGTATTTGAAATTTAAGTGCTTCGTGAGCTTCAAGTAAAATCTGTGAAGATGCATTTAAAATTTAAGTGATTCGTGAGCTAATTGTAAATGTTAAACTCTAACTCGCTTAAAGAATAACTCGTCGTTTGACGGGTATTTTTGATAGTTACAATAATTTGCATAAAAATACTCATGCGTGCGGCTTAATTCTTTCTCACTTTGTAAGATATATATATTATATATATATATCGTGTGTGAATCCGCGAAAGCGTGTTGAAATGCGTGCCAGGTTGTGCTAAGTTTTACCTTGTCGTAAAACTATTCACCGCCCTCGTCTTCTATTCAGAAGCTGTTGGGTTCCAATCCTAATGGGGGTAATTTTACACACACACACACACACACACCTATATATATATATATATATATATATATATATATATATATATATATATAATATATATATATTATATATATATATATATTAGGGTGTTTCATACCTATAGGGTAAAATAAAAATGAGCTTGGAGTTTTAATCCACACGTTTCTCCATATTCTAAAGAACAAGAAAACACGTTTGTGCAAGTTTGAACCAGATCGCGCTGCATTTAGAGGTCCCCAACTTTGACGACTTTTTGTCAGTTCATTTCTCGCCTGCCTGCAGTGAAGACGGTTTTCTTCGTCACTTGAGCGGTTCGTGTTGTATAGCCTATTGGACAACTATGGAGGTAATTATATATGCTACTAATTATCTCATTTTACTGTGGTATTGAAATTTATTATTATTTAATTTCTGTCATTTTACTGTGGTAGTGATATTTATTATTAATATTACATGAAATTAATTAGTCTGTTGCATATTGGACAACTAAGCTGGTAATTATTTATGATACTAATTAATGTAATTTTACTGCGGTATTGAAATTTATTTAATTAATGAATTGTCAAAGAGAACGTAGTGTACACGTATCAGTTTTATAAATAAAGAAAAGCAGTAACTGGGACTCGAACCAGTGTCATAGCCGTTTGGCGGCATCGCTCAAGTCGGCGTACACAGCACGCTATCCACGCTATCCACATCTATGAAGTCATCCTCAGCTCTGTCTTCAAGCGTGCATACGGCCCTTCAAGTGGCCCCGATATACCCGTTTTCAAGAGGTTTGGCACAATGGAAGTTCATCGACCGGTTGGACGTGCGGCCGTACGATTTTGCTCAAGTCAATGACTCTATGAGGGAACTGAGGGAGAAGTCAGTCCTGCTGGTGAGAGGGATGGTGAGCACGTCGCATCAGCGCGATGACTACAAGGAACTGCTACAGTTGGTTCTCATCTTCCTGGGAGAAGCAAAAGTGGTGGATTTCCCTCTCAGAGCCCTGGCGCTTACCATCACGCTCGATGGATGGCGATAGCCATCTACTCCTTGAAAGTAATTCTACTGAAGAAGCAGTTCAAGATGTCGAGTCACGAGTTGGAAGCTCTGACAGCCGTAGGTCTCTTCGTGTCCCTCGTCTACATCCGAGGTTGGACTCGTGCTGCAACCTCAAGCAAGGCTGCCGCAGTTGATCTGGAATTTCTGCGTGACGCGGAAGCCTTTGCCATGTCGGGATATTCGTGTGTTAACGCTGCGCAAGAAGCCATGTCTCGACACCTATGGTACATCTCTGAGACTCTTATTGCCATGGCGTTCTTCGACGCAGATGTGGCAGATGAAGAAAAGGCTCAGATGGTCGTCAGTTTGGGTAAGCCCGCATCGAAAAAGGAACTCAAGCGACCCCAAGGGAAGAACGTCAGGAATCTTGCCTCGAAACACCTGGCGGAGTTCGTGACAGGAAAGACGATGGCTTTCTTCCATGCATTCGACTTGGACACAGAATTCTTGAAAAAGCCAGTTGCCGAGTGGACTGAAGTAGAGGGCTTCAAGCAAGCAGCGGCAACTTTTAACAAAATCTCTGTCGTCAACGATCGGGCCGAAAGAGCCATCGCGCTCACCAGAGAGTTCAACTGTTCTCTGACGAAGAACGAAGAGCAGAAGCAGTATTTGCTCAAAACTGTGATGCAGCATAGGGCGAAATACCCGAATAAAACCAAGAAGGATTTCATGGACAAATGATTCGCAAGAAGTGGTTATGTTTTTTGTATCTTTGTGAAAATGTGTAGTGAAATGGTACTCGTTTGTTGAATAAAAATTCATTGACAGATTTTTGTTTAATTTTTTCCGTTTATGATCTGCCAGAGCATCAAACTGGGGACCCGTAAACTTTAAACTATTGAATTAATACTTCGGTTTATCAGTCTCCTCAGCAAATGGAACAAGGGGATCCATGTGGATTAAAATTTTTCCAAACTTTTAATTTATGAAACACCCTAATATATATATACAGTATATAAAAGCTGTCCTAGTTCAGAATTTTTTAAAATTTTAGCCTTATTATTATTCCTATATTACTAGTTTTGGAGCTATTGGAGAATAGGGACCCCAGCCTTCTTTAGTTAGGCTTATAAGGCTAACGAAAATATCACGACCTAACCTAACCAATCGTTAGGTTAACTGTACGCCCTTGACGATTGGTTAGGTTAGGTCATGATATTTTCGTTAGTTAGCCTTATAAAGCTAACTAAAGAAGGCTGGGGTCCCTATTCTTCAATAGCTCCCAAGTTTTTGTAAACGAAAAATTTTCTTGAGCAAAGATTAAATAAAATAATACTAACATAAGTGCTTCTTCCTTTATCATGTCAATAAAATGTTTTCCAACGGTACAACAAATCCTGACAACAAACAATAGAATAGAATTTACTTCCAATACCAATAAAAAAAATACATGAAAAAGTGAAAAAATAAATAAATAAAGTTGCACATCGTCCAGCTATAAAAGGATACATTTCAGGTGAAAACGATATCAGTGATCGTACATGTGTCACACTATTTAGTTTCCAAAGTAGTATGACCGCAAAATGTTCGAGTGCACATGTAATTGCAACGTTGATCAATTGTTGCAATGTGCCAGCCCCTTCCCCCTGGGGGGTAATGGGGGATGGGGGTTATGCAACAATGGGGTGGGGGTTAGCCCCCAAGTTGCATAAATGGGGTGAAGGGGTTTTCGGGAGAGGGAGAATGACCTCCACCCAAAGGGGTAACCTACGCACAGAAGGTGCCCTCGCGGTAGGCGAGTTTGCGAAGCACAAGCAGTGGCCGTAGGGCAGTGAGCCGAAGGCTCTGCTTGTGAATATAAATTGTCACTTTAAAATTATGACAGAATTTTATCTCACTGTTACAGCTTAAGTTTTGATGGAAATAGACTGCTTTATGCTTTTCTAATTTTAGTCTTTTTTTTTGTCTTTTTTTTTAAGATGATTTTGTTTTCCGTCAAGTTTAGAAGTCAGTCTCGATTACCCTTTTTGTAGTGGTTTCTGTGAGATGGTTTCATCCTTTCTAACCTTTCTGACTTGATCACGGAAAAAATAGTTTTTTCTATTATCATTTTTTTTCAGGTATAAAAATCACTTTTTTGAAAAAATTAGTACTTGTTCCAAGTACAGTACCTTCATGGAAATATTTTTTTCTACAGGAAGAAGGGGCAAAGGGCGAGCACCCGCAAAAATGCCCTCCACCATAGGAGAGAGAGCCAAAATCAAGGTCCAGGGCCTTCGAGATGCCTGGACATTCTCTGTTTGAAAGATGGACTGAGAAAGATTGTTCAATAGTAGAGCGGTTGTGCACGCGTGAATAATAATATAATCATTGAGGGGATTCAAGAACTGGCACAGCGCTCAGGAAAACTAATGCGTCCTATTGCTCTAACTCTCGTATTACCAGCATCATCGAGATTCGAAACCCCGACCTCAGTGTCTTTACTTCGATTACAGTAAAACGGTGCTACCCACTGAGCTACGGAAGTTGGCGTGTACGCGTGAAAATAAGCAAACGAAATGTTTACCATTTCGTTCTAATCAATGTAACTCCTTCAGAATGAATAGGAAACAGATGGCCGAAATGAATGACATTCTGATATAAAGATCAATTAAAAAGACCAAATTCGTTAAATTCGCAAGCCCCGATCACAACGTTCGCATAGCACGAGTCCTATTTATACACACAAAATCAATATTCAATGGAGAAATGGAAATCGAGGAAACATTGTTCACATTATTCAGTTCCATTTGTAGAAATATAAAAAAATATGTATATTTAGGCATGATTTTATCATATCGAACGCAATGCAGCCTATATATTATATATACACAAACTCAGAATGGTCCCCTGAGAAACTTATTTGTTAAACACAGACCGTGCATGGAACAAGGAACTCTTCTGGGAAATTTCTCAGGGGACCATTCTGAGTTTGTGTATATTAAACGGACGTGTTATGTGCCTTGAAAAGTGGACGCTCAATGTCCCAGTTGAGGTTTAAGTTTTGTTTTTTTGGCTAAAAATACAATAGTTACCCCTTTTTCTTTGATGTATTCAATCTGACGTGAATGGAACGAGTTTCTTGCGTATATTGAGGTTCTGAATGTAGTAGGCTAGGTGTAAGCTGTAAACCCTAGATCCTGTCCCAAAGCTGGATCCTATCTGCTTTGCAGATAGCTGGTGAGGGAAGCTATAGTTTGGGCCTCTTTGAGAGTAACCCGGTGCCCACGTTGTCATTTATCATTACTTATTCGAACTATAGTGGATGTAATTTCCCAGAAGAGTTCCTTGTTCCATGCACGGTCTGTGTTTAACACATATATATATAGATATATATATATATATATATATATGGTCATCCCATAAGTAATGTCGTTTTTTACGACAGATTAAGTTTAAACTAGTCCTACTCGGTTTATGCATAAATTTTCCGAAGGTTATATCTAAGAGGAGATCTATCGTGTTTCGCTACATACTTTACAGACCTTGACCAGTGAAGACGTGTGTTTTGCTTTATGTGAACCCTCATAAACATGGCGGTATCAGAAGAGCATATCAGGCATATAATGCTTTACGAGTTCAAAAAGGGAATAGTGCTACTGAAGCAACGCGAAACATTCAGGAAGTTTATGGCAACGATATTCTGCATGTGAGGAAATGTCAAAGATGGTTTCAAAAGTTTACGAATAGTGACTGCTGTTTGACAAATGCAGCACGCTCTGGACGCCATGCTGAGTTTGATGATGACCTGCTGTTAGCCGCACTTGAAGAAGACTGTTCAACAACCGTCGAATAATTGGCCCAGAAACTCAATTCATCCCCGTCCACCATCCATCGACATTTGCAACAACTCGGGAAAGTGCCTAAGTTAGGAAAATGGGTGCCACATGAATTGTCGGTCGACATTCTGAGGGTGCGGGTAAACATTAGCACAGCTCTTCATTCCCGTGAACTCCAAGATCCGTTTTTGCACCGTTTAGTGACTGGTGATGAAAAGTGGATACTGTACCAGAATGTTAAGCGCCGTCGACAGTGAGTTTGTGCCGGAGAACCAGCGACACCACAGCCAAAACCAAATCTTCACCCTTGGAAGGTGTCGTTTAGTGTTTGGTGGGATAAAGGTGGTGTAATACACTTTGAAACCTTACCACACAACCAAACAATCACCACTCAAGTCTACTGTCAACAACTGGATCGATTGAACACTGCACTAAAAGAAAAGAGACCTTTGGTTAATCGAAAAGGAATCGTGTTCCACCACGACAACGCACGTCCTCATACCGCTCGGATCACTTCTGCAAAAATTGAGGAGCTTGGGTGGGAAAAACGTCCACATCCTCCATATTCTCCAGACCTTGCGCCTTCAGATTATCATCTCTTCAGGAGTCTGCAAAACTATCTTGACGAGAAACAGTATACTTCTCTAGATGACCTGCACACCAGTCTTTGTACGTTTTTTGCCTCAAAACAGCCTGAATTTTATAAACATGTCATTGAAAAGCTTGTGGGACGTTGGCAGAGTGTCATGATGATTCCGATGGAAAATATATACTAGATTAAAAAGTTTCAGTTGAGTATTTTTTTGTCCTTCAAATTCCAATCTAAAAAATTATTTCATGAAGGTAACACGTGAATAATATTTATGATGAAAATAACCACGAAGGAAAAAGAAAACACGAAGTGGTGCTCAAGCGCTTTCGTCTAATGACATCCTCAGGAACACTGAAATTAATGACAAGTTCGAGACTCTATATAGGTCACAAAAAAAAGATAATATGATTGGTGTACAAAAAATTGTAGGATGAGCATACAAATTTATATGGAAAAGCTACCAGAGTTTTAGCACCTTGCTCTTCTTGTCTAAATCCGTTCTGAACGAATTCAAAACAACAGAGTCAAGAGGAAAAAGGCCCTGGCTAATGTTGAAATTGTTTGTAAGATGAATAATGGCAGACTCAAATATTTCTATTAACACTGTTAATAGAAATATTCTTGAGTGTGCCATTATTCAACCTATTATTCAATGTTAATATTTCTATTAATATTGTTACTAGAAATATTCTTAAGTCTGCCATTTTTCAACTTGCAAACAATTTCAACATTAGCCAGGGCCTTTTTCGCTTGATCCTGTTGTTTTGAATTCGTTCAGAATGGATTTAGACAAGAAGGGCAAGGTGCTATAACTCTGGTAACTTTTCCAAATAAATTTCCATGCTCCTCCTACAATTTTTTGTACACCAATCATATCTTATTTTTTTGTGACCTATATATAATCTCGAACTTGTTATTAATTTCATTGTTCCTGAGGATGTCATTAGACGAAAGCGCTTGAGCACCATTCCGTGTTTTCTTTTTCGTTTGTAGTTATTTTCATCTGTCGTGATTCCCCCTCATTCACAATTCATTATTTTATTTGTTATTTACTTTACTTTATTCAATTTCTTTTATCATTGATCTTTCTTCTCTTTACACTCGCTTCACTGTGCTTTATAAACACGGGCTGACGGGTAGCCGTGGCCGGCATTATGATTTCGAACAAAGAAAAGAGACCGGGATAAACTACACACTTTTATTTACTATTTACTGACTTTTTATTTATATCGAAATACTTTAGACGAACGAGGTAATGCGAGGGCGGAATTAGCGTTAACATTTAATCGCGGAGAGAGACATAATTAATATATTAAATAAACTATAACATAAGCTTCCATCATGATGGAAGTTTATCTTTTCTGGATCTAAAATTTGGAGATGCTTTAATCAGTTCAAATTTGAAGTTTATCATAAGCCTACTAATAATAGCTCTTATGTGCATTTTTATTCTGACCATCACCCTCGATTAAATCTTTTATTTTCTCTGCTATGTTTCTTAGAGCATTGAGAGTTGTCAGTCCTGAATTTTAGATTCCGAGTTAGGCAATATCATGAATATTGGTACTAAATTATGTTAGTCTATTTCATTTTTAGATAACTGCCTTAGGAAAGCCAAGACTAGGTATTATAATAGTGTAACTGTAAAGGAATTTGAACGTAAAAAATATCCTTAGCCTACCTTACCAAGTTAATTTTCAATATCTTCCGACTTTACTTAAGCAATTGGTAGTCTTTAAGTATGATAATATTGTTAAATCACGCCAAATAAAGAATAGCCCGGATAATGTGGTCGTTTGTGTGTATTCGATCGCATGTACATAATGTAACTCAGTATATTTAGGGCAAACGGGTAAAACGTTAGATATTAGGGTAAAACAGCATAAATATGCGTGTAGAACAGCAAATAATTCTAATGCATTGTTTAACCATATGTATAGATGCAGGCCCGGATTAAAGGTATGGAGGGCCTAAGGCTAATGGGAAGGAAGGGCCTAAATATATGCAACATAAATTCATAATCCGTAATAGCACATACATTAATGATTAATCACACAAACTATGACAATTTGACAAATGTAGTTTTATTTTATTCCAATACACAAATTATCCAATTTCCAAATATACAATATACACTATTATTCCAATAGATAATTTGTAATTGTTTAAATTACATTCAAATAACTGTCAGAAATCGACCACAATTTATTTAAAAAATCAATGAATACTAAACTAATGTTGGTAATTCAAATGAGAATGTGTACTGGAAAAATTTGCCAGTATGAAATAGCAAGACCAACTTTATTGCTCAGTTCAAAAACAAATTTTGTTCGTTTTCCATTCATTTTTACGTTTTCTGTGAATGATTCATAGAAAACGTAAAAATAGCTGCTGGAGTGCTCATGGTACTCGATTGTGAACCAGGATTCTAATGTCTCTAACTCTTTCATAATTGTCAACGTCACTTTTATAATCTTTTATCTCAAAAATATGCACACCAAGGAATGTGAAGTGTATGTATCAAGTTGCTATGCAATGTTCTTCCTGTGAAATAACTAATGCAAACATGAGCCAAACCAAAAATCAACTTAACTCTACGATTTCATCTTTTGTTTATACATTCCTGGCTTCAGGGCCAGAGTTGTCAGATACTTTTGAACAAAATTAGCGAGGAACGTATCGAAAAGTCGCAAAAAGTAGCCCAACCCCAATTTCATTATTTTATTATACTATAAAATTTACTTACGGTTTTTATTTAAAATTGTAGTGAATTCAATAGCTCGTCGTCTTCTTTTTCTCCTTCATCATGGCTTGTAAAGGTCTTTTCTGACTTTTCGTAAATGCCAGAATTATATTTAAGCATAGGTGGCGAAGGTTCAAAATTAACACAACAAATGCTTTTTTCTTCAAGCATCATTTTTATACGAAGTACAGAAGCTAAAAGTTCTAAACCCATCCGATTCCTAAGTTTGTTTTTTGTTGATGTAACTCTTGAAAATACTCGTTCCACAGTTGCATTGCTTATTGGCAAGCTGTATAGCTTTAATGCGAATACAGAAATGTCTTTTAAAAGAGGCTCTCCTGCAGCATCTTTAATGTTAAAAGCCTGGCTCCAAAATAATGCCCCATCATTTGGAATGCCGGAAGGAAAAACATCCTTCCAATCAATGTGAAGTAGCTTCCTCCATTGACTTTCTAGAGCATTTAATTTTGACTGGTCAGCTAAATCCAAAGGAAGATCGGAAAAGGGAGGACGAGTGTGACTGAAGCATTTACTTGGTGAAATGTTTTCGATTCGTTTTAATATTGCATAATTTGTGGGGATACGTTTGAGAAGTTCCTTACAGGCACATTTCAAAAATTCGTGACATCTTTTAAAGATGACTTTTTGAGATTCTGCTGCGATTTCTTTACATTTATATTTATTTGCCAGCTGAGTTAAAAAGACATGACCAAAGTCAACTTTTTCAATCGGTAGGAAAATAGATGTATATGTCATGTCAACTGCAATATTAACATTTTGTGGATAAATAATTCTTCTTAGCATGGAAAGTGTGAAATCTTCAAGTTCCTTGAGCAACTTACTGTGATCAGCGTGTTCACTTTGAAAAAGTAAATTGATTCTTTCAAAATCTGATAAAATGGGCATTACAAATGTAAAATATAGCTCATTTACTGGATCTGAATACATTTTGGAAGCTCTCTCGCAACATATTTATCACATGTTGATGAAGCAAGCTGAAAATGGAGTTTTAAAGATTCCCATTGATTAAGAATCCTCTTAATGCAGTTGCTTCTAGCAAGCCATCGGGTTGATGAGAGTGGTATCAACTGTAGTGGATCCTTTCCGTCATTTATGGTCTTGTATATATCCATATACGATTCTTTTCTTAGTGCTGAACGATGAAACCAATTATAAGTTTCTCGAGTCATGTAGTCTAGATTTGATGGTAACTCTTCGTAGGCATGCGAACAAACCAAATGTAGTGAATGGCAGATACATTTAACCAATATCAAGTTAGGTATATCTTCTTTCATTAAAGTAAAAAGCGAACGATTTATGTCGCAAAGATTGGAAGCTCCGTCAGTCCCAATTGCAAAGCAGTTTCCTAAATTAACACCAATTTTATTGAAAAACTCTTTTATATGCTGGTACAATGCATCAGCAGTTGTTTCTACGACATGAATAAGGCTTAAAAATTGTGAAGAGATTTTCCTTTCTTTTTCATTGTAATAACGAACACATAAGCATAAATGCTTAGCGCATGAAATGTCTGTTGATTCGTCCAATATTAAAGAAAATGAGCACCGGTTAATTTCAGTTACTTGTTCTTTTAGTAATTCAGGAGAAATTACATTTTTTTATTAATGCTGTGCATTTTGTTCTATGCAAACGTAAAGTATCGTGCTTTGAACCTGATGGCACATCACTTTTAAATAATTCACTTAAATGATCTATGGACCTTATAGCGGAATGGCAAGCAACAAATACTACAAGTTTCAGTTCTAATCTACTTATATTGTTCACTCGTTCAAACGCATGCTTTATGGTGTTTTGGGGCGGGATAAGTTTGCAATTTTCCTTATGTTTTAAAGATTCACAATGCTTTCCTAAGTCTGTTTTATGTGCTCTCAATTCAGTTTTACATAACTTGCAGTAAGCCTTTGTCCCATCTGTCTTTACTTCCTCAAGCCAGTTTTGAAATGAAGGGATTTTAAGCCAACTATTTTGAAAAGTTTTGTTATACTTTTTCCACTTAGACATCATGGGCATGCATGACAAAATAAATATAAAAAACTTATAATTTGCTTGAAACTTATACAATCCGCATAAACACAGAGCAAAAAAAAAAATCGATTACTGACACATCACTCACACGCGACAAACGGCGACATTAAAGCCTAAACGAAATCCGAAAATACGTTATTAATGTTAATCCATTTATTCCCTTGTTATACATATTAAAACGTGTTTACGCATGGCGGCGATGACGGCGCCATGGTGGCGGGCCCGCGGAACACGTTCAGAAACGTTTTCAAACGTTATATTGCATCATGGTTAGCGTCAGTTACGTTATTAATTATTATTCTATGAATATTTACGGGAAAAATATCGCATAAATAATTCATTTAAACATTGTATCACTTAATTATGCAATGTTTTTCCTGTAATCCAAATACGAATTCAAAGAAAGATTTTACTTACATGAGGTCCAAAATCGAAAGAAAATTAAGTCGGAGATCAGTTATTTTGAACTCTATGTCCTAATGCATAAGGTTTAATATTAAATTCAGGTGAAAATAGAATGTTTTCTACATTATATTAGTGGTCTATTATTCATAATTTCGGGGTTTTGCATTGTCGCTTCAAAAAATTACACATTAAGAAGAAAGGGTTCATCGTATAACAAATATTTGTACACTTACATAAAATTTCTGAAAATAGCCCAATGTCGCGAAGTTGTGGGGGGAAGTAGCACAAAATTCGCAAAATCGCAAAATCATAAATTTTGATAGCACAGGTCCTCAGAAGTAGCCCCATTTGCGAAAAGTCGCCCAATCTGGCAACCCTGTTCAGGGCTACCAACCGAAAAGAGTATGTGTTACAACTTGTAACACATACTCTTTTCGGTTGGTAGCCCTGAACAAAATTGAAGGGCCTAAAAAAATTGAGGGCCTAAGGCTATAGCCTTATTAGCCTATGGGTTAATCCGGCCCTGTATAGGTGTAATTAATTATAGCACCAAATGGGATAGTTCTAAAGCGCTCGTTAGAAACAGAGATATAATTGAAAGGAATATTCTAGAATGTGCATTTATCCATTTTAAAAATAATTTAAATAACAGTGCAGGAATGTATATAATCACAATATCTTGTTAAAATACCTTTTGCCTTTAATTAATTAACTCTTGTTAATCATATGCTAATCTTTTTATTTTTCTGTCCCGCTGTACGTAGGTATATATTTTTGTCATCTCGCCTTCTCCCTTCATTCCCTGACGAGGTGTACTTCTGAATACACGAAAGGGCTTGGAATCATTTTTCATTTTCCTTGTGGATTTGCATCGTTCATTCATTTCACGTGTTTAATTGTGAAATTCATCATATATACAGTGTCCCAAAACAACGTATACATTTTTAAAAAATTTATAACAGGAGAACCCCCTAACAGATTCAGATGATTTTTATTTTTTTTTATAGCCTATAGCCTAAGGAGATACAAAAGCGAAATTGTTAACAGCCTTGGCTAGCCTAAGGAGATACAAAATCGAAATTAGTAATAGCCTTGCCTGCCTACAGTAAACATGGAAAATGGAAGTGTGCGCTTATCATTTGAGCAACGAAAATGGATACTAAAGTCGTATTTTAAAGTTGAGAAGATATCAAAGGTTCAACAACAGTGGAGAGACAATTTTGGAACTAATCCTCCAACTCGACTTACCATTTCACGTATCTGTGAGAAATTTGAAGTATACGGTACTGTGCATGATGTGTACAAGCAAGCGACTGGGCGTCCAAAGACATCAACAGATGCTAACACTTCTGATGAAGTGCTACAGGTATTCAACCGATCACCAAGAAAATCTGTGAGACAATGTGCTCGTGAAACAGGGAATTCACAGAATTCTGAAGAATGCTAAATGGAAATCTTACATCCCGAGATTATTACATGCCTTGAATGAGGATGATCCGGATCGCAGAATCCAGTTTTGCGAATGGTTTCGAGTAAAAAACACAGAAGATGGCCAATTTGCGGACAAAATTGTGTGGTCTGATGAGGCTACATTTAAGTTGCATGATATAATTAATCGTCATAATTGCACATACTAGTCACAAGAAAATCCACACATTTATGTGGAACGACATGTAAATTTACCGGGTATAACTGTGGTGTGGTTTTTCTTCCAAAGGTTTGGTTGGTCCATTCTTTTTCGATGGTACAGTTACTGGTCATAGCTACCTGAACATGCTTCGGGGAAAAGGTTTTCCTGCAATTCGACAGTTATACGGAGATGAGGACATTTACTTTCAACAAGATGGAGCACCTCCTCATTACCATCAGGATGTCAGGAACTACCTTGGTGAAACATTTCATTATCGGTGGATCGGACGACGAGGTAGTATCGAGTATCCACCACGTTCACCAGATTTGAACCCACTTGACTTTTTTTTATGGGGTCATTTGAAAAATGAAGTATACAGTAGAAGACCTACATCACTTGAACAACTAAAGAGCACAGTTGAAGAAGCGTGTAGAAATATTCCTACAAACATTTTTGTTGAAGTCTGCCAATCAGTGAATCAAAGAGCGCAGTGGTGCATTGATGTCAATGGTCGACATTTCGAACACTTACGTGTTTAAAAAAATTAAACTATCTATTATTTCGATGTTGTATATTTTACCTATAAAAAGAAATAAAAATCATCTGAATCCGTTAGTGGGTTCGCCTGTTATAAGTTTTTTTAAAATGTATACGTTGTTTTGGGACACTCTGATATATATATATATATATATATATATATATATATATATATATATATATATATATATCCGCCAGAGAACTTCCAATCCAGCAGCGAAACTTTATGAGGGTCCAAATAACTAGTATGAATTTGAACATCTAATACAGACAAGCTTCAGGTCACCTGTACCTATTTTCAAGGCTAAAACAACTAAAAAATAATTAATACAACAATGAACCTGTCACTGAGTAATTTAAAATGTAAAAATCTAAAAAGTTTCAAACAAAATACAAATGAGAAAACATTTCCTTAAACTTAAAAGATCCGTTGATGATGAACAGTCATTTAAATGGGGCCTCAAATGTCATCTAAACAAACTTTCTGAAGTATTGAGGTTATTTTCAAAATCATTTATGGCGAGAATGGAGAACTCTGAGCCAGTGGCGGTCCTAGCTTACATGACGCCCTGGGCGAACCTCACCTTCAGCGCCCCCCCCCCCTGTTCGCCAACACACACACATTCGAATCCCCCCAAAATAAAGGACAGACATAACTCTTTCACAAAATAACTTTTTATTGGACTAATTGTTGGAACTTCAGAACCAAAACAAAGACTCAAATTTCTGAATTTTACAAATCCTTCATCACGTAAATAGAATAACTCACTTAAGAGAATGTAATTATGATACTATGAACAGGAAAAATACAAATTAAATTGCACAACTGCCATAAATAAACTATTTTTATTTATTTCTTTATTTATTTATTCTTATTTTTATTTTTATTTTTTTTGCAGGCGCTCATGCCGCCCCTCCACAAATGCCGCCCTGTGCGGCTGCCCATATTGCCCATATGAGGAACCGCCACTGCTCTGAGCTACGGATGGTATGATTACTTGAGACAAGATGATCTCTAATGGCTGAATTCATTGGTTTTGTCAAATGTTGTTGTGTTCGATAGGAAATACCCTTTGTGTTCGCAGCATATGAGAGTAGAAAAGTGACGGGCACGTTTTCCAACGTATGTGACGTCACAGGTTCATACATGTATATTTACGTGCGATGAATTTCACAACGAAACACGTGAAATGAATGAATGATGCAATCCACAAGGAACATTACAAATGATCTTCCCAATTTTAAACATTTATTATGAAAAAACTAACAAATCTCCAGCGAACAGCAAGATATAGAAATAAAGAAGAACTCAAAAAGTTTTATTTACAAGCATTTGAAGTTCAACATAAGCTTCTTTTATGGCGCCTTTTGAGGGTACAACATTCCTGAATGAGCAATTGCCTGATCGTTGGATCGGGCGTGGGGGGGGGGGGCATTCTTGGCCGGCTCGTTCGCCCGATCTAACCCCCTTTCATTTCTTCCTCTGGCGCTATGTCAAAAATTAAGTTTTTGCTCCACCAATGACAACTTTGGAACATTTGAAGAAAAGGATACGTGAGGTTGTTAGAAAAGTTTAGTATGATATGCCACAAAATGTGTGGGGGTGGAGGGAAACATAATACCGCTTTGATGTCTGCAGTGCCACAAAAGGAGTTCATATTGAATTTCAATAGCTTGTAAATAAAACTTTTTGAGTTCTTTATTTATATATCTTGCGTTTCGCTTAGCTTTGTTAGTTTTTCATAAAATGTTTAAAATCAGCAAAATCATTTGTAATCACCCGGTATTATATGCAAATACATAGAGTCAAGAATTTTGTCTTTAACCTAAAACAGGCTACCAACTCTATTATTTGAAAAGAAATACAATGAGGTATGAAGTAACCAAATGTTTTGTGGTTTTGTAGTAACTGTTTAGATGAGGTTGAGGGCATGCTTTATGCAAGGTTTAAGAAAGCTGCTAGCTCAGAGTCTAATGGGCCTACGTTAAGTGGCCCTACGGGTGATAGTGCAGCCAATGAGATTAATGGAGCAGTTAGGCCAGAAACTGAGTCAAATACAGGAAATACTAATGTAAGTCATAGTGAGGTTGAGCCTAAGCCTAACCCTAGTGTTAGTTACGGATGCAGATCCAAGTAAGGTTGAGTACGAGTGTAGTGTTAGTGATAAGGATGTAGATCCAATTAAAGTTAGGCTTGATGAATGGCACAAAGTCAAATGTAAGTCAAGGAATAGGATTAGAGAGAATAATAATAATCATATGGTAGTAACTAATAACAGGTTTCAAATACGTGGTAATTTAGATGAAGCAACACAGCGTGAATTTACCATGGTTAGGGACTCTGTCATTAGGAATCAGGATATTGAATTTTGCAATAAGAGAAGGAAAACCCGTAGAAGACTATGTATTCCAGGAGGTGATATTTCTAAAGTCAATGAGATAATGAAAATGTTGCCTGAAAGACGAGGTAAAATTATTTTTCCATGTAAGTATAAATGATTTAACACGCAAGGATAAAGATGATAGATTTAAGTTGAACAGAAATTCAGAAGGAGGGCATTTTTGTGATTTTGATGCAGAATGTGTGATACCACTCATCACAACTCTCACGTGCTACAGCCTTATCCCTAAGACTAACTTCCTTCTTCCAAACCTTACAGTCACAATCAAAAGGCATCTTAAATACGATTCTTTAACTCATTTGAAAGCTTTATGGCTTAAGTTGGGCTATCTCTTGGATGGAATGAGCTAATGAGGGCCTAGGCTAATCAGACCAAACCTGGTCTTGCACTGAATGAACCCCTGGATCTCTGTAAATGCTAAGTTAAATTAAGCTTAAAGCTTAGGAATAGAGCTTTTTATACTTTAATAATCCCAATAAAGTAAAATCTACAAAATTAATACTATAAATTTTTAATAATTTGTTAAGAACTTGGAGCACAGCTAAGAAAATCTTTACACTTGTAAACTGTACATTTATCTTAATCCTTGAACTGTAGGCCCATTCTTCATCGAGTCCATCATGTCATTTTCCGAAGAATTCATAATGAATACAACGAAGCAACTTCTTTCATTTCTGCTCATATATAGTATTCCGACATGTGTATGCACAAATGTCCACCCTTATGTGTAGGTCAAGCCAAGGCCCGGGAGAGGAATCATGGGCCCTGGTGGTACTTTTGACTCCTGGCTCCTTTCCACCCGATCACCTCCTTCTCTATCTTCCAGCCGGCACCCCTGAGACCTTGGCCCTGGTGCTTTGACACCTCATGTATCCCCCTCTCCCGGGCCCTGAGTCAAGCACATTGCTCCAACCGAAGAAGAGTGTCTTTCTTCACCTCTAATCCCGATTCCGTATATCTGGAACCGTTATAAGCGAGAGGTCTACTTTTCTCTTGCGTGTGTTCAGTTTGACATTTGTTGTATTTCGCCATTTCTCTTTCGTGACAAAAAATGTGGAGACTGAGACTGTTATTCTTCTGTCCTTTACAGATGCTACATATTCTTCTTATCCTCTCCCACTTTTGTCTATAGATTTTTTGTTGTGAGATCATATATCGAGTCTTCATTTATTTCCCATACATATATCTATAAAGCCCCTTCCTTGTTTTCCTCAGTGAGAAGAATCCTATTCCTGAAGCTTATCTCCGTATTCCAGTTTACTTAGTTTATTTTGGCTGTTCAATAGCTTCATTCCTCCTCCATGAATATATTGTCCTTTTTTTTTCAGTTTGAGACCCAAAGACCTAAACAATATTCCAGTTCCCTCATTTTTTAACAAGGTAATCATAATTTTTTTTTAGTCCTGCTTTTGAAAGACTGGAGTATGTATGCATATTTCATTCGTTTTAACTTTATTTATGGCAGTCTTATTCCGATTGCGTTCCTCGAATTTTGTATCATCTCGAATTTTGCATTATCTTCACTATTTTACTATAGCTTTCTTGGTATTTTCTGGTCACACCGGGAACAATAATTCATAGGTTCAGTTTTTTTATTATTTTAGATCATCAAAGTTAGATTTTATAAATGTTAATTTATTGCATTGTCCTCTTTTTGATCACTCGTTCATATTTTAAGTGGTAGTTTTGCATAAACCTTATATTTTGTGTAGCTTCTACTTATTTTACTTATATCGTCATCAGTCGTCGGTACTACTGTAATATTCTTAATCTCATTTTATATATATATATATATATATATATATATATATATATAATATATATATATATATGTTTCCTGATGATGTCATTAGAACAGTGGTTCTTAAACTGGGGAGGCACGAGAATATTTCAGAGGGGAAGGGCGCAAGCTTGACGTGGAGAGCGACTTCGATGCGCACTCAGCCAGACAACACCAAATATTGCCAGAATTATAAGTGAAAAGAACCAGTACCATCGATCCCATTAATCATGAGTACTTGATTGTGTTACCTCTGTAAATGTTCTTAGAATTGTGTTGCCCAACATCTATCTATATAATGTATTATATGAAATAGAATAGTAAATGGAAGATGTCTGTGTTTCGTTTTTTTATATCAAAAAATTTAATGAACTGTAATATTAACCAATGCACTTGAACATCAGGGGGAGCGATGGGTCAGAAGTCAACTCGTAGGAGGGTGGCACGGGGCAAAAATGTTTAAGAACCACTGCATTAGACGAAAGCGCTTGGGCACTATTTTGTGTTTTCTTTTTCTTTCGTGGTTATTTTCATTATATATATATATATATATATATATATATATACTGTATATGAGCCTCGATGGTGTGGTGTTAGCATCGCTGACTACGAATCACTGCCCCCGGTTTCGATTCCCGGCGAAAGTGGGCGGGGCTGCAGCTTACCCAGCTGTTCATCATTCCAGAAAAAATAGGTACCATGTGTGGCCTAGATGTTACTAACCTAGGCCACACAGGGCACACAGGGTAGCCCAGCGTCTAACGACTCGTTAGACTCAAGGCAGTTACTTTTTCTGGTATTGATATTTCTTGCGTTAACAAAAAAAATTCAGCCGTGAGACTGTCTACACACATTTTCCTACCCATTTATATCTTATAAACAGGTATTAAAATTTACACAAAGTATTATATTGGGATTTGGGGATTTTATATATATATATATATGTGTGTGTGTGTGTGTGTACAGGAATGATGTGATTTTCATAATAGATGATTCACATTTAGAAATAATGAGAACCATGAATACAGCTTTAAAAAAGCCTTGAACTCGCAGACAAAAAGACACTAATTGCTTCGTGTTCTTCGAGTCCAAAGAGAAAAGCAGAGCAATACTCACGAGAAATACGGGTGGGTGGAGATGCGGGTTACAGACTTTTTCATTGTGCAAAATGATCCTTAAAGCTGAGACAAAATAACTGATGACTTAAGTTGTTTTCTATTAATCAGTAAATGTTCATAAAAAAAAAAATGCAAAGTTGCACTGGCTTTCAGCAAAACCAGTTATGAAATAAACCATTTTATACATCCTTATCAAATTGACGACAGATGCTTAAGTGACAGTTAATATAAGTATATAATATAAGTTTATATTTATTATATTAAGACAGACTAATTTTGAGAAAATAAGCATTTAAATTTTCCACTTTAGGGTAAAATTCGAGGCGAAGTAACTTATTTCAAATTTTAAAACTTTTTTTACCAAATGTGATTTTTCTCTTCTTTTGGTAAATAAAAAGAAATCGCAAAAGGCAAGAAAAATACACCAAATAAGCATAAATTTGCGGAAAAAGAACGAAAAACTCCGTAAAAAAACATTAAAGAAGTAAAAAAAAGAACCAAAACCGTATTTTCACTTAAGTACGATGAAGGTTTTTAAAAGCCAAAATTTTTGTTTCAAAAACATTCCTGAAAATGGTTTTAATTTCTGTTCTTATTTTGTTTTTATTTCTAAAACTGTTCATTTTTTCATATTTTCTTCTCATTCTCTCTTTTATACTTTAGCCGTTATGACATTCATTAGAACACAGTGCAATGGCAAGTTTACAATATATATATATATATATATATATATATATATAAAGGGTGTCCGTAAAGTCACGCAACCCAAAGATGATTAAATAATTATGTTTTCGGGTTGCATGGATTACGATCATCCTGTAATATATATATATATATATATATATATATATATATATATATATATATATATACACGTTTAAATTTTTTTTAAAATTTCGTGAAGACCACAAAATCAGATAGAATAAAACATGAAAAACAAGTAATATTATGGGCAATGAAAAGCATCAATGCATATCGGTTTGAAATTTATAATAAGCCTGGAGTACAATATTATAGATGTTACTAAGTTATTATTATTATTATTATTATTATTATTGTTATTATTATTATTATGAAACTATTAGATGTAATTTGAGATAAAAAATTAACTTTCCAAAGACACACCGAATCACATTAAATAAACTGTGAAACTTTACTTACATCGTGCATAAATTAAAATAACACATTCCAAAATTTACACTGCCGAATCTATATTACGCCCTTGTCCACCCTAACATCCTATATGACGTAGCAGTTTAGGGAAATACAAACCAGTCTATTATTATCCATTAAAAGTTTTGCATTAAAAATTGTCAGAATCATCTGAGATGCCAAAAACAACCGAGAACACAGAATTCCTTCGTAAGCTTAATGACCTGGACAAGCTGAATATCTGCTCATATACTCATAAAATATTTCATAATGAAGTTCCTGTGTTAATTAATTATAGAGAATATATTAAACAACCAACTAAACTATTAGGCGAACTTAAGACATGATAATATTATTCCTGAAAGCCTAACTTCAGAACTGAAACATCAAGTAGATCTTATAGAAATTTTCGTGTTGAATTAAAAGAAGAATCTTCTTAGTCCTCCCTCATGACTCTTTCATTCCCTCCAAAAACCTTTGAAAAAAATAGCTTCACGTGTAAATTACTGCATTCTTTAAATTAAAAATATTTACCTAATTTAAGTTTGTGCAAATCGGTATTAACTCGTGATGGAAATTGAAATGCTGTTTAATGCAATTTTCAATATCAATATATGATTGTAATCAAAAGCAATATTTTTCCAATAGCAATATTTGTAAAGAGCTTAAATACCAATTTGTATGCCAATACCAATATGTATTTATAAATCCAGTATACAAACAAATCCAATGGCAATACATTTATCATCTTGTGGCACAAATTCTTTTTCTATTTATGTTATTTTACGACTTTTTGTCTTTTATCGTATTATATTGTTAATAGCTGAAGCAGGAACAGGTAAAGAGAGACTTGGTTAAATTTTTTATTTTATTACAGAAGCCAAAGTACTGTACATTAAATATTGAATTTCATCACCCCTTACAATAAGTATATTCTCAAGAGTTTCAGGTAACAGTGCATTTTGTAAAGGATTACAGTAAGTATAACAACTACCGAGAAACAGTCTCTCGGCGCTTCCCAACAATTTTATTAGCTTGTTCATAAAGTTGTGAATAAGATGTTTTCATACCTTTCCATCACTTCAATAAATTCATCTTTGTTCAAAATCTTTGTAGAGATGCAAATATCTCTTGACAAGTATTGTTGATCTCTCTCTTCTCTACTGCGCAAGATAACATTTTTCAAAACTGTCTGAAGAAGACGATAACTTAAGTGTCTCAGTGGATGGAAGAGGTAGATGATCTTGCTCATCATCTGTGTTATCTATGACTTCTTCTTCTTCCGCAGCTTATTATCCCATCTTTACATGGGGTCGCTGTTTTTGGTTCGTCTTCTCCACTCTCCTCTGTCGTATACCACGTCCTCCTCCAAGTCCTTCTCCCTGATGTCCGCCACCACACAGTCCCTCCATCTCGTCTTCGGTCTTTCTCTTCTTCTCCGTCCCGGCAACTCCATCTCCAGCACTCTGCGCCCCACATACTCCTCCTCTCTTCTCCTGACGTGTCCATACCACCTCAGCCTGGCCTCCTGCACCTTCTTAGATGCTTCCGCCACCTTCACTGTTCCTCTTATATGCTCATTTCTGACCCTATCCCTCCTCGTCACTCCACACATCCATCTCAACATCTTCATTTCAGCCACATCGATTTTTCTTTCATTGCTCTTCTTCATTGGCACAGTCTCCATTCCATACAACATTGCCGGCCTCACCACTGTTTTGAATACCTTTCCCTTCAGTTTCACTGGGACCCTCTTATCACAGAGCACCCCTGATACGTCTCTCCAGTTCTTCCACCCCGACTGTATTCTACAGTTTATCTCTCTCTCTGCTCACCCCTCTGCATCCACTGTTGACCCCAAGTATTTAAAATACTCCACCGTCTTAACACGCTCTCCACTCAATGTCACTTCCCCTCCTCGGTCCTGCTGCACATCACATGTCATATATTCGGTCTTCTTTCGGCTAATTCTCATCCCCCTACTTTCCAACGCCTCTCTCCAATTTTCCAACTGCTGCTCCACCTCCTCTTTCGTCTCCCCACTCAACACAACATCGTCTGCATACATCATGCACCACGGCGCCTCCCCTCTAATCCTGTCCGTCAACACATCGAATACCACATTGAAAAGGAAGGGGCTCAAAGCTGATCCTTGGTGCAGACCAACTTCCACCCCAAAGCTCTCTGACACACCCACGCTACTCCTCACCTTAGTTGTTACTCCCTGTACATCCCCTTGATCAGTTTAACATACTTCTCCGGTACCATCTTTTCCCTTAAGCATCTCCAAACTTCCTGCCGTGGTATCCTATCAAATGCCTTCTCCAAGTCAATAAAAACCATGTGCAACGCCTTCTGCCCCTCTCTGTACCTCTCTGCTAACTGTTTCAATGCAAAAACTGCATCTGTCGTTCTCCTTCCCGGCATAAATCCAAACTGTTCCACTGACACTTCCGCTTCGTCTCTCAACCTACTCTCCACTATTCGCTCCCATATCTTCATTGTATGTGATATTAGCTTGATCCCTCTATAATTCGTGCAATCTTGTACATCTCCCTTCTCTTTGAATATAGGCACTAGGATGCTGGTCCGCCACTCACCCGGAATCATCTCCTGGTCAAACAACTTCTGCATTAGATCCCACACCAGATCCACCCCCTCATCTCCCAGTACCTTCCATGCCTCGGCTGGTATCTCGTCTGGGCCAGTCGCTTTGTTATTTTTCATCCTATTCAGAGCACGACTCACTTCCATCCTCCCCACTTGTTCTGTCATAGCTACATTTGGTAATCCATCCTCATAGAAAGATCTTGGGTTTTCTATGACTGTCCTTACGAAAGTTAGTCTCATAAATAATGAAATAACTCGGGTCTCGTGTCCTCAAGATTTAATAGTTGTAATTTTAAGTCAATCTTCCGTCAGTAGTGCTGTGGAAAGCACCTCTCGGGTATAGGCCTACCACACAATTCCTCGTCTATTTCAAAGGCAATTTTCCTGCAATCGTTATTGGAGTTCACGTTCGGTATAGTTCAGTTCCTGCTTAATTAAAGTACCGTTATAAGAAATTCTTCGCTCGCTTATAATAAACAATCCTCTTTCTGTTTTTCGTCTGGTGCATAGGGTTCATATTGTGTGACATTTATCGAGTTAACAATTCAAATAAACAGTGAAGTTGTTGTTGTTGTGTTTGATATTGAGTATTTATACTGGCAATTATTCATAAATATCAAACCTTTTGTACTTAACATTGATTTATAAGCATTGTAATATTAGTCATTGCGAACGTTTGTTTGTTATTTAGTAAAGGGAAAACCAGCTAAGCGTATTTTTTTCCTCATTTGGTACGTTTGGTCATCTGGTGACACAAAATAATTATCTGTTCAATTATCTTGACAATCTACTTAGTTATAAATTACCGCAGCCTGTCTTCAAACTGGTAACCTAACAATTAGGCTCTACAAACTTGTCTCAATTAGGTTGCTACTATAAAGTGGTGACCATAGGCGTTTCAGCATATATGTAGATTATAGGTCACCTTGTCGGTTCATCATTTATGGGTATCCTAAAACCCCTTGTTTTTTGATAAATTCATAATCACATTTAGTTCTGCTGCTTTGCAAGAGATCGGCTATGAGCTAATGTTTTTGACAAGAACCCTTCATAAAGAGCATCTTTTAGAGGAAGCTGCAAAGTATGAGTTGTTCGTTCGACTGCTGAGAATTTTCCAAGTTGAAAGTGAGGATCTTTCGCGCATACACTGTTATCGTTACTATCATATTCTTCATTTGATGGAATATATTCTTGCTATTCTTCATTTGATAGAAGCTCAACAGTTTTAACCATATTTGTTGACTGAGTTGTTACTGAAGCAATTTGGGTAACATTCGATTTACTCCCTAAGTACATGTAAAAAAAAATCTCTAATTTCCCCAGAATGTTTTTCTGGAAAATCTTTTACCCATAAAGAGAGTGGATTGTAAAGAATGGTTATGAATGCAGTGTGCATTGATAGCTTAAAATGACCTACTTTCAAAGAAAACATTTTATTTTTCAATTCTTCTTTCACTGATCGAATAATGTTTGTACCACCTTTTTATGTTAATTCCGCAACTTGGTACTTGTAGGTTATCTCCCCCCCACCAATTTTGACAGAATATTTTCGTTAAAACTAACGAAATATCACGACTTAACCTAACCAATTATCAAGGGTGTACAGTTGATCTATTAGGTGCTGGTTAAGTGTGCGGTCTACCTACGATTCGGCGGTCTACCTTTTAATTATAGCTTCTTATCTTGTTTACTAATTGTTTGTTTACATCCCATTGTCAATCGCCCTTGACGATTGGTTAGGTTTAGTCATGATATTTTCGTTAGTTTTAACGAAAATATCATGATTAAACCTAACCAATCGTAGGTAGACCGCACACTTAACCAGCACCATCTATTATTATTAATTATAACATTGTTTGTTTCTGGAATAGTATTTACTATTTACTAATAGATCAACTGTACGCCTTTGATAATTGGCTAGGTTAAGTCGTGATATTTTCGTTAGTTTTAACGAAAATATTCTGTCAAAATTGGTGGGGGGGAGATAACCTACAAGTATCCGCAACTTTTGTAAAGTACATAAGGCATTCTTAATAAGTTTATGATTTTACAGAGTCCAGAGTCCTCTACAGCTGAAAAGGGTCGTCCGCCGACAGTGACGAATTGAACCTCGCAGAATTCAAATTTTCGACGTTCATTGGTCAGCACCAGCAAATTAACATTTGAACTTTACATTTATATTAGATGTATTGGAATTTAAGTTAATACAGTAAAATTTTTAATATTGGGCTTATTTCAATAACAATATATTTTGAATGCCAAATTTTTTCCTATTTTCAGTACAAATACATTTTTCAATCGAGTAAGGTAAATTATTTTAATATTAATTCCATTTCCGATACAGATATACACCCACTTTTCAGTCCTGGACTATTAACCAATGTATACTGTTCAATTATTATTTCAATAATGGATCCAAAATACTCCAAATAAATGTCATAACACTACGTATATATAGATATAGATATAGATAAATAGATAGATATATAAATTGTGTATAATTTAAGTAATTATTCCCATGAAAGATAAATCTGATTCTCTCATATTTGCCAGTTCTGAAGGTGCAGTACTTAAACTTCTATGTTTTTTATGCTGAAAAGTGTAATTGTGTATTCTCTCTGCGGTGTCTTTTGAACAATAAAGAATTTAAATTCAAATTTGATTATTGTCACCAATGTGCAGATTGCGCTTGTGGAAACAATAGCGTTCTTTATTGGTTTGCGACTAAAAATAAAGGTGCGAATATCAAATTAATGTATTGTAAATAAGTTTGCTTTAAAATTAATATTTTAATGAAAACATCGTCTGTAATTAATGAAGGAAGTTTGATGAAGTTTATAGATTTATTTTGATCTAAAATTTTGAAAATTAAACACAAACCACGAAATATCTCTCTCTCTCTCTCTCTCTCTCTCTCTCTCTCCACAAAGACCGCACCCGTGGGGAGCGGGTAGGGGTACTAATATACGTTAGGGACACGTTGAATCCGGTTGACTACCAATTCCGATCGGAACGGGAGCTGCTTGGCGTCGATCTGAACCTGGGAGGGAAGAACTATAGGTTAATCTTGGTGTACAGACCTCCGCATCTCTCCCTCGAGGAGGATACAGCCCTGTACACCGAACTCCGTAGCCTGCTAGGGTGTGTGTAGTTTTAGGAGACTTCAACTGTCGCGGCATAAACTGGGAAGACAGGACTGCTGATGCCGAGGGGAGGAGGCTAGTTGACTTTGCTGAAGAGAACTTCCTGACTCAGTGGGTCAAAAGGCCTACCCAAAGCGAAAGCGTTCTAGACTTAGTATTCACGACCGAAGACAACCTCGTCACTGGCCTCACCGTTGACGAATCGTTGGGTGGGAGTGATCACGGTCTGATTAGGTTTTGTGTCTGCGACCCTCGGGTGAAGCGTAGTAACTCGCAAGGCAGTAAGCTCGATCTACGGCGGGTGGACTTTGTTGGCCTCCAGGATAGCGTAGGTGAGATAGGGGTAGAGGTCGGTGGCGATGTTGAGGGAGTGTGGAGTGCATTCCAGGACCAGTTTATGGTGCTGCAGTCTTCTGCCATACCCTCAAAACCGATCACCCCTGCTTCAACGCAGCCTAAGTGGTTTAGTCAAGACATCGCTTCGGCTATCTGAAATAGGAAAGCTATGTATAGGAGGCGAAGGCCAATCGTTCCCACGAGAACACTGAGGCGTATGTCCGCCTGTGCAGGGAAGTCAAGGCGAAGGTTAGGCTAGCCAAACGTAACGAAGAACTCCGGGTGGCAAGTCTCTGCAAGGCGAACCTTAAGGAATTTTTCAGTTATGTTAATAGTAGAAAGCCATTAGAAGCATGAGAGGCCCGTTAAAGGATCCCAGAGGCACGCTGCCGACCTCCACGTGGACATCGCTAATGTGCTGAAGGAGTACTTTGCGGGAGTATTCACCAGAAAGGACAACCGCGTCATCCCCGAGCCAGGCGTCAGGCACGACGGTGCTCGCCTGGATAGTGTTCGGTGTACCGCGACAGACGTTGCCGATAGAATAGACAAACTGAACGCGTTTAAGGCTCCTGGGCAGGACCAGTTCCTCCCGAGAGTCTTGCGGGAAGTGTGCGACCAGGTGGCTCCCCACCTGGATACAGACTTCAACAAATCGTTGGAGACGGGCCAGGTGCCTGGTGACTGGAGGGAAGCCAACGTGAACCCTATCTTTAAGAAAGGGGATCACGAAAGTCCAGGGAACTATCGTCCCATTAGTCTCACTTCGGTCGTAGGTAAATTATTAGAGGGGATAATAGCGGATAGGATCGTTGACCATTTGGATTCCTACAAGCTGTTTGGGGACTCCGAACATGGGTTTAGGCAGCATAGGTCGCGTCTCACCAACCTAATCGAGTTTTTCCACGTCATGTGGAGTGAGTACGATAAGAGTAGGGCGATTGATATACTTTACCTCGACTTTGATAAGGCACCTCACTGCCGGCTAATGGCCAAAGTCCGAGCGCTGGGTATCGATGGGGAAATAGGTAGCTGGATTGGAAACTGGCTGAAGCATAGGCGGCAGAGAGTTGTAATTAAAGGGGCTACCTCGGGTTGGGCCTCGGTCACTAGCGGGATTCCTCAGGGTTCCGTTTTGGGGCCACTGTTGTTTATCATTTACATAAATGATATCGACGGTGGTATCGTCAGTAGGATCGCCAAATTCGCTGATGACACCAAGCTTGGGGCCAATGTTGGGACGCTCGAAGCGATCGAGCAACTGCGTGCGGACCTAGGTAGGATAGGAGAGTGGTCCGAAAAATGGTAAATGCCATTTAATTGAGTTAATGCAAGGTCATGCACATTGGCTACGCCACTCCCAAGTCGGACTACTCCATGTTTGGGAGTAATATCGAGGCCACTGATTTAGAACAGGACTTGGGTGTGCTAATTAGCAGCGGCCTTAAGTTTACCAAACACTGCGTAGAGGTGGAGAAGAAAGCCAGAAGCTGTTGGGTTATATCAGGAGGCAATTTCGATTTCGGAACAAGGAGATTGGCTCTCTCTGTACAATTCTCTGGCTCGGCCGCACCTGGCGTACGCTGTGCAGTTCTGGTCTTCCACCTTCAGGAAAGATATTGACAAGCTGGAGCGAGTCCAGGCGAAAGCCACAAAATTAATCGCTTCTGTTAGGCATATGGGCTACAATCGACGCTTACACGCCCTGAATTTGCTTTCGCTGGAAACTCGGAGGCTGCGCGGTCAATTCATCGAGGTTTTCAAGCTCTTACACGGGTTCGACGATGTCGATTTTAGAAGTATGTTTAGTTTAAATGATAACTCAACTCGCAACAATGGTTCGAAGTTGGATTTGAAACCGTTTAGCACTAGTGTGTGTGGGAATTACATTACCTGTAAGATCTGTGACACGTGGAACAGGCTACCTTCAGAAGTTGTGAACATTCCTCTGTGGAATGGGCCGCAAGGCCTTTTGAGGTACTTCTTTTCCTTGTAACTCTTTATAACTCTCTGTGGCATAAATTCATAAAATCAAAAGCAAATTGGGAACAGTTCAACAACTTATTTTCTTATCATTTAACTCCCGATTTTGAGCTTATGACTTCTGATTTTGAGTTTACGTTTGATGGAAATTAAAATATTTAACCCTTTAACGACGGGTATATTTTTCTTTAAACCTAAAAGTATAAGAATTATTGTTATTCATGACTAAATATTTCAGTAACTAATCACTTAAATGACACACCTTTGGGTTCCTTTTCTCACCACTAAACCACACACATATAAACATGTTGAAGTACTCGTACATGTTGAAACGTTATATTGTAGTATAATTTATATTATTATTTCGGTCGGACCGTAAGCCACGATCGTGGCTCGGAGCAATGAAGGGGTTAAAACGATTCATTCTTTTAGCATTGAATCTATAATGGCTCTCATGCGAGCTTTGATAGGACAATTTAATTGTGCAGTTCCAGTCGTCCTTTAAATTAGTTTCATGGACGACTTTATTCCTTTCTTTTTCGGTCTCACGTTCATCCTTTGCTCTCTTCGAGATCCGATTACAGGCATACAAATCGGTTCTTCTCTGAGCGTGGGAAACACGACTGCTAAACTGCGAGCAGTTTGTACTTGCATTCCGTTTTATGTGGTGTATAGCTGTTACTTATTACAACACGAATTATTCATGAAATTTAAAGATTGGATCACCTGAAGATCAGGCCCCCCCCCCCAGCCTTCTTTAGTTAGCCTTATAAGGCTAACTAACAAAAATATCACGACCTAACCTAACCAATCGTTTGGTCAACTGTACGCCCTTGACGATTGGTTAGGTTAGGTCGTTATATTTTCGTTAGTTAGCCTTATAAAGCTAACTAAAGAAGGCTAGGGGCCCTGATCTTCAGGTGATCCAAAGATTTTATTGGTAAAGCAGCTTTAAAAATTAAGAAGTTAACTTTTTTACAATAATATTTACATATTAAATGTAAAATCTCGGCCCCATATTAGACAAACTCTACTTTTTATGGTGGGTTTTATATCATTATCATTTCAGCGGCAAATGATGCGCTCATCACGACTGTAAATGAAGAAATGAAATAAATTAAATACCGAGACCCCCATGAAGTATATTTGCATCTATTACATTTTACTTCTTCAATTAATACAAATTACGAAGTGTAAGTACATGCCATTTCGCTTATATAGAGTCAAAATACACACTATATTTGTATGCTCGCGTTATCATTGAAACTTTCCTCCCCAAAGGTTCAACAAAATGGTAGGTTAAGAAATGAGTGCATAATTTCTCTGGCGTCGCAACACCAAAGTAATTCATTAACGTACCGATGCTGTTACAGAAAATATCAATTTTATATATAGTAATTTAATAATATTTTCTTTAATGCTTAATCTGTAATATGGATTAGGTATAAAGTTTGAAGAATATGTATCACAATCACCACCACCACGGAAATTATTCTCACATTCTACACCTTGAATAAGAAGAGTGCACCAGAAATATGCAAGCAATGTTTTTCATACAGAACCAAAGATTTAAGGCCAAATACAGATTTCGGGTTTATCTCGATATACTGTTAAGACGTATCATATTTCTTAACTCGTCTCTTTCGTTTAATATTCCTACTCTCCAACCAAAATTACTGATACCTTTTAAAAGAAATTTATTATTAATGTTGTCTCACAGCATACAGTACGACCGTAACTATTGATAGCCAGAATGTGGAAAACACATAAAAAACACAGTGAATGAGGCTCCTGCTTGGAGTAGGATCCGACATAAAACAGCTTTTTCCACTAGTGATGAGTTGCGTGAGGAATAAAGTCTTGGTAGAGCGTTCATCCTCTACACTAGTTAATGCTCGGTAATGATGCTACGAGCTGCTCATACTCTAAATAGGTGTATGAGCAGAAAAGTAGGTTACTCAATATGAAAACTGAAAAAATCTTTTAATTTTAAAGGTGTGTGTGTATATATATATACATACAGGAGAGAGAGAGAGAGTTACAAGGAGTTACAAGGAAAAGAAGTACCTCAAAAGGCCTTGCGGCCCATACCGAGGAGGTACCAATGGCAACGGGTGCCAGGGAAAATTTTCTACATCCTCAAATAGTGTGCAAGATTTGGTCTAACCTTTTCTTGAAGTGATCCACAGAGAGAGAGAGAGAGAGAGAGACATTTTATTCTGTAAAGAAATTTTTAAATAAATAAAAAAAAATTTGTTTTGAGAACATAATTGTTAAATCAATATAGCGTGAGAAAAATGCGATAAGGGTAATCAAACGGCTTTTTCAGTAGAGTTTAAATTTTATATCTAAATTTACAAGGAAGACCTCGTTATGTTTTTATAATCATGAACATATATATACGCAGATAGGAAGATTATGTATGCAGAGAGATAAGGATGACCAATGTTTCGTCATAATCTGAATAACTTCTTTGGGATAACTTATCTCGAAGACGTTACATCACATACATAATAAAACCTGCTCAGCTAATTTAATTTAATTTATTTCCCTGCTTCAGCGATCATGACCTAATCAGTGATCTGCCTCGAATAACGAAAATTTTCTCTCTTTCATATATATATATATATATATATATATATATACACACATTTAACTGCAATAACCACGCAGTATATTAATGTATAGAAACGACGTAAGTATAGAGGAGTGTTCTGCACACGAGGAAGAGAAATAACGAACAAATGAAAATGAGGTGACCGCCCGGGAATCGAACGCAGGACCTTCCGATTGCCGGTCAGACATGCTACCACTACACTACGGGCCTCGATCAGTCAGAAGTCGCAATTCTCCTACATAGGGCAGAAACCAATGCCTTGAGAGGGCACCCTCGCAAATCGTGAATATGTACATTTAACTGCAATAACCACGCAGTATATTAATGTATAGAAACGTCGTTTCTATACATTAATATACTGCGTGGTTATTGCAGTTAAATGTACATATTCACGATTTGCGAGGGTGCCCTCTCAAGGCATTGGTTTCTGCCCTATGTAGGAGAATTGCGACTTCTGACTGATCGAGGCCCGTAGTGTAGTGGTAGCATGTCTGACCGGCAATCGGAAGGTCCTGCGTTCGATTCCCGGGCGGTCACCTCATTTTTCATTTGTTCGTTATTTCTCTTCCTCGTGTGCAGAACACTCCTCTATACTTACGTCGTTTCTATACATTAATATACTGCGTGGTTATTGCAGTTAAATGCACATATTCACGATTTGCGAGGGTGCCCTCTCAAGGCATTGGTTTCTGCCCTATGTAGGAGAATTGCGACTTCTGACTGATCGAGGCCCGTAGTGTAGTGGTAGCATGTCTGACCGGCAATCGGAAGGTCCTGGGTTCGATTCCCGGGCGGTCGCCTCATTTTTCATTTGTTCGTTATTTCTCTTCCTCGTGTGCAGAACACTCCTCTATACTTACGTCGTTTCTATACATTAATTACTGCGTGGTTATTGCAGTTAAATGTACATATTCACGATTTGCGAGGGTGCCCTCTCAAGGCATTGGTTTCTGCCCTATGTAGGAGAATTGCGACTTCTGACTGATCGAGGCCCGTAGTGTAGTGGTAGCATGTCTGACCGGCAATCGGAAGGTCCTGGTTTCGATTCCCGGGCGGTCACCTCATTTTTCATTTGTTCGTTATTTCTCTTCCTCGTGTGCAGAACACTCCTCTATACTTACGTCGTTTCTATACATATATATATATATATAACCTTTGGTTTGCTTCCGCCCGAATTGTTCATTCTGACGAAGGTCAAGCTTTTCACTCCACCTTAGACCTACAGTTTAACGTAGAATCCGAACCACGCCCCACCAGTAGCCCAGCGTCTTAACCACTAGGCCACCCAGGGTACCCATTTATCTACCGACCACTTTCTTTATTGTGTGGAAGGATGAACAGCTGGGTTTTGCTGCGCGCCGGCTGCCGTCGCGGGGTCTCGATCCAGGGGCCGATGGATTCGTAGTCAGCGACGCTAACCACTACACCACCGAAGCGCATATATATATATCAGGAGGAGATTCTAGACACCAATTGACTAGGGAAGTACTCTTGGGAGGACGTTCGGCAGGAGACACGGAGTGCTGGAAATCCGTTTCTCCTGTCACCGTCTACTTCAGCTGATCTTTTTCCGCGTCTCATCTACTCCGTGAACAGTCCAGCATGCTCATAAATACGCACTTTTTCTATTACACTGTGCAACAATTTTTTGTTTATGTTGAATTTTTGATCTTTTCTATATGTTTCGGCCACGCTGATTACAGATTTGGCATCGGTTTTGCTCGGAAAACTAGTTTTTATATGGTCAAATTTAGAAATCTTACTTTTTTTCACCATTTTTAAGGCATTTTTCTGAGATAGCAAAAGTAATTTCAAGTGCAAAATTCAAAATGTCCCCAAAACTTGGTTTATTAGTAATGTTTTTTTGGTTAAGGCCCATTATTAAGTATTTGTACACATTTGGTTTCTTATTTCTGCTTATAAAATGTTTTATTTTTTATTTTTCAGATATTTGAATTAGAATTATATGGTGATGGCTACCAATAGGCCCTGCAGACACTCTACATTCAACTTGTTATGTTTGCGGCCATTACATCAATCCAAAGCAAATAAAGCACAAAATTGACACAGGAACGAAGTTTTGTACAGCATATCACGCTTACTTTTGCATGCCCATGGGATCAAGATAAATCATGGACACTTCACTTTTGCTGTGGAAGCTGCCGTTCCACATTAGAAGGATGGCTGCGAGGTACCAGAAAAGGCCTGCCATTTGCTATTCCTCGCATTTGGAGGGAGCAAACCAATCACCACGATGATTGCTACTTCTGCATGGTGGACATTTCATTCTACAAGAGAGGTAAAGGTCGAAAAAATGTCCTATATTCAAATATCCCATCTTCTATTGCCCCAGTCCCCCATAATGAAGATTTACCCGTTCCATGCCCACCCACCATAGAGGAAATAGAAGAAACGCCTTTAATATCCTCCGATGAAGATGAAGATGCTGACTTCGAGGCAAGCTCCAATACGTCACCCCATTTCCCCAACCAGAAAGACATAGACGACCTAATCAGGGATATGAACCTTACGTAAACCTAAACCAATGCAGAAATTATGACGTCCCGCCTTAAAGGGTGGAATCTTTTGGACCCAGGTGTCAAGATCTCTTTCTACAGGAATAGGCATTTGCGATACGCTTCTTTCTACTCCTGTTTTGCATAGAGCTCTCTTTGCTACTGCTGTGATGTGAATGGCCTTTTTGCTGAGATAGGAACTGAATACAGCCCTGCTGATTGGCGTTTGTTTATTGACAGTTCAACTAGAAGTTTAAAAGGCATCGTACTACATAATGGAAACATGTTTCCATCTATTCCTGTGGCTCATTCGGTTGAATTGAAGGAAGAATATGAAACTTTAAAGCAGTTGCTAGACAAAATAAACTACATTGAACATAGATGGGATGTATGTGGAGACTTCAAAATGCTAGGATTCCTGCTTGGACCACAGGGCGGTTACACTAAATATTTGTGTTTCCTCTACCTTTGGGACAGCAGAGCAGATGGTAAACACTTTGTCAGAAAGGAATGGCCAGTAAGAAATGAGCTTAATCCAGGTAAACACAATGTTCTTAACGAAGCCCTTGTTCCAACAGACAAAATTTTGCTACCCCCGCTGCATATCAAGCTTGGTCTTATTAAGCAGTTCATCAAACCTTTGGATGCTGAAATCCATGCTCTTTATCATAAACGTTCAATGTTTCCCAAACCTTCTGAAGCTAAAATCAAGGGAGGCATATTTGTTGGACCTCAAGTCAGACGCATGTTAGCATCTAAAGAGTTAGAAGAAAAAATTACAGCTCTTGAAAAAAATGCTCAGCAGTCATTTCGGCTTGTAGTCCATGGATTTTTAGGTAACAAGAAGAACGACAACAACAAAGAGCTAGTAGAAAATCTACTAAAACACTTTCAAAGGTTAGGTTGTAGAATGTCCCTGAAGTTACACTATCTGGACTAGCATTTAGAATTCTTCAGACCAAATTTAGGTGACGTAAGTGAAGAACATCGTGAACGTTTTCACCAAGATATCCAAACCATGGGGAGGAGATATCAAGGGAAATGGGACGAAGCTATGATGGGCGACTATATCTGGTGTTTAATACGAGATAATCTACGGGACTACAAGAGAAAAAGTCGCTAAAATGTATACTTTTAAGCATTATCCGTTTAGATTTGTGAACATATTTGTATGCATATTATATTTGGGTGCATTACATATACAGGGTGGGCCGTAAGTTTCCATATATAGGAAAAATTAAACGTTTGTTTTTATGTTTCAGATACCCTAAGAATATGCGTTTGACGTAAGATCTTGTTTACTGATGAAGCAAATTTTTACGTCAATGGAGAGGTTAATCGGCAAAACATACGTTATTGGAGTAATGCTAACCCTAACTGGCTGAGTCCGACGAAGATGCAAGGTGCCGGTAAAGTGATGGTGTGGGCCGGGATATGGGGTGACAGAATTATTGGACCAATTTTTGTCAGTGGAAATCTTAATGCCGAAAGGTATCTTAACATGTTGCAAGAAGAGATTTTCCCATCCCTGCTAAACGAGGAAGGTAACTTCCCAGTTTACTTCCAGCAAGATGGAGCTCCACCTCATTATGGTCTTCACGTGCGTCGGTATTTGGATCAGCAGCAGTTTCCGGATGCTTGGATTGGTCGGCGTGGTCCTGTGGAGTGGCCTCCCAGATCCCCAGATCTCACCCCCTTGATTTCTATCTTTGGGGGCACTTGAAGGCCATGGTGTATCAGGAAAAGATACGAGACATAAATCATCTAAAGGAACGTATCACCAACGCCATTACAAGCATAACGTCAACTGTGCTAATGCGTGTTCATCAACAGTGGGGAACACGTATTGAAATGTGTTTTCAAAACAATGGCAACCATGTAGAGCATATTATATAAATAAAAATGGTTGTCCATAAAAAAATGTTTATTTTTCCTATGTATGGAAACTTACGGCCACCCTGTATTTATATACACATTATATATACACATTATATATTTTCAAATATGAAATATATTTATTTTGCTTTCCTTTTCTTCTTTGTGATTTTCCTCTCTGATAAGCCACTAGGTACAAAAATAGATTATAGTTTTCAGAAGAAACTAGAGTTTTCACGAGAAAACTAATGCGATTTTTTAATTCAGCGCACCCAAAAACATAAAGAAACACCAAAAAAATAAGATAAACATAAATTTTCCAAACTTTTGTTACATAGTGTTATTCACTACACATACAAGTATTTTACACACTACACAATCTTTTCAAAATTAAAAAAAAATGACATTGTGAGCCTCGGAGACCTTGATTTTGGCTCTCCTTTTTCTATAGGAGGGCATTTTTACGGTCGCGCGCCCTTGGCCCCTCCTTCCTGCATATATATGTTGGCAGTTGTGTTAGGAAACTTTCAGCCTTGAGTGAACTGCTATAATTTGGTATATGGCGTTCGGATTATTCTGGCGTTTAATGAAAGCAGAGTTGATAGAGCCGATTTGCTCTTTTTGAAAAATCTCTAGAATTACTCTCTCCTTCCTCAACTATGGATTGGTGTGTGTGTGTGTGTGTGTGTATAATCATAAAGTATGCAGAGCGTGCATAAATTGGTATTTGTAGATGAGTAATTTTGTTTTTCACGGTCTCCCTGTTCAGGATGAAGAATACACTATACCAGTGTTTCTAAAACTAGTGCTGTTAAGGGTACGAAGGGTTATCTGTGAGGCATACAAACTTTATACTTATTGCGCTAATGATAATTTTAAAAATAATTAAAAAGAAAAAAGAAAATAGGTGAAAAGCTTTTTAATCTCATACCTCGTTTTTAAAACATTCGATTTACACTCATTTGCATTATAAAATTAACATAAAATCCTAAATTATCAGATGACACGGGCTTCTTCAAAGTTCTTTTCAACTTTCCCTCGCGGTACTTGTGCGCTATCGGTCTCGTGGGGATATTTAGCCTTAGATGGAGTTTACCACCTGCTTTGGGCTGCACTCTCAAGCAACCCGACTCTCGGGAGGAGCCCTAGAGCGGGTCCACCGGCTGATCGCCGTACGGGCCTTACACCCTCTTTGGGCAGCGGGACTATGTTCAATAAATACTTAAGCGAGTCCGGGGTCGCCCGAGACTCCTCCCATACGCGGCATCCCTCGCAAGTCCTTAGCCATTACAGCGGGACCTGCTACATCAGTCTTTTACTCTGGAGCGAGAGATGGGGGACTTAGACGAAAAGGTTTAAGAACCTCTGCGCTTTACCATCATTGCGAAAGAACGAATAATCCTTAATCCTCACTTTATTTAATAAAGGTGTTATTGAACCGATATTTTAATCTTTTGATATTGATGCCTTCGTATGAAACTGTAATTAAACTGCACAAAGTTAATTGAATGTGTCTTAAAATTCTTATATACGCAGAAACTGAAGAAGAATTTTCTGTCCTTCATACGAGATGACTCGCTATAATATGAAAACAACTTTTGTGTCATAATCTCTTTGGAAGAGAATTTATGTAAAACCTTTTCGTTGTATTTAAGTAAAATTAATAAAATTTATCGAAATTAATTTTTGTTTAATTCTTCGAGCATCTGTTTTAAATGACGTTCTATACAAGACCGAACAGCTCATAATCTTCGGAGGTTCATGCAATTATTTCCTTATTCTTTATATACTGGATTCTCTACTTCTCACATAATGACTTCAGAACATCATTAAAACCAATAGCAGGCTTACAAGTTTAGCTATATTTTTAAAACTTTTACGTCATGCTTAGTTTTAACTTCCATTTGCATAACACTTTTAAAATAATTTCATTTCGATATGAAACCTCTAAAAGTTCAGAATATTAAATAACCGAATAAATATAGTGCTTTAGTTTAAGTGAAATCCCTAAGAATGGGTCACAAAAACTGCAAGAACGCGCGTACCACCATCAGTTGGATAATTATTTAACACAAAAATCTACTTTGTTGTAAAATCTTTTCACTGAAAAAAATTTGTGTTTTACTGGACAAGCAAACAACAGACTAACAGACAACAGACTGGCTTTTTTTATTATCATTAAACACGATCTGCTTCAGATTAAACTACTTTCATTTCATTACAAATAATTTCCCTAATTTTTTGAGTGATACGTTAAATATAAGCAGGTATTAAAGAAAAGTATATAATAGATAAGAGGAAACATTTTTTTCCATTTTCAGAACTAGTGAAAGGAATTTTTTTCCAATATAAGAGAAAATTTCCTATTCAAAATGCTTTCAAAGCTTCATTAAATGAGTCGGAAGTAATTATTGCTTCTTTTTTTCCTTAGTCGATTATTGCGTCAGTTTTTTGGAATGTATTAAAGGTCATGTGTTACTCCAGACAATATATTTTGTAAAATAACGCTGGAATTTAGTAATAGATTTCTATTCATAGAATTTATTTTTCAAGAGTAATGTTGTAAATTTTAATGTTAGATCTGACGATTCCTTTTGCGTTGTTTTGTGTTCACTGGTTCAATACCATTTCCTGGACTTGATTAGCGTTTCTTTGTGTTTTTTCTTATCGTCTTTTCAAGAAATTAAGGAAAGGAAAATTTATTTTCTTTACTTAAGTTTTATATATTTGTGTCTTCGCGTATTTGCTCTTTCATATAAACTGTTACTTTTATAGCCTGCTATAAACGGAATTGGCTGCAATGCGTTCTTACGTTCTTCATTACACGCACCACTGAATCCAGAATCCTAACTAACGATTAAGGACGAGAAGACAGAGTGTGAAACTCGCTTATTAAACAATTGTCTTGAATATTTCATATTCTCCCTCAAAATTCACTCGTCTTTCTGCAAATGACAACACTTTAAACGGAGCTCCGAAACTTAATGCACCGAATGGTTCCCGACCTCACAGTGAACAATGACACCCTCCGTCTCCGAGTGCCGGAGAATATCTCCGAAATTAACGGCTTTTATGCCCTGCTGTCAGCGTCGCCAAAACGACTCCAGTCCACAAATTACTTCCGATGGCTCTCAACTGGTCGGAAGTGTATATATATATATATATATATATATATATATATATATATATATGTGTGTGTGTGTGTGTATGTGTGTATGTATGTGTGTGCGTGTGTGTGCGCGCGCGTGGGCGTACTTAAACAGATTGGAAAAGCAGTGTGACGCGTGGGCTGCACAACTCATTTGGGGCACATTGTGATGCAGAGGTGACTTCGAATTCAGCGCAAAGGAAGGACGATTTGCGAATGACGGAAACGGAGCATTCCAGAAACGAACAATTGCAGGTGACAATGCCAGACCTCATTACGGGTTTCGCGTTTAAGTCATTTTCATTCTATAAATTCTCAGTGATCTTTTGTCGTATATACACGGTGGGCTACGAAAGAGGAAAGTAAATTAGAAACTTATAACAAATTTATTAACCATGGATGAAAATAAACAGTAAATTGTGGATGATACCCAAATCCAAAAGGTTTTTGTGCCACCTACACTTTACATTCTATATAGACACCTTTTTCTCTACACATGTGTGAATACGCATCGAGGAATTACACATCACTTTTCGTAGTGTTTCTTTATGAATAGTGGCAGAAATTTTATGATTGAATCTTTCAATTCTGGAATCAACGAAGTCTTGGCCTTGAACACTCTTTCTGTGACAAAGATTCATAGAAAAATGTAAAAACGATAAGTTGGGTGGTCTGAGGTTCATGGAAACTCACTTTTGTGAAAGATTAAGCCAAACTTTCCCTTGAGCCAGTTTAAATATTCATTACTCTCTTAAAAACTATCGGCCGTGTGTACCTCAGATTCGAGCTGAAAAGAACCCGGACTAAACACACTGTAAAATATAAAGTACTTCAGAGGTACATATATAGTGGGTCGATAGTAGATAGAGAGTAGCTGAAACGGTTATCTACTTGACAGGCGGTGCCCTCTGAAACTAATTGAAAAAAATTGCTATACTGTAACAGGATAACCGTTGATACAAATGAAAAACAACCAACCATCCAAACGCGTAAGGTAACTCGAAAGAAATAAGTCACGTGTGGACAGTTATTTTTAAGTGGAATAATTTTGTTATATGTTTTGTAAGCAAAAGCATTTATAAATTTTTTTCAAGTTTGAACCGTAATCTGAAATTCAAGAAATTTGATTAATTTCTTTATTATATTAAAATCTCGTGGTTAAGAGACTTTTGGGAGCTATTGAAGAATAGAGACCCCAGCCTTCTTTAGTTAGTTTTATAAGGCTAACTAACGAAAATATCATGACCTAACCTAACCAATCGTCAAGGGCGTATAGTTGACCTAACGATTAGTTAGGTTAAGTCGTGATATTTTCGATAGTTAGCCTTATAAGGCTAACTAACGAAGGCTGGGGGCCCTGATCTTCAGGTGATCCCAAGAAAGTTCTCTTGTTTAAAGATATAAGAAATTGCTGTCTCTGAAAAGTTTATAATACATACAGTATTAATGTTCGTACTTTGATAACTTATCTCGGGATCTATTTCTCTATTATTTACATGGAATTAAGTACCTGTGCTTGTTAACGGCGTCGTTTATTCATGAAGTAATTAATATTAAGGCTTATTTATTATTTGTATTTTAATTACAATACGAAGGAGATTAAACGACCCCCCCCCCCCCCCCCCCGCCCGACATACACACGCACTCAAGTTTCATGAGAATGTGAATTGTTCCCCTCCTTTCGTGGCCCACCCTACACAACAGGGTCATTATGCAGTATACGCATATTTCGGGGCCTCAATATTCAAGAGAAAAATGAGAGAGATACCAACACTACTTAATTTTATACATAAAATGGCTATTTTATAGTTGAAGATACTTTAAAATAATCTTAACATTTCGATAAACGGCTTCAAATATAATAACTTAAAAAAAACCTTGTGCTTGTTTTTAAAATTCACAAAATAAAACCTTACGAATTGAAAAGGCCACTCTTACCTTTTCATGTAGAAATAGTCCTCAACAACGGTCCTGGAAATTACTTGTAGTGTTGTTGGTTTTAAGTAATGACTTTATAGCGTAGGTTTTAGCGAAATTATTCAATGTGGGCATTGTAGAAATTCAGTTCAAAGAATTGATAATGTACTGCTTTAAATCAAGTAGAATGCACAAATAATATTAACCCAATAACTTCAAATAGAAATCCAAATTAGTATTTTTCTATGGTTATTGCCGGCATACTGATCGGGAAATTGGTTCTTCAGATAGAAATAAATAGGGAATAAATTTCTTAAACACGACAATAAAAATCTTATTTCCAGGCAAACGATTAATTTACCGCAACAGAATGTTATTTACGATCATCAGAAAATAGGGGTTGAGTTTATTTTGGTCATTTATTCATTAATATTATTATTGGTATATCCTATTTTTAAGGTCCCACAGCAACCACGTTTCTTACATTAATAACATATATATCAATCAATAGAGCAGAAAAACTATATATACACAGCTATGTAAACTTTTCAAAATATAAAAAAAGGGATATTGTGGGTTATAACCCATCATTTACTTCATTTTTTTCATACAATACAACAACCCACAAGATTCGATTTTTTATGTACGAGGGCCACTCAATATATTTTGCCCCACCTTTTTTTTTCTTTCCAAGTTTCCTTGTAAGTTCCAGAAATTTTGTACACAAGTAGTTACATACCTTTTTTACAAGTTTTTATTTTTCGACATAGTCTCCATCCTTTTCTACGGCTTTCCTCCACCTCGAAACAAAGGCCTTTATACCTTACTGGTAAAAGTCCCCTGGGTTCCGCTGGAACCACTTCTTAACCTCCTCAACAACCTCATCGTCACTCGGAAACTTTCTTCCACGAATAGCATCCTTCATTGGTCCAAACAAATGGAAGTCTGAAGGTGCCAGATCCTGCCTGTATGGAAGATGAGGTAACACAGTCAAGCGCATTTTTGTGATGGCCTCTCTTGTTTGCAAACTGTTGTGTGGTGTTGCGTTATCGTGCAAAAGAAGGACGTCTTCCAGTTTTCTCTCCGGTCGAACTCGCTTTATACGTCTCTGGAGTCTCTGTAGGGCATGGTCGGCGAACAGGGGTAAATTACCCCAAATGGGGTACATTTAAAGGTTTTGGGGGTAATGCGTGCGGTATGAGAGACACCATATGCAACAATTTTAAGAGCAATTGGCTTGTTTTTGTTTACTTTGAAGTCTGGGGGTAATTTCATTTTACTCAAATAGATTTTTGGGTAATACCCAAAAAAGTTCCCCGACCCATGCTGTAGGGTAACAATATATGCCTCTCAGGTGATTGTTTGTCCTTTCTTCATAATGTCCACCACAATCATCCCTTTCATGTCCCACAAGATGGTGGCCATAACGTTTGTTGCAGAGAGAGCCATTTTGAACTTTTTCTTGCGTGGGGAGTCTGCATGATGCCACTCCATGGATTGGCGTTTTGTTTCAGGTTCAAAGTGGTGTACCAAGTCTCATCCCCAGTCACAATTCGTGAAAGGAAGTCATCCCCCCTCTGTCTCGTATCGAACCAACGACACAGAAGCAATTTCTTTTCTTTGGGTTTTGTTATCTTCAGTCAGTTGGCGAGGAACAAACCGTGAACACACTTTTGAGTATCCCAGTTGCTGAATTATCGTATTCACACTTCCTTCACTAATTCGTAGCTCGAGTGATAGCGCCTTGTATGTGACGCGCCGATTTGATCGAATGATGCTGTTCGCACGTTGCACAGTGTGAGATGTGACAGCCCATGCTGGGCGACAGCTGCGTGGTATCGAAGCTGACTCTCCCTCTCTCCGATGAGCTCACACGTTTAGACCAGCATCCAACTGTACTTCGATCAACAACAGCATCTCCATAAACGTTTTGTAGACGTTTGTTAGTATTTCCAACTGTTTCCTTCTCTGCGGTAAGAACTCGATAACAGCTCTCTGTTTACCGTACATCACTGTCAGACGCCATTTTCGAAACTGCGTTAACCATTGGTTTTATACAAGGGCGTTTAAAAGCGGTTTTATACAAGGAGGGGAGGTTCAAACTGGAAAAATCCGTTTATGTGAATCGCAGAAAGTTGAAACTTACGGCCCAAAAGACATTTCAGCCCCATGGCCTATTATTTAGCTCAGAAAAAAGGGTGGGGCAAAATATATTGAGTGTCCCTAGTAGAATTTAAATCTGAATCTATTTTCTTCTATGGTATTGCTTGTGCAAATTGATATTAACGAAGATATAACCAATTTTTTGAGCGATTAAAATCGATTGGAATAGTATGGTGGTAATTATTAGTTTTACCCGTGCGGGTCGATTTTGAAATGAGAATAGGTTTTTCTGATTATTTTGATGTGTTTTAATCAAATCTGACCTTCTTTTCTTATGCAAATGAATTAGTGAATGCCCGGTTAGGTCAACTGTAAGCCCTTGATGATTGGTTCGGTTGTCGTGATATTTTCGTTAGTTGGGTTAAGTCGTGATATTTTCATTAAAACAGGTAACATGTAACAAATTATTGTAATTTTTTTATTTTATATTTATATTTAAACATTTAACAAATTATTGTAATTTTTATATTTTTTATATTGTGAGAAGTTTACATAGTTGTATATATATTTTTTCTGCTCTTTCAATTGATATGTGTTAATGTAGGATACGTGGTTGCTGTGCGGCCTTAAAAGCAAGATTTACCTTATTATTAAATCTTTAATATTATTAATACTAAGAATTTAGAATTAGGTCAACAATTTTAAAATGAAATAAAAATAGGATTTTTTTAATCAATTACTTCTAAAATTATAGATTTTCTCTTTTTTTTTTTTATTGGAAAGAGAAAGTACGCTAATCTAAAAGGTAAGAGACGGCTGTATGCAATTCATTAATATATACATATAGGGTGTTCGTTTTATCACTTAATCCATAGAAATCGAAGTAAAAGAGTAATTAAAAGGAAGTATAATTGAAAGATACATGAAACTTGGTGATGTAAGACCCAGAACATCTTAAATTACTGGCTTAGCCTAACCTAAAAAGTAAAGATCACAAATAGAGGTGAAAGGCAAATAGTTTTCGTGTTTGTGCTATTATTTTTGAGCTGCTCAATATAACTGATGGAACTTCATAAACGCGTGTATCGTCACAAAACGATGTGCCGCGACCAAGAATCGAGTCCTTGCACCAAAGGTGAAGTCCACAAATAATGGTATATTAGCACTGATGTCATTCCGAAATAGTTCTTATATTTACGTGGTTCGTTCAACCTTTCTACTTTAGTTATATTTATATATCCAAATTGACGATCCAAAAAGCGTGACATTAAGGAAAATTAGGGATCATTTCGTTAATTTCATTCAATAAAATCATAATTTCATTTCCCATAATTAATCTCTTATTTTCATTAACTTTTATGGAAAATAAGGTTCCAAAATTAATTTAATTATTTGCAATATTAAACGCGTACTCGTAATTCTATAACGGTTAATAACTGTTTTATATTTATGTAAATTCGCAGTTTATTTATACATTTTAAAATATTTATTGAATTTATTATTAATGTACATAAATTAATCGTATTAACTAAAGGAAATCGAAAAGAAACGATAAATAATTGGTGCAGTCGTAATAATTTAACATCGGTTTTTACTCTCGAAAATGCAAAATCGATAGGAATTGTCTGAACAAAAAATAGTTTGAAATTCAAAAAAGTTATTCCAATTAATTTTTGACTTTGTATTCTTTACTCAAATATATTTCGAACTTTGTAAGAAAATTACTGGACCTTTTCCAGTTTGTGTACCGTTTTTCATATAATATATTTTTGAGAATATTTTTGTTAAAACTAACGAAAATATCATGACTTAACCTAACCAGTTATCAAGAGCGTACAGTTGATCTATTAGTAAATAGTAAATACTATTCCAGAAACAAACAATGTTATAATTAATAATAGATCAACTGTACGCCCTTGATAATTGGTTAAGTCGTGATATTTTCGTTAGTTTAACAAAAATATTCTCAAAAATAAATTATATGAAAAACGGTACACAAACTGGAAAAGGTTCAAATTACTTTTGTTCAAAACTGTAAAATGTTTGGACTCTCGATCTTCTAAGTAACTACTAATTTTTTGAGTTATTGTCTTTTTTAAGACTCCTCACGTTTGGAGTCATTATTAAAGTTTTTCTTAGTTCATCGAATAATAATGAACGGAGAAGGCAAGAAAGTGACACACCGTTTAGGCGAACTAATACGACCAATTGATGTAACTCCTCTACAGTATTATTACTAGCAGAAGCCCGTGGTTAAAATACCATGCTTAAACGATTAACATGGGGCAATTTTTTTTTTTATTTCCCGGAATTAGCACATACACAGACAAACAATATTTTATATATATATACTTACATTTCAACTGCAGAGAACACGCAGTATAATTAACGTAAAGAACGACGCTTGTATAGGAGAACATTCCGCGCAAGATGAGGAGGGAGAACGAACAAATGAAAAAATGAGGTATATATATATATATATATATATATATATTATAATAGTTTCGATTAATTTTAGGCAACTTTTACCTAATAATTTTTTCTCTCGAGAAGCCGTTTGCATGTTTTACTGTGGGAAAGAGACAAGTTATGTATATACAATAGATAAAAATTGTAATTTTTGTTTCATTAAAAAAATTGTAATTTTCTCGTAATATACTGTATAGGTTTCGATTAATTTTAAGTAACTTTTACTTAATTTTTTTCTCTTCAGAAAGCAGTTTCCGTGTTTTAGGGTGGGACACAGACAGAGTTAGCCTATTATATATAGATTATTAGGATCACCCGAAGATCAAGGCCCCCCAGCCTTCTTTAGTTAGTTTTATAAGGCTAACTAATGAAAATATCACGACCTAACCTAACCAACTGTCAAGAACGTACAGTTGACCTAACGATTGGTTAGGTTAGGTCGTGATATTTTCGTTAGTTAGCCTTATAAGGCTACAAATATGTAATTAAATTAGATCAGTAACTGAACAATATTAATTACACCTAACAACAAATTAGAACCATCTTTTACTTCAGAAAAGGAATTTGTGATTCTTTTTTATGCTGATTACGAATTTGAAAACAGAATTTTTCTATCACCACCAATTTCGACGGAAATGCAAATGAAAACTGACAGATTTTCTTACTTTTTTGGTATATTTAATCAGACAAAAAAGAAGAGTACCTTACCTAAAATGTGTTTTCAGCTGATTTTCGCTTATAATTAGTACTAGGGTCGGCTAACATACCGGGGCTATATCTTCCTTGGTACTACTTTTTCATGGTTGATATATCCTGATGAAATCTTTCACTATGCTCATCGCTGACAGCGCCCAGGTTTAATGGGAAGAAGTCCAGGTGGGAGTGCACGAAATGCATTTTCAAAGACATTTTACACCCCATGGATTGGTAAGCACTAACCATTTGCTCCACCCAGGTAAACATAATTTCCTGATTTGACGCTGCCGAGGAAATTCTTAGTCACTTCTTTAAAAGCTTTCCATGCTCTTCTTTCAACCTCATTCAAAGACTCGTCAAATGCAGTCTTTCATCACTTCTCTGATCTGTGGGCCCACAAAAATGCCTTCTTTGATTTTCACTTCGCTGATTCTAGAAAATTTTTGTTTTAGAGATAGAAATCCAGGTGCGTCTTTATTCATGGCTTTTACAAAATTTTTCATCAAGCCACGTTTGATATGGAAAGGTGGTAAGAAAACATTTCCTGGATCTACTAGGGTTTCATGGGCAACATTTTTGTCCTGGAACCAAATTTTGTTGAAGTGGCCACTCTTTCTGTGCATAATAACTCCCCTTAGCTCGGCTGTCCCACTCGCAGGAGAAACAAGAGAACTTTGTGTATCCTAACTGTAAGCCGAGCAGAAGTGCAATCACTTTCAGATCACTAGAGATATGCTAGGAGTGTTTATCATAGTCAATATGTTTCAAAAGTAACTGCATAGTGTCACATGATTCCTTCATATGAACTTTGTGCAATCGGAACCGAAGGATAGACATTACCGCTGTGTAATAGTTTAGCTTTCAAACTCAACTTTCATGAATCGACAAAAAGCCTCCATTCCTTAGGATTGTGCTCTCGCCCAAGTGCCTCCATGAGAGCGTTCACATCATTACAATACACTAAATCACTTTCCATAGAGTAAAACGATGTGAAGTGTGTCTGGAGCTTACGAAATGATGACATTTTTACAGTCTTTTGTAAGAGATTCTAATCTTTTAATCTTGACCCTAAGAGCTCAGCCTGACTTTTAGATAGATTCAACTCTCTCTGACAAGATCATTTAATTCTGAGTGAGAAATTAAGTGAGGTTCATCCGATGAAGATGGTTGGAATTGTGTATCCATGTCATCTTGTCTGTCCAAAGGTTCATTACGAGATTCATCAGGTTCATCATCATCTAAAGTCCATGTCTTTGGTGGTTTTGGTACTGGCAAGTCGTCACAATGTGAAAGAGGTCAATGGCTGACAGTAAATTAGGATATTGAATCGCATGTTTAGATTTTGAGGAATGTCCACTTATCTTCGTTAAACAGAAGTAGCAATCAGATGAGTGGTCTCTTTGTTCTCTCTATACCATTCGGACCGCAAAAAGCATTGAAGAATGAGTACATTTTAACCACCCTCTCAGAGATCTTGCACAAGAAACACAACATACATAAGGAGCCCAGATTTTGTCTTGATCTCCTACTTTGCAAACGAAATAAAGTTCATACGCCTTCTTAATATATCCAGTATACTTAAATAAACATATGCATACTATATATATGAACATGTAAATATATGCATAATATAAAGATTTTATACAAAATAAATGACCAACAATAAATCTTGTATTATGATGTAAACTGAGGAATGCTATCTCGATCTCAAAGGGTTTTAAATTGCAAATCCTTCAAAACTGTGGGTGATAGAAAAAATCTATCTTCATTTTCGTAATCAGTGTAAAAAAGAATATAAGAATCACCCACATTTATCAAAAGGAGAAAAACTTTGTTAAACAGTGATATAGAACAGTAATTATAGAACTTTGAATTGCAATAGATGTATAATTTATCCCATCATTTTCGGCGTGTATCCATAACTCTTTTACAGATCGGAATGTAAAGTTACTCGTGGTACCCATGTCAGTGTAAGTCTCTGTCTCTGTCTGTCCCCTTCCTTTTGAACTCATAAATCTGAAATGTTTCAAACCCCTATCTACTTTGTACTCAATTTCCTAACAAATCTAATTAACCGCTCTCTTGTAATTCCATAATGATGTCGTTCTGTTCCTAAAGCTACGCGCAAAACCCGAACTCATTACGCAATAAAGCTATTATGTGCCCTCTGATCATACATAATGGTCAAAGATACACGAGGTGACACCCTCAAATGACGTTTTATACCTGTTCATGACAATGAATTTATTTTTGATGTCGCAATAATGTATACACTTCCAATGATCTCTCCCATAACAGTACACATATCATATCGTCCCAGTTCTTGTTCTCCCTTGTTATACGCTTACTTAGTACACACACACACATATATATGAAAAGAAGCACCAACACAACAGCAAACATCCACATATCTTCTTTGCCATTACGAAGAAATTTGGTTGAAAAGTTGTCCCAATAGTTTTAAACCCATATATTATAGAAGATATGTGGATGACACTTTCTTAATATTTAAACAGCCTTCACACGTAAAACGTTTTCTTCATTATCTAAATAAACAACATATTAATATTAAGTACACATGTGAAAACGAAACAAATAATAGTTTACCTTTCCTGGATGTTCTAGTTAAACGGGCTAAATTTTAGATTCGCCCTCGTCAACCCACTTGAATTATCAAAATTTTTAAAGTTCAAAGACAAATTCACCAAAACTGTATGCCCCTGCCCCAATGTTGTTTATAAATACACGTGCGACAGCTGTAAGGCTGCGTATATCGGCAGTACTCAACTCCAACTGGAGGTACGTCTTTCTCAACATTTGGGCTTATCAGTCCGTACCAGCCGTCCCCTCAGTAACCATCACAATCCGCAATTAGAAACCATAGTAATGATAATAACCATCCCTTTTACAAAACTCAGTTCGAAATTTTAACAAGAACCAATAACCTTGCAGAACTCCGAATTTTAGAATCTTTGTACATCTATAGAAACAAACTCTCCATTAACAACAATAGGTCATCTTACAAATTACAGCTCTTCTAACTAACCAACCAACCTACTTTCATAGCTATATTATACCTTTCAATATAACTGACACTCATAGTTTTCTCTCAGTATCTGCCAAATATGGAGGTTGACGTAATTATTGTGTATTTACCATTTGAGGTAATTTTAATTTAATTTAATTTTAATGCCTTTGTATTAATGTAATTTTAATTATTTATTCTTATTTTGTTTTAAGGTTTATAATTCACTGATGCTGACAAAAGACTTGTCGAAACGTCTGAAGTACAAAAATAAACGAAAATATTTGCTGTTGTGTTGGTCCTTCTTTTCATCTGCAAGCTCCGTTTCCCTAAGGAGAAGTCCATAGCTTTGATATATATATATATATATATATATATATATATATATCTATCACGGTGGCGTTAAGAGGAGCTCGGTAATTAAATGGGAATGGACAGAAGCTTTTCAAAACAGGGTGAAATATAACTAATAAATAAATAAAAACTGGTATTGCATATAATTTTAATATTGATAATTCGGATATTGTACAGTATGTATAGTGAAGCAACAAACAACGCCTGAAAGCGCAGTTATTAACTTATAATTCGCTCATGCATTTTATACTTAATAAAGACATAAATAAAAAGCTTTAGTTTATATCTTAAATGTAGAATTTTTATGAGCGAAAAATTATTCATGAAACATTAAGGGAGTAAAATGGGGTGTATATAAATATATATTTTAGTTAATATAGTTAATTAATTTTCAGAAACAGCTTTTAATACTAAGGTAATAATTAAAATAGTTTGCTCGTTAATTTAGAAAGTATACTAAAAATAAATTAGTTTTAAAGATTAAATATGTTATCCTAAAATTAATTAAGAAATTTGGGAAAAACTGGGAATATCTCATGACTCGTGAACAATATAAAACTGTTACTTTGTCTAATTACACTGGTCAACAAAATGAAACTTTTTTTTCTCATCACAAACATGATCACACTTTTCTTAATGCATTTTTCGCGCTGATTCCGAATCTGGTTTTATTTTTTTCTAGCACGTATAGTTATATAGATACACTGGTTTTGATATTTTTAAGTTTTTGATATTGTTATAAGAAAATTTATGGATGTATAGATCACACTTAGGAATGCTAAACAACAAATACATCATATACCTTATTCAATGTACTTATAAATAAAGAATATATACATTATTTTATTAAAAGCGCTGTGAATGTGATTTCCTTTTGTAAATTTGGCCTGGATTGTCACGATACAGCATCCAACAATGGTCCGCCATCATGCTTTCATTCCAATATCCTTGGTAGCGCTTCTCCATCATCTGAATATCTTGATGGAAGCGCTCTCCTTGCTCGTCACTCACTGCACCAAGGTTTTCAGGAAAGAAATCTAAGTGGGAATGCAGGAAGTGAATTTTTAACGACATTCGACACTCCATTTCTTTGAAGGCATCAAGGAGGTTCTTGACTCCATCCTTATACGCAGGTGACTTGTTGCTTCCAAGAAAGTTTTCACATATCCATTTGAACGCCAGCCAAGCCTTCAATTCCAGCGGACTTAGGACTTTTTCAAATTCAGTGTCATTCAAAACCTCCCTTATTTGTGGCCCAACAAAAATTCCTTCCTTCAATTTTGCTGCAGTAACCTTCGGAAATTTCCTTGAAAGGTATTGGAACCCTTCAGAATTGACTTTACCCATTGCTTTAACAAAATTCTTCATTAAACCAAGTTTAATGTGAAGAGGTGACAGATAGATCTTTTGGGGATCCACTAAAGGGACAGACTGGACATTGCTTATCCCTGGGACATATGTATACCTAAGTGGCCAGTCACTTTTGGTGTAATGTTCTATAGTGGCGCGACTGTCCCACAGGCAAAGGAAACAACAAAATTTTGTGAATCCTGACTGCATACCCATAAGCATTCCTATAACTTTTAGATCTCCACAAACATTCCATTGATGACTGTTTGGATATACAATCTGGTGTTTGTTCTTGGCAGAAAACCCCATTAAGTTCACACTACAAAAATAACAGTCTTCATGATGATCTCTCGGCTCCCTCCATATCATGGGTATGGCAAATGGCATTGAAGCTTTCTTTTTGTTAAGCCAATCACGTAATCCATTTGAACAGCCAGAACAGATTTGATGTGGCGCCCATGGTTTATCTTGGTCACGTAGATGGCAACCAAAGTATGGCTTGTATATTTTCTTAATGTCGGTTGTAATACTTCGTCGCTGTGTTTTAGTTGTCAACTGGCCGCATACGAAACAGAACTTGTCGGGGTCATTCTTACATTGTCGAGGCATGTTGACTGACCTGAGCAAACTATAAATTCAAAAAAAATGTACACCAACTTGACACAACAAGTTCTTGGACTGGACTGATCTTTTGACACACAAAGCACGGCGTTGTTGCCTGAATCACAATGCTGCTAGACGTAAAAGCTCACACCTGAAATACATAAGATATATAATTAAGATAATTGAAATAAATAAGATGAATAAACTAAAAAAACACAATAAAATAAACACAATCAAATGTTGAAATATTAGTATTTTGCCTATTTAAAATGGTTAAATCTGTGTAGTTATATATATGCCTTCATCTTGAAAACTATACGTGCTAGAAAAAATATGAATGCAGTTTTGGAATCAGCGTGAAAAATGCTATCCAGCCACCACAAATTTTACTCTGATGAAAATCTTTGTTGACCAGTGTTATTTATTATACACTTGTATACCTTCGATTCCAGGTATACTTTACTCGGCGGAAAAGGAGGAGTAAGTGGTTGGATGCGTGAATGTTGTGAAGAAAAACTCGCTGTATCTTCAGCTATACTCTTTTTAAATAAACTCCATCTCGGAAGTTAGCAAAATTTGGCATACAAAATGCGCTAAAGAAGAAGGGGGCAAAAAGGCCACGTATTAAGACATGACGGAATGAAATATGCGTATCGAGGAACACGAGACTCAACCTCGCATAACTGAACAAATGAAAAGGAGTGTGTGTGTGTGTGTGTGTGTGTGTGTGTGTGTGTGTGAAGGGATACAGAATGCAAACGAGTCGTTGATAAACTATTAATGACTTTGGATCACTTGAAGATCAGTGCCCCCAACCTTCACATAAATACGCAACTTTCCCGACCCCTCGCATTTTGAAATTAAAAAAAAAAATTTTCACTCCACCCTAACATCATGTCATAAATTTGTGAACAAAAAATTAAAAAGGATAATCACTGCATTTCCCTTCTAAATAACACATTATAAAAGACGAAACAAAGTATAACTAAATTACAGTAAATGACTAATAATTGTATAATTATTAGTTAGTTTATTTATAAAGACAGGCTTCGACTACAGATGATAGTTTCATATCTCGAATTGCTTGCCACTTCGAATGGTCATTATTCCAAAGGTCTTTCAGGCTCGTTCGCTTCACTTTTGAGACCAGCTTTTTGTTTTTCACAAATGCTCAATAACACTCCCGCTTCTCCAAGTAAACCCTGCTGAGTATTGCGGAATTGATATTTTGCATCAGTGCATTTTCTCTTTGGTTGTTGCTCTGTTTGTGGAGAATGAACATTTGGGTTCTTAATTCACGTGCAGAATGGGATTATCGAACATTTTCCTCTAATATCTTAAAAAGATAAGAGGATCATAAGTAGCTTGATGTTTAATTATCTCAGCACATCCGATCTCGTATAAGTATTAAAAGAAGAAAGTAGTAATAATAAATTGTACTGTATGCAGCGAATGCCAAGGTTACGCAGCTGCTGAAACTATAGGCTACACAAAAGACACTTGACCAGGCTGCTCAACACTTTATACGGTAAATGCTAATGCAGATATAACCAATCGTGTTGGTCATAAGAGGTTTTCGCTAAAATGATCGAATGTTGTGCTTGAAGTATCTTGTATGCTGTTAATCCGTTTCGTCTCTTTCAACTACACTATACAGGGTGTCCCAGAATTAACTACTATTTCAATGAAATCGGACAAATTTTTTAAAAACACACTTTTATTTATGTTTATCATGTTTAATATGTGTTAAAAATGTATAAATTTCTAAATTTTTTTCATAATTTTATTTTCATAATTTTTTCATAGTTTTTCATAGTTTTATTTTCATTGTCTTTCAGAACACTATTAATAATGAATACACAAGAACGCATCTTTGTTGTAACATCCCATATCAAAGGAATGCAATGTAATGAAATCAGAGAAAAATTTACAAGAAGATTCCACAGAACCGGTCCTACAGACAAAGCGATTCGTGAACTTGTGAACAAATTTAAAAGAACTGGATCCGTACACGACGAGGTGGGAAGAGGACGCCCAAGGACAGCACGTAACAGTACCGAACAGGTACGACAATTGTTTGAGGATGAACCAACAACTTCGGTTAGGGAGGCCGGTCGAAGACTCAACATATCCAAGACAACAGTTCATAGAATCTTGCGTTCGACACTGATGAAAAAGGCTTATCACATTCAAGTAAATAAAGTTTTGACTTATGATTTATAAATCTATTTGTTTTTGTATCATAATTTAGTAATAAACACAAAATTATGTCAGTTTTTATTAAATTTGTCCGATTTCATTGAAATAGATAGTTAATTTTGGGACACCCTGTATATGATTCTATGCATAAAAAAGGAAACTAGACCTAGACTTAGGGTCGCTACTTTCAATTGCTCCGAGCAGAATTTGAGTTTATGAAATTCGGATCTTTTCGGTTTGACGGCCTGTAATAATTTTTAACTACTTGTTTTTTACTGTCCAGTTTTAATCGAGGACTTCAAAAATAATATTCATGTTTTAGAGAAACAAATTGTGAGGCAGTTATATATTTTAGTTTAGAGAATATCATATACGCTTTAAGATTCCAAAATCCTTGAAAGTTTTAGGTCAACTGTACGCTCATGACGATTGGTTAGGTTAAGTCATGATATATTAGTTTGTTTTGACAGTAAACTAACGAAAATATCATGACTTAACCAATCTTTAAGGGCGTACAGTTGACCTAACTGGGCATTCTGTTAACCTAACTGGGCATTCAGTTAACCAAACCAGTTGGTAGAGTCTAGAATTTGACAGTCCCGTAGCCATGACTCGTTTTTTTCCGCCGGCCGTCAAACCAAAAATATCCCAATACAGTTTAAAAATATATATTTTAAATTTGTTAAATTGCATATAACTGCCTCACTATGTGTTTCTCTAAAACATGAATGTTATTTTTGAAATCCTCGATTAAAACTGGACAATAAAAAACAAGTAATGTTAATATTACAGGCCGTCAAACCGAAAAGATCCTAATTAATCAATATTTACCTAATGTTGAAGTTTGTAGCTTCCCTTTTAACTATTGATAAACAACTCTTTTAAAAATCAAAGATAACATCTCGATGATCTTTGTTCTTCGCTCATTTATTTCTGAAGTGACTGTACAGTTTCGTCAAAAAAAATCTGACTGGAAACAAAATTTGTGAAAAGCATAAAAATTACTAACTTATGATGATCTGTTTTTCTTCCGACATATTTTTTTACTTTCATTGAGAGCGATATTTTATACTTCTATTTTTATTTTATTTTGCAAATTTTACTTTCACAATTTTTTTGGTATTTCTTTACTATTACACCGGTCTTCGGTAGAAAGTTTTAAGAGCTGGTTTTCAATGTTTTTCAATGTGCTGAATTAAAAAATGATACTCATTTCCGTCACAAATGATTTGTTAAAGAGTTATTGAAACTTAAACTCTCTAACGGAAAAAGGGTAAAAAAAATGACGCTTCCACTGATTTTAATTTGAATCAGTTAGTGGACATGGCTTCGTGTGGTTTGTGCTCCTTTGATTATTTTCGCTGTATCGCCGAATTTTTATAATTTTGGATAATGTTAGGGGTTAGGTTAGATTAAGTTGTTTTAGGTTAGGTTAGGTTTGCTTAGGTTGTTTTAGATTCGGCCAATTTTGAGGGTGAAATTTATGTTTTTCCTATGGTTTTTGATGTGTTTTGTATTAATCTGACTTTCAAATTCTTCGGAAACCACTCGTTTTTGTGATTCTCCCACCCAAAAACTCTCGGTTCCAACTGGGGGTCCCCAGGTAAAAAAGGGTAAAAAAGGGTAGGAAGTTTTAAAAGCTTTAAGCTTCAGTAACTCTTTAACAAATCATTTGCGACGGAAATGAGTATCATTTTTTAATTCAGCACATTGAAAAACATTGAAAACCAGCTTTTAAAACTTTCTACCGGAGACCTGTATAATAGTAAATATTTACCTTTTTTTTTTAACTTTTTGTTTTAATAGTTAAATTGTTAATTTCCAACTTATTTTTGTTATTCATTTTTTAATTAATGAGTTCCCAAGTTTATGTATTTATTGTTAGTATTTTTTAGCACTGAAAATGGTATTTGTGGGAGTGAAATCTCTGCCTAATCATATTAAATCACTAATATCTTCATCGGACCATTGGCATCGTTATATCGTTATATTTTATTTAAAATTGAAATAAAAGCATAACATTTTACTGTACCTTCTCTATAAATAAGGAATTAGTCCCCTAGTGCAAAACATGCTCTATGTCAGTGATGGGCAACCATTTCTTCAATTTAGCCACAGGCGTGGCGAATGAAAGTAAAATTCGCCACACCGTGCATAAGTTGAGAAAATAGGTTGATAAATCGAAATATAAAATGAAAAACTTTAAAAGGTTTATTCAAAACATGTACATTTTGACTACTCACAACTGCTTTATACACAAATGATGGAAAAAATGAGAAAATTTAATGCGAAATTTCACAATGATTTTGTTTGAGAAGTCTCAAAAATGTTGGCTGAATATTTGAACTCAATGTGGTTTCTTCAAACTGTCTGCCTTATTTTCACTGAAAACCTTTTTGCATAGAAGGCACACCGGCTTTTCATTTACTCGCATCACTCTAAATTCCAGCTCACAGCTTTTTTGAAATAAATTCTCGTGTCACATTTTTTTCATTCGCCCCTCTTTCCCCTTTTAACACTAACTTCCAAATCAATGGGTTTGTCTACATTACTTAGCTCGGCATTATCATCTGCCGGTTCACCACGTTTTCAAATAATCCACTTATCCATCATTACGATGAAAATGTTGAAATTAATTATAACAATACAGAAAATACTTTGTTAACGACTGGGGCGGAGGAAAATGTAAAAATAACACACTCGAAACAGAAGCAACCACACCTACAGTCACGGTCGGGCCCTGACTGAATCAAATAGTGGCGGAGAGTATCAGCTGGTAGCATTGCGTCAATGAGTCAGTCTGAGAATGGAATAGAAAATGTTAAATTGCAACCAGTACACTGTCGAGAAAAGGGTTTGTTGCATTTTATTGTTAGGGCCAAAACAAGGCAAACTCAAATTCACCACACTCACAAGGCCAATTCGCCACTTGTGGCGATTGGCGATAAGGTTGCCCATCCCTGCTCTATGTGATGTCCTCTTAGCTCACGATACTTGCACGATAGTTTCAAGGAAGAGTCCTGTCCAACAGATTTTCCGCGATTTATGATAAAGGAATACCATGACCACCAACATCACCAGATATGACTATTATAGGTGCGCTTATTTAAAAAGTAGTGTTTAAACAGAATCCACATTCAAGAAAAGAATTGAAAGCGTCAATTGAACAAAAAATTTCTCTTATTTCAACAGTTACTCTTTCCAGGTTACTAAAAAATTTTGTTTTTCGTGTGCAAAGAATTAATGAGGTGAGAAGACAACACAGTGTGCTTTTACACTAGGGGTGTAATTCCCCCATGCGTAGAGAAGGTACAGTAAAGAGTTAGTGTTTCCATTTCGGTTAATAAGGAAAAAACACCTTTTAAAGTGTCGTATGTTTAAAAAGTCACCCGATATATATATATATATATATATATATATATATATATATATATATATATAAAACTTGATTGAAGGGTTTGTTCTTAGGGAAACGTAGCTTAGCGAGGAATAAGAGGACGAAGAGATGGTACATGTTTACTTACAAACGTTTCGGAAATTTTCATTTTCCATCATCAGTAGGGTGGATCGATTTTACATTTTTTTCGATTTCCATATTCTAATAGAGACAAAAACTTGCGCATGCATGAGAAAATAGCCTCTGCAAATTCTTAGCTTAATAGGTAATCATCTTCTGCCCCCGGCAGAGCGATGAAAATCATATTTTAGTAGTCAAAAACATATTTTTAAACCCTAGCCTAGAGTCATAAAATTTTGCGTGTGTTATTTCATGCCTAAGCAACGATATAAATGCTATGGGAAATATATAAATGCATTATTTAAGACAAAGAGCCGATCTGAAAATATGTATAATATGTATAATATTTTCAGATCGGCTCTTTGTCTTAAATAATGCATTTATATATTTCCCATAGCATTTATATCGTTGCTTAGGCATGAAATAACACACACGCATATTGAAATATTTTAAAAATTATAAGAAAAATACGTTTTTGACTACTAAAATATGATTTTCATCGCTCTGCCGGGGGCAGAAGATGATTACCTATTAAGCTAAGATTTTGCAGAGGCTATTTTCTCATGCATGCGCAAGTTTTTGTCTCTATTAGAATATGGAAATCGAAAAAAATGTAAAATCGATCCACCCTAATCATCAGTGCTAAAATTATAAAAGCAGATTAAAAAATTAATAAATATAATGAACGGAAACTTATACAGTTTATTTAAATAAACGTGCGATATTAATGGTGTTTATATTTAAGTAATTAAAATTAAAAATTAAATAATATAAAATATAGAAGAGTGATCAGTCGTCAAATATACTGTAAAGTAAAAAGCGAACAAAATTGAGAGGAGTCTTACCAGGTTGTTATTGGCGGGGTAAGGGGACTAATTGAGCAGAGGGTTGGGAATGATTGGTTGTTGGAAGGGGTCCATATTAGAAGAGTTATTTTTAAACTGTTATTACTCTTAAAACAGGGAGTTACTCTTCAAACACCGTGTGTATATATATTTTTTTTATGCAGGAAGTAGAAGCCAAAGGCAAATGCCCGCAAAAACGACCCCCCCCCCTTCCCCGCCTCATAGAAGAAGAAGAGAGCCAAAATCAAGTTCCAACGTTTTCGAAATGCCTGGACACTGTGCGTTTGAAAGATTGGAGGTCATAAACATGGGGAAAGATAGATTGAGGAAGATTGTTCCACACCCAGAGTTGACCGGTTGAGTAGATGAAAGATTAAAAATACCGGTCAATTCTTGCGTTAGAGAGTTGGACAGAAAAGGAATGAGAATGTATCGAAAATCTGGTAGGACTAGACGTGCAGTTAGTGAGCCAAGATTACGGCGAAGAGAGAGAGATTGAAGACAGTCAGTAGTCAGTAAGAGACTGGGAATTGATGAGACTAAAAGCCTTTCATTGTACCCGGTCAAGTAGAGCTGTGTTGGTTTAACTATCCCACACATGAAAAGCCTACTCCATACATGGATTGACAAAACCCCTACACAGAGACTGCAACTGAGTGGGAGTGAAGAAACTGCGGTGTCGGTACAGCACACCTAACCTCTTAGAACCAGTTTTAGAAAGAAAGAAAAGGAAACATCAAGAATGTTAAGAGAAGAGGAAAGATTGAGTTCTGTATAGATGAAGGTAAGAGGATAGTCGTGTGGAAGATTGTGACGAGTAGAAAGATGAAGGAACCGAGTTTTTGAAGCATTGAAAGCCACAAGGTTTTCTCTGCCCCAATCAGAGACAGGAGAAAGATCAGAGGTCAGGTGCACTATAGCCGTCCCACGCGAAGCATGGAGTGTCTGTTCAGGGGAAAGTTTTGTGAAGTGGGTAGAGAAGTGAAGAGTGGAATCATCGGCATGGGAGTGGATAGGACAGGAAGTGCGATTTAATAGATCACTGATAAATAAAAAAAGGATACAGGACAGAACCCTGAGGAACACCACTGTTAATAGCTTTAGGAGAAGAACAATGGCCATCTACAACCGCAGCTATAGATCGGCCAGAGAGGAAATTAGAGATGAAGACAAAGATAGAAGGATAGAAACCGAAGGAGGGCAGGTTGGAAAATAAGGATTTGTGCCAGACTCTATCAAAAGCTTTTGATATGTCTAGGGCATACTGACGATCTGGAAGATTGTGAGAAGGGATGTGTTTAAGAATCTTCCTATTGAGGACAGATTAAAAAACTTTAGAAAGGTAAGAACTCAAAGCAGTTGGACATTAGTTGGAGGGTTGAGAGCGGTCACCCTTCTTTGGTACAGGCTGAATGAAAGCGAACTTCCAGTAGGATGGAAAAATACCAGATGAAAGCCAAGGACGAAAACGTTTGCCTGGGTAGGATGTCAGCACTGAAGCACAGTTCTTCAGAACAACAGGAGGGACACCTGAGTTGAGTTGAGACCAGATAGGGCAGAAAATCGTCTTTGGAGAAGATTCTAATTTCAAACATAATTAAGTCGGAGGGAGAAGATGGAGGAACAACACCGGAGTCGTCCAGAGATGAGTTAGAGGCGAAAGTTTGAGCGAAGAGTTTAGTCAGCTTTATCTGGAGAAGAGACGGCAACATCCCACCGGAATTGAAAAGGGGAGGAAAAGAAGAAGAATAAGTAAGTTGTTGGAGAGGTTCTTGGCCAGATGCCAGAAAGAGCGAGAGGAATTAGAAATGGATAGGTTTTCACATTTTTGTTTGAGAAGGGATTTTCGGCGAGTCGAAGACAGATTTTGCACAATTCCAGGCAGAAATATAGGCAGAGTGGGAGTCGGGAGTTGGACGGCGATGGTACTTCCTGAAAGCCGCCTCTCTGTTGCAGAATGCATTAGAAGAAGCGACATTAAACCAAGGTTTTTAGCATTAGTAGTAGGAATAGCGTATGGAATATAGGCCTCCATGCCAAAGAGAATCACATCCGTGACGCGCTCAAGGCACTCGTAGGGGCCCCGGCCACGGAAGCAGTAATCACTCCAATGAAATCAGAGAAATACTGTCTAAGGACCTCACAATCAGCAGCGCCGAAATGCCAAAGACGCCTCCTTTTGGGAGGATCCGAAGGCCGAACTGGAGCGATAGGACAGGAAACAGATATAAGATTGTGGCCGGAGAGCCCAATGGAGAAAAAGGTTTGACAGACTAAGAACGATGAGAGGTAAGAAATAAATCCAGAATGCTGGCCCAATCTCCGTGTCAATCGGGGATGCGAGTAGGGTGTTGTACAATCTGTTCTTCATCATTTAGGATAGAGAAATTGTAAGCTAGTTCACTTGGGATGTCAGTGAAATGGGAAGAAAGCCAAAGGTGGTGGTGAACATTAAAATCTCCTAAAATGGAGATTTCAGCAAAGGGAAATTGTGAGAGAATTTATTCCACTTTGGAAGTGAGATAGTCAAAGAGTTTTAGGTAGTCAGTAGAATTAGGAGATAGGTAGACAGTGGAGATGTATTTAGTTTGAGATTCGCATGTAAGCATTACCCGAGGGTGTAGAATTCGGAGGATAAAAGTTCTGGAATACGAAAGGAAGTTAGGTCTTTGCGTACATATCCACAACATCCACCTTTGGAATAAAATTGAGTATCGAGAAATAGCAGGGTACAGGAAAGGGGATGCTGTCAGTCGTCCCACACACTCGAATTTCAGTGAGGAAGAGAAGGCGAGGTTTAGGAGAAAAGAGATGGTGTTCAACAGATTGAAAACTTGAGGAGAGGCCACGAATGTTGTAGAAGCTTATGAAAAACGAATGAGGCAGAGGCCTAGAACATCCAAATAGTGTTCCCCTCCTCATGGAACTCTGATGCTCTTGAGGTCGACGCCATTTTATTTTTTTTAATTTTGAAAAGATTGTGTAGTATGTAAGATGCATGTATGTGTAGTGAGGAATAGTGAGAAAAGTGTGTGTTTGAGAGCATGCTGGACTGCTCACAGGGTAGCTGAGACAGAAACGGGAGTTCCAGCACTCTCTTTCCCCTGCGAACGTCCACACTGGAGTACTTACTTCTCTAGTCGATTGGTGTCTACAATCTCCTTATATACTCGTGTGTGTGTGTGTATATATATATATATATGAGAGAGAGAGAGCGAACGCTGTTAATTAAAAGCATGGATTAATAAAGTGTAACGAGATTAAAAATTAGCTTTACTTCAGCTAAACAGGAAAGAAAAGAATATATATGATTGAATTCTGTTCTGAAGTTCAGTTCTTACATGAGATTTAGTAATAATCTTGGACGCGTGATATTTTTCTGAGATTTTACTGGGAAGGACCCTATTTTTAATTCATAGAAGGCACTCATCCTGTCTAACGATCTACTTCCATTGTTGACCTGTGAGTGTGTTTCGCGCGTTAACGAGACTCGGCAAACAGAAAAAAGTGGGAAGGTACTCACGAATATTAGTTCAATTTGAAAAATGTAAAAACTCAATTTCGCCCCCCCCCCCCCGCCCCCCCCTCTCCTCTTTTTAGTGACATAATTTGAGCGTCCATATTTTGTGAGTTTGATTTCACAGTGTCAGCCATTTGACAACACTCTCAAGCAGATGTAAACTAAATATTTTCATTTTATAACTTTTAATGCACCACATACTTAATAAAGTGATGTGCTCATTTGAGTTTTCAAACTTAAGGCATTTTTCAAGTTGACAAAACTGCATCGACAGAGTAGCAAATGTTTTCACTGTTGTACGCATAAGTACGTTGCATTATTTCTTGTTGATCAGCGCCTTTAAAAAGTGAATTGAAAACACTGAGGTCGAGGGTTCGATCACGATGGTGCTGGTTAATAATTCAAGAGTTAGTGCAACAGGCTCCATTAGTCTTGCCTGAGCGCTGTGCCAGTTACTGGCCCTCCACACTCATTTTATATTTTGATAAGAGATTTTGCATCCTTTCATTCGCCTTATGAAAAGATTAAGTAAATATAAAATATAGTTAGGTGGTGTTTTTCGCTTTATTTATTGAAATGGTCATTGCAGATGGGGTTCATTGTTTGCAGAGACCTCCCAAATACTTAATTTTCATTCACGCAATTAATTTTGTAAAGGAGGGAATTTTGAGCAGTTTATGACATTAATATTTTCTTATGAAATTTATTCGTATAAAGATATATTGCATAATTTACATTCTCTCTCTCTCTCTCTCTCTCTCTCTCTCTCTCTCTCTCTCTCTCTCTCTCTCTCTAGTAAAAAAATCACGATTATCTCAGTTATTTTGGTATATTTAAATATAAGAAATGGGTTAAAGTAGGGTAAAAGAGAGACGACTTACAGCTCGTATATGATAGTGATGTAACTTGGACGGTTGAACCCATACAGTACGAGGTATGCCCGCCAACCAGTGGCGGCTCGTGACTAAAAATTCTAGGGGTGCTGTCTCTAAGAATGGGTTGAAATAATTACTGAAATAAAAGGATGAGCATTGAGCAATGAATAAAAGTTTCAAAAGTTATTGAAAAAGTTATTCAGTGAGCTCATCCTTATATTGTTCTTGATTATTTCAATTGTAAATAAAAAATTTAGGGGTATTGCAGTTCCGCAGTGCCTACCGACGAGCCGCCACTGCCGCCAACACATATATGAAGTGGCAAGGAGTGGGCACATAACCTGCAACGTATGGGGATGGGTAGGGCCGCCGAGAGGGAGGGGAAACCGGGTTAAATTCCCGGGGCCCGGAAAGAGGGGGTATAAAATCTAAAAATATTAATAAAGCAATTGATTAAATAACAGAGGAAATATAATTAATGAACATACATTTTATAGAGATTATCATACTGTATGTTTTTGAATAGTGACTTGGACATATAATCAGTTTGCTTGTTGGTACACAAAAAACATTCATAAGTTCCTTACATGGAATTTTAACAGAGGATATCAATCTTTACCGGTACAAAATTCAAATTGCTCAAGAAATTAAACCACAAGATCATCAGAGTCGGATAACGTACGCTAAAGCGATTTTAGTTTTACAATGAAAATGAAGATTTTCACCAGATATTAAATTTGTATTTAAAATCACAATAAATATATTTTCAAGTGTTACAAACCTTTTTTTATTTGATCCCCAAACAAAAAAGTTATAGCCAAATAAAACCCCTCCAAGACTTCTGGGACACCCTTTACATAGTCGTCCAAGCATTACCACCAAAACTACAGTGAACAATATATTTATTCTGTCATTTGTTTTCAAAAATAAAAGTATTACTATGACAACACCTAAGAGGGGAGTGAAGGTGGGGTAGAGAGAGGGACTGCGTTGCACCCACATCTCAGAGAGGGCTAAACAGGGTGGAGAGCAATTATTGCAGGGACTGTACATATATTCAGATATTACCCAAATTTATAAAAAAGCATGCAACGAATTATCTTGCAAATGATCACTGTAAAGTGGGGCAAAATGACTAGTTTGCCAATAGGTTATTAGGCCTATATAATTTTCTTTTCTGCATACAACCTAGCACTATAATTTAATAACAATTTTGTAACATTTTTTTAATAAATTTGTTTTATGAGGTTTGAAAAGAATTAACAAATCTTTGGAAAATAAACGAATGTAATAAAATTCTATTAAATTTTTAAGCAAAATCAGTTTCGTTTGTAACTCTGAAGAACTTTAAAGAAAATAACATTTCATGTATTTTTCTCGAAGTGAAATTAGTTTCTTTATGTGTAAACACACCATCCATCAATCTTGTACAAGATGTGAAAATTAATGGAAGAACTCATCTCGGAGAGATTACCTGTCCAGATTTGTATAAAAAAGTTATTTTACAATGTAAGAAGTGGTGAAACATTTAATTTTTTTTTTTTTGAGCATTTGTATATGGTTGAGAGTACCTTGAATGGAAACATTTAGAATTTTGCATTTAGTTCGGTGATCCATAACACGCATGCGCAATAACGCTCAAAATGATGCAAACGCTTGGATTTCTCAACAGAATATCGAGTTACAATAAACATTAGCAAACACTTAGAGGAAGCGCAAACTTAGGAACAGAATTGGAAGCGAGACAAAACTTGTTCAAGGAGTTGTCGAGTATGAAAGCTAAGTCGAAGGCGCCTGTTGTTAAGAACATTCGAACAAAATCCGATTCAGTCGTGTCCATGGAAACAGCTCTTCTGAAGATGAATTTAATTTTGAAAGATGAACATTTTGTAGTTTTCAATTAATCTTTGTTAATTTGCTCATTAAGGGATTCAGATCAATTTACGTAGTTATTTTAACCAGATTTTCTATCATAAAAACCTCTAATTAAGTGACTTTTATTTTAACAAAGCTTTAAAATGTTTATTGTCATGGAGACTTCATTATATCGATTAAAGTTGCCAGCGCCCCTAGCTCAGTGGGTAACACCTACAGTATATTTGTTACCGGTACTGATTTATAATTACCTTTAGTTACTGATGAATTAAATAGGCCGATGAAATAATTATTTAAATGATTAATATTTTGGGTCACCTTTCCTCTTTCGATGAAAACAAGGAAAAAGACAGACGTGTTTTTTCTTTTAATTAACAAAACAAATAAATGTCAGTGGATAACGTTATAATTGCTTGAATTGAACGTGCAAAAATAATATGAGTGAATTGGTGGCATTAAATATTGACTACAACGAATGACAAATGCAGAGTATATAACTGAGAGTTAAGTTAGATAATTGAATGAATTATAAGATTACGTGCGAATGGATTTGAGATTTTGACTGTTGAAAAGGGGAATGACAGATAAGCCAAGGCCTGCTGAAATAGCTGTTACATCTTGGAAGGCGAGCGAATGACTTGTATGGTCGTCGTGGAAACGTTCTCAAAGCAGCTGCCTTCTTGTCGAAGGTCTGGTCCCAACGAACAAAGGGGCCTCTTGTGAAGGCAAAGAGAGCTTTCGCAAAAGCCGCCCTTCTTAATGCCATCCGATACACATAGGAGAAATGTTATGCCCAGAAAGAATGCCTGAAGAGCAGTGCTGGGCACTTGCGCAAACACTTGCGCAAAACGCAAATTGCGCAAGTGTGATTTCGGTTGCGCATTTGCGTTTGCGCCAATTCTTGCGCAAACTTGCGCATTTGCGTTTGCGCAAGTACTTGCGCAAACGCAAACTTGTGCGTAAACGTGAAAAAAAAACAAATATTAAAAATAGTGGATTTAGCTCATAAACACGTGACTGCCAGACAGGTGGCGCCGCCAGACAGCAGTGAGCACTCAGTATACCAACAACGCTAGTGAAACACGTTGGTTTGATTAGTTGATTTTAATTTTATTTCAGAGTTCAAACTACTAACTACTCTAGTAACTTCTAGAAACTTCATAAGTCATAACTACTGTCTATAACTAGTGAACCATGGACAGCCTCAGACACCATCCCCAGCTCTGCAGCTGTGGAGAGGGTGTTCTCCCAGGGGTCTGACATCATGAAGCCAAAGAGGTCCAGCCTGACCTCTGAGAACTTTGAGAGGTTTGTGTTCCTGAAGGGCAACATGGACCTGCTCACGATGGAGTTGGAGGAGGACTCTGAGGAGCTTTGAAGTATTTTTTTTTGTAATATTGTAATTTCTTTTTTTTTATTATTATTTATTTAACATTGTAATTTTATATCGATTCTTTATTGATATATCTATGGATCGTGTGTCTGTTAATAAAGTCTTTTGATTTGATTTGATTTGATTTACTATAAATTTAATTTTATACAGGATGTCCCAAAAAAAACGCACCTATTTTTTTTTTGGAAAACCCTGTATATATAAATAGTTTGCGTTTGCGTTTGCGCAAGCGCAAGTTTCGAGAAGTTTGCGCATTTGCGCTTGCGCAAGGTATGGGTTTGGGTTTGCGCATTTGCGCTTGCGCAAGTGAATTTTCGTTTGCGCTGCCCAGCACTGCTGAAGAGTACCGCCAACCACGGTTTCCATATAAGAGAAGTGAAATCACTGGAGTCAGGGGTTCGAGTCCCGATAATAATAATAATAATAATAATAATCATCATAATTAGTCAGAAAATGACACAGAGCTCATGCTAAATGAATGCGGCCCATTCCTCGAACTCCTTAATTATTAATACGAGCATCTATTATTAATACCTCCGACCTCGGTGCCTTCACTTCATTTTTAGGGAAACGGTGTTACACGCTAATCTACGGACGCTAGCAAATCTCGATGATGCTGGTAATAATAATAATACGTGTCCAAAATTATTTGGAGAGGTTCGTGTATATATATATATATATATATAAAATATATATAACCTTTGGTTTACTACAGCCCGTATTGTTCATTCCGATCTTTTCCGTTTGGTGCCCACCACTAGAATTAAAATTAATTATTACCATCATGTGTACTTTTTTACGCTGATTTAAAAAAATATATAATTTTTTTCCGATAAATGAATAATAAAAACGTTACAGCCCTTTAACGTTTGAATTTTGTATGTTTAATTTGTTTGTTCTTAAAAAATTTGACGATACAATAATTTGTATTGAAAATTGGACGTCGGCTATTGGGTCTCTCTCTCTCAAGGGCGTACAGCCGACCTAACCAGGCATTCAATTAACCTAATCGGGCATTCAGTTGACCTAACTGGGCATTCAGTTAACCTAACCAGTTGGTCAATTTTACTGTTCATATATATACATTTTAACTGCAAACACGCAGTATAATTAACGTAAAGAACGACGCTTGTATAGGAGAATATTCCGCGCAAGATGAGGAGAGAGCACAAAACAAATGAAAAAAATGAGGTAACCACCCGAGAATCGAACCCTGGATCTTCCGATTGCCGGGTGGTTACCTCATTTTTTCATTTGTTTCGTTCTCTCTCCTCATCTTGCGCGGAATATTCTCCTATACAAGCGTCGTTCTTTACGTTATATATATATATATATATATATATATATATAAAACCTTTGGTTTGCTACAGCCCGTATTATTCATTCGGATCTTTTCCGTTTGGTGCCCACCACTAGAATTACGGTCCTGGAGCCCTGCTACGGTCCTGGAGCCTTACCCTACCAGGACAAGAAACTACGTAACCTTGTCGAGGTGTAGCAGTTTAAACCAACTGGAATGTCTGCCTGGAAATCTGGAAGGAGATTTCTGTAACTTGCGGGGGGCAATAGGCATCCGGAAGGTACTAATTAGTAGTTTCGAACAAGCCAGGAAAGGCCTAGCAAGCCTCTGGTGGTTTTCTTTTGCTAAGTACAACGCAGAGAGCCTCGGAACGGACGGACTACGGTTACGACTTTGCCGCGAAAACGGACTTTCTTTTGGATTGCTACAATAAATGTCCGAACACTTAGAGATAAATGCGAAAAAATAGTTGAGTTCATGGAATCGAAATCTATATATATTATGGGAATCGCAGAAACCAGATGGAGAGGTGAAGGAACCAAGGTACTGCACAATGATTATAAGTGCATATACAAGGGCAGAGAAGAGGATACCAGATCGGGTGTGGCATTTATACTGTCCCCCCGATTTTCTGACCATGTTGTTGGAGTGATAATGAAGAGTGAGAGGTTGATTGGAGTTACCCTGAGCCTAAACGGAGAGAGACTCTCTGTAATCCAGGCATATGCACCGCAGAGTGGAAGATCACAGGAGGAAAAGGAAACTTTTTATGAGGATCTTCAGGGAATGATAGATGGGCTGCCTTATGGACCAAGAATTTTGATGGAAGACCTAAATGGCCATCAGGGCCGGCTCAAGGTACCGGCAACTCGGGCAGTTGCCCGGGGCGCCACGTGCTAAGGGGCGCCACGTCATGCGTTTGGGATCTTCCAAATACAAAGCGAAAAATCTAAAATAAATAAATAAAATAAAATGAAATAAAAGTCAAATGTGAAAATTTCCTGATGTGGAGTAAAATTTTCAGGGATTATAACATTATATTAGCCAATAGCATTAGAGACTACCAGTAAAGCTAAGGTCAGTTTGGCCCGACATGGGATGACATGTCACATGGGTTGATGTGGCCGCGTAGGTGAGCGTTGAGCACAAATTACATACGCCTGGCAGCGCTGCCATCCTATGATATCTCATCAGTGTTGCCACTTTGTGGAATTTTTACATTTTTTTGTGGATTTACCTCAGACAAAAGTGGCAACACTGTCTCTTATATTTTCATACATGGTTCCATTTTGAGAATGTTTAGTTGTACTTTGAGTGAATATCGTTAATTGTAATAAACTCTTTATTCCTACATTTGTAGTTTTTCCTCATTGTGAACAAATTTTAAAATTATACTTGTAAGGGCGCCGAAGTTCAGCTTGCCCTGGGCGCCAGCAACTCTAGGGCCGTTCCTGATGGCCATGTGGGTGGAGATCGAAACGGAAATGAAGACGTGATCGGGGCATTTGGTGTGGGGGAGAGAAATTTGGAAGGGGAAATGCTGATAAATTTTTGTGCAAGAAATGTTCTTAGTATAATGAACACATTTTTTAAGCACCAGGAATCACATCTCTATATGTGGTATGGATGGAATAGTAGAACTGGAAATTATGATAAGAAGTCTCAGATAGACTTTATTGTGGTGGATAAAAAGTCATTGGTGAAAGATGTAAGAGTAGTACCATCTGTGTCCTTTTACTCGGATCATAGACTTGTGAAAGCCAAAATTTTGCTTCCAGTACCACAAAATATAAAAAAGCCTAGAAAGAGAAGAGTGTGCACGGAGAATATACCAGAAAAACTGGAAGAGATTAGAACTAGAACTGAGGAGGCTTTCGGACAAAGGGTAGCTACGGAAATAGCAGAGGAGGTTTGGGTTGAGTTTAGGAGAACGATGGAGGGAATACAGCGAGAGGCGATTGGAGAAAGGGCAGTTGGAGGGTCAAAAAAGAAAAAGACGGCATGGTGGACCCAGGAGGTAAAGGAGGCAGTGACAGATAAGATGCGTGTTTTTAGGAGATGGCTTAAGGATAGAAATGAGCAAACAAGGCAAGAATATGTCCAAATGAGAAACCACACCAACGAGGTTAAAAGAAGAGCGAAACGCTCTGTGTGGGAGAAAATAGGTAGAGACTTAGAAGAGGATTTTCAAGGCTCGAAGAAGTTACTGTATAGCATGGCTAAGAAGTATAAAAGTGGAGAAAGCAAGAAAACAACAGCGGCGATTAAAAATACACATGGTGAAGTCCTCACTGATAAAAGCGAGGTGGCCGCACGCTGGAACGAATACTTTAGACATCTTTTGAATAACGAGAACCAATATGATGAGGTGAAACGGGAGGAGCGGGTAAATCATGAGGAGCATGAGGGGGACAGAGAGATCACTAGAGATGAGGTTATTCAAGCACTAAAGAGGATGAAGAATAATAAAGCTCCCGGACCGGATGCAATTGTCACAGAAACACTAAAAGCAGCTGGTGATCCTGCTGTGGACTGGCTGCTAAGCATTTTCCGGGTGGTGTGGTCGCAGGGAATTGTACCGGCAGAATGGGGCAGAGCAATTATATGTCCTATATATAAAAAGAAGGGAAGTGAGCAGGAATGTCAAAACTACCGTGGCATATCTTTGATGTGTCATGTGGAGAAAATATAAAAGGACTTTGGAACATACTGTAGAATACGAAACATACTGAAACCTGGGTTACTGGAGTATCAATGTGGCTTTCGTGTAGGCCGGAGTACTATAGATCAAATTTCAGCCATAAGACAATATCTTGAGAAGAGCCGAGAATTTAATTTGGCCCGCTTCATATGTTTTTTGGATCTGGAGAAGGCATTTGATAGTGTGCCCAGGGAGAAACTGTGGGTGGTTCTGAGTGAGAGAGTGCCTTCAGACTTCTGAGAGCAGTAATGAGCACCTATAGGGTCTCCCAGAGCACGGTGGTGGGATCGGAGGAATGGTTTGATGTAAGTACAGGAGTTAAACAAGGGAGTGTTCTGTCACCCATTTTATTTATTGCCTACATCAACAGGGTTATGGAACACATAACTGAGGAAATTGAAGAGGAAATGGAAATTTTTGGATATGCTGATGATGTGGCTGTTGGGACTAACACAGCACAATCCCTGGAGAGAATTATGCAGAGGTGGGATGAGAGATTGAGGGACTATGGACTGAAACTGAATTATGATAAAACTGAATATATGGTGGTAACGAGGGGAGCGAACGAGGATGGAATCTTTGTTGGGGAAGGAAAATGAAAAAGAAGGACACATTTAAATACCTTGGTAGTGTGATAGCAAATGATGTGGGTATGGATGTAGAGGTGAATGAAAGAATTGCTAAATATAGCAGAAATGCTTCCTTCCTGTACCCCCTATTGAAAGACCAAAACATCCCTGAAGAGGTAAAGACGCATATATACTCAACAATATTGAAACCAATCTTATTATACGGCAGCGAGACTTGGGCCCTAACCACAAGGACGAGGGGAAAACTGCAAGCAGCTGAAATGAGGGTCTTGAGATTGATAGAAGGAGTAAGTAGATTGGATAAAATAAGGAACACTGAAATAAGAAGGCGATTGGGTGTAACTTCGGTTAATGAGAATATTGAGAGGAACCAACTGAGATGGTACGGGCATGTCCAACGAATGCCGATGGAAAGGACAGCAAGAAGAATGCTGGAATGGGCCCCTCAAAACAGAAGACCAGTTGGAAGAATTAAGATCAGATGGATGGATAACATCAAAAGTGCTGTCGAGAAGTGTGGAATCAGTCTCCAACGGGCGAACTTGATGTGTGGAGATCGTGAGGCATGGAGGGGTCTCGTCCGAGGGCTCCCAACTGACAGACCGCTTTAGGTCTACCAGGCGCCTGGTAAGAAAGGTAAGAAAGAAATATATACATATATATAAATATATGTAACCTATTTTACATAATAAATATCATGTAATCTACTTTGCATTTTTATTGCCCTATTATGTAAAATATTCGCATTTCTCCAAAAAAAAGAATGTTATTTTCGTATTTAGAGGGTCAAAATGCACTACTGGTGCTATTTTCAAAACAATCTGGTGGTTGGCTCCAAACGGAAAAGACACGTCCATTCTAACGAAGATCAAGCTTTTCACTCCACTTTAGACCTACAGTTTAACGTGGAATCCGAACCACGCCCCACCAACAACCCAGCGTCTTAACCACTAGGCCACGTAGGGTACCCATTTATCTACCAACCACTTACTTTATTAGCGACGCTAACCACTTCAACACAGAGGGAGCTACGTCGTAGCCAATGTCGTAACACCACTTCCCGTTGATCAGTGAAGTTAAGCGACATTGGGTCGGATAGTAGTTAAATGGGAGACCGTCCACTGCGTCCAGACTATGTAGCGACCCGTGATTCGGACCCCACGTAAAGCTGTAGGTCCCCTCCGTCATATGACCTTAGATGTTGCGAAGGAGGTTAAACGAGACCAATAATTATTATTACACCACCGAGGCGTATACATTTCATATCATATTGTTTGTTGGATCTCTTAACATCGCCATGGAGACCGGTAACGTAAACCACGCTGCCCGGGCGTTTTCAGTATTTAATTATCCCGGGCGTGGTTTGGTGCGAAGTGTTTGAGGTTTCTTTCAGCTCATTATTCTTTGAGTTTTAGAATGAGCCTCTTATGCTCCGTTTGTACTCTATTTTATCCATGGACTACTTCAACAAGACACCACCCACTATTTGAGTCGCCCAAGACTGGGGCCATTATATGATCGATCGAACCACAATCAGAAGCGGGCGCGGATTATCAATATTTGTTGGGGCACCCTCCTCGAAGAGTGATAATCGAAAATTACCCACAGTACAGTAGTTAATGCAATGGACCGCATTAGTTGGCCTGAGCTCTGGCTCTCCTGACTTATTATTGTCGGTTAAAGTTAAAAATTGAAAAGTAGTTCAGAGTAAGAAGCGTGTATTATTATAATTCAGTATTCAGGTCTCAAACGAAGGTTGATATTCGTTTTAGCACATGACCTGGACTTTGGCATGCCAATAGGGTTTTCTTATGTAGAATTTAAATCTGAATCTATGATATTTTCTTCTATGGTATTTCTCGTGCAAATTGATATTAACCGAGATATAAGCAATTCTTGGATCGATTAAAATAAATAAATAAATTGCATGCGCATGCGTAGATGTATTTTCCGGGAAGAAAACGACGTTCAGCAGTCACTTGAGCTCCAAATTCAAATTCATTATGGCCGTTGTGTGTACCACTTGTGACCTCTCCTATTACAACGTCATTAAACGGTGTTTCGAAGATAACGAAGCCGCTGTTAAGATATTTTAGCAGCACGGAGTATTGCATTCGTCTCAAGATTGTCCAAAGTGTTCTAATCCTCTGAAATACCGTCAAGATCAGCACGCATTCTACTGTAACCACCAGCATGCCGACAAGAAGTTCAAGAGGAAAATTCGTTGTGCTTTCTCTATCTCAGCCTTGAAGGGTACTTGTTATTTGTGCATTTTTGACCTTCAAATATCCCCACAGGGGGGGTCCTGGGGGCGAAGCCCCCCCGGCTAAGAGCACGGCGTTAGGCCTAGGTTAGGATTTTTAAGTTTGGTAGTGCCGCTACGGCTAGGAGCACACCCTCTTTTACCCCACAACTTCCCTCTACTTCAAAGCCCTACCCATTTCCGGGTACTTCAAAATCGTAGGATTAGGGGATCGGGGGGGGCGGCATATCACCACAACCACTCATTTGCACAAGAAATGAAGTTCAGATTCGCACAAAACATAGTGAAATACACCAGAAAAACCAATTTTCATGCCAAAGTCCAGGTCATGTACTGAAACGAATATTTACCCAAACGAATCAACTGTCTTTATAGACATAAATATTATGTTGTTCCTTTAATATCTAGATTTTACTGTGGTTTATTTATAACCATCTTCGCCTCATATTCATGGGTTTGTCGAAGCGATTCTTGTACAGGTCATTTTATAGTTTTTTATATTTAGGCAACTTCAGTGTAGATATTTTAGCGATGCTATTTTAATCATAAATTTATATATACGAGTGTATGTATGTATATATATATATATATATATATATATATATATATATATATATCAGGGGCGACGCCAGGCTTTTGTGGATACTCAGCCTCAAACCTTTCAACCATATATATATATATATATATATATATATATATATATATATATATATATATATACTGTATAATTTGATACTTGTTTCACTGTGATATGTATTATGTATGCTAATTAAAAACTAAAAAAATCATTAATTTTCTTTTTGGCAAATTCCATGTCCACTATCCTGCACTGGAAAACATCAAATAGTTTTTCAGCATTGCTAAGTAATTCTTCAAAGCAGCAAATATAAAACATAAATAAAATAAAAAGTCATCTAGTTTTGCATAAAGGTTTTCAGCCTGGTTTAAACTATCTTCATCCCACGAGACTTCATCATTCAAAATACTTTCTACAGCCTCTATCAATGCTCCACACTGACGTAATATAGCTGATCTGGCAGATTTTATATAAAATGAACATTTTCCATATGTTGTGTATTAAATTTCCTAAAATTTACTGTACTATGCAAAATTAGATAATATAGAAATACCCAACTGCCAGTATGATATGCAAATATTGCTTTTAAATGTTTAGTAATTCAAGATAATAACATATTTGGCACAGCAGCAAGTCGTCAGGCATATACTTTACGTATAGTGAATATCCAATTGATTTTATAACATTATGAATAAATCATAAGATTTACAGTACATCATAACATGTTCAAAGAGAGACATCAGGCTTAAAATTGTTTGCTTCACAAGACGTAGAATTGAGCATTTTTATGTGAGTTGTAACGCTTTGTTATTTGAGAAGATGCATTATAATACAATAATAATTAACTTTATGTACAGTAACAGTGTATATGCAAATAGCTATATAACCTTATTTACAAATCCTAACATGGTCATTATAACATTTTAGAAAGTAAATATATCTGACTCAAAATTTTTAGCCACGTATCTTCCCTCTTTTCCCGCATTTCTCTAAATAACAGGTCAAACTCAGCCTGACCTGCCTGACAACATCCGTCGCCACTGACATATATATATATATATATATATATATATATATATATCCACACACACACCACACATTATATATATATATATCAGGGTGGGCCAAAATCTATTACCCAAACATTTGAAAAAATATTTGGCCGTATGTTGTACCCATACATCTACTTTTTCAAACGCTGGCTTTGAATCTAGATTCAACGCCCTAGGAGTGGAGGTACAGGCTCACAACTGGAGGGAGGTATCAGAATATGGTGCTCAATTGAAAGGAGGTCAAAGTCAGCAACTGATACTTTCAGATGACAGTCATTTTCTCCATAAATAATTAATATTCCTAATTTTTACATAGTATAATTAATATATTTCCTTTCTCATTTCAGACCATCATTCTGCTATAGTTGGTGAACAAGTTATAACATAATGAAATACTCTTTGGAAGATGAAGCATTGATATTGAACCTGCGTAAGGAGAAACACTGGGGTGCAAAACGAATGAAGAAAGGGTTTCCAAATAACGATAGACGATACCTGGACTTCAATATCTCATAAAGAAAGTCGATATTACAGGGTCGACCAAACGAAAAGAAGGCAGCGGAAGGCCAAAAACATCACGTACTGAGGAAAATATTGACATGGTTTCATCCATGATATGCAGTCAAGAAGAACGGCCCAACGAGAAGACTTTTATGGTTGCTTCAAAATAAACACATAAAATGACCGAGTTTATGGAAGACAGGACAAAAATCTATCAGTCTAGATCGACTTTGAAGGGAACGTCCGCATTTTTCTCAAAAAGTTATGGTTTCCATCTTTATTTCAAAGTTAGGGAAGTCAGAGATTGTTTTTGTTGATGAAAATGCCAGAATCACTGCTGCTTATTACCAAGACAAAGCCTTGATGCGGTACTGCCGTCGATAAGGGAGAAGTCAAGGTTGCAAGCGTACATTGATAATGGAGGAGGGCACATTCCGCATAATCTTGAACTCAATTAGGTAATTGTATAGAAACAGAAAGTTTTCTACCCATGTCTGTATAACAGCGAATTACAAAATAATGGTTAAAGTTATGCTATATACGTCATGTTTTAAAATGAAGAGCAAAATCATGGAAACCTCTTTACTTTTTAGCACTCTTTTGAAACTAACTATTTTAATCTTGAGGTATCAAAGGAAGATAAATAAACTGAATCTCATTAATTTTGCCTAAAAAGCTTCCATGCTTTCAACGACATATTCAAATTAGAATACTGTGAATGCACTACTGCCATATCACTTTTAAACTGTACAGAAAAATATCACTTCTATTCTTTTTCTGAATAAAGGTCTTTATTTGTTGGAATAAATACGACACGATATAACTCATTATTGATGAGACAAAAGATTCTAGATACACATTACACAATATGGTTAAAATGTAAAATTAATAAAAATTAACATTATAATAAGCAAATTGATACCACAAATAAACATCAGACATCGGTAACGGGAAACCATTTATTATACTCATAACAAATACGAATAGGATTTTGATGGTTGTTATACTTTTTTATTTAATTGATTGTTAAAATTGAAGGGACATATATATACTTTAAAAAAGATTGAGTTTCATTGCCGAGCCACATTCACTTAAAGCTGGCTTATTTTTTATTATACAGGATGCTCCAAAATACGAAGCATTGCAGCTTCCACACGAGAGTGAATAGGCAATGCGTGAAAAGACCCTCTTTATTGGGGTGTCTTTAACTCTGAACAAAGAGAGCGACCCAAAATGATTTGATAATACAAATCTGAACGCTATTTTTTAGACAGACGAATTTTAACATTCTTTGGAATGAGTTTCTAATCCTAGTAATTATTTAACCTCCTTCGTAAAGACAAAGGTCATGCGATTGAGAGGACCTACAGCCTTAAGTGAGATCCGAACCACAGGTCGCTACATAATTTAGACGTCTCCCATCGAACTACTCTCCAGAACCAATGTCGCTTAACTTGGCTAATTACGACATTGGCCACGACGTATTCCCTTTATCGACTAAAGTATAATGAGACTATAATATCACACAGGGTGTTAGAAAAGTCACTGTCCCACCCGGAGGGGGGATAGTCAGCCTACTCTCCGGCCGGTCCCAAGTCTGGATAAAAGGGGAGGGTTGGTGTCAGGAAGGGCATCCGGCCGTAAAAAACCCACACCACAACCAAATGAGATGAGTCAGGAGAATGATACGAGGACAGCCAGGGCGTACCGCGTAAGCGACGCACAGATACATCGCCCTAACTCTGTGACAAGACGAGGGCTACCGTATCAAGAGCGGGCGCGGCTAAAGAAGCGAGCTCAGGAGGGATTGAGGATTGCTTCTCTGAACGTGGGAAGCATGACTGGAAGAGGAGGAGAGATTGCGGAACTGATGAGGAGGAGAAGAATGAATATATTGTGCGTGCATGAAACCCGTTGGAAAGGTAATAAAGCAAAAGAGCTTGGAGAAGGATAAAAACTGTTCTACAGTGGAACATCAGGGCGAGGAAGAAACGGTGTTGGGAGTAATATTGTCGAAGGAAATGAAGGACGAGGTGGTGGAAGTAAACCGCAGAGGGGATAGAGTAATGGGTGTGAGATTGAATTATGGGGAGTATGTATTGAATAACATCAGCGCATATGCTCCACAGGTGGGCTGCACGGATGAGGAGAAGGATGCTTTTTGGAGATTATTGGACGGGGGAATGCAGGCTCTAGAAGAAAATGAGTGTGTGATTGTTGGCGGCGACCTTAACGGGCATGTGGGTAGGAATAATGAGGTAATTGAGAGGGTACATGGAGGTCAAGGATTTGGAGACAAACGCGGAAGGAGAAAGGATAATAAATTTCGCGGTTTCGTTCGATATGGCAGTGGTGAACACCTTCTTTAATAAGAGGGTACAGCATCTCATTACATATAAGTGTGGTGGGGGGGTATCTCAGATTGATTATATTATGTTGTACAGATGGACACAATTGACGGAAGTGAAAAACTGCAAAGTTATACCAGGGGATCATGTGTCAACTTAGCATCGCATTTTTTGCATGGATGTGAAGTTCAAGGGGGTGGCAAGAGCACGTATGAAAAGAATTAAGAAAATAAAATGGTTCAAGCTAAAGGAGGAAGACTGTAAAAGCAGGTTTAAGGAGAATGTTCTGAATGAGGTAATTATCACTGGGGAACAAATTTTAACTTTTTTTTTGTTTCTTGGACGTGAACAGGTCAGTCTTATAGGATGTTTTCCGCTGATTCCGAATATAGCCGTAGAATATCTCTATCACCCAAGGTTACTGAGAAATTTGTATTTTAATATTTATTCAAAAAGTGTATAGAAGTTAGTAAAAATACTTCATAAAAATTATATTAGTGGCAGATTGGCATTTAAAATATTCTTCTTAAAACTTCTTTGTCACTGATTTTCTCTTGTAGTTTTCATTAGGAGCTTCTCGCATCAATGTCCAGCAGTAATCAGCTAACATTGCCGGATCCCACCTCCCTTGGTAGCGTTTCTCCATAGTAGCTATATCTTGGTGGAACCTTTCTCCATGCTCATCGCTTACGTCGCCGAGGTTTTCAGGGAAGAAATCTAAATGGGAGTGCAAGAAATGGATTTTTAGTGACATATTACATCCCAATAACCTATATGCTTCAATCATGTCCTGCACTACTGCACTATTTTTTCATAGTTAGAGGCTTTGATGTTCCCTAGAAAATTTGTGACAACATTCTTCATGGCCTCCCATGCCACTTTTCTTTTCCTCTCAAGGCATCATCAAACTTTTGATCTTTCATGAGCTCTCTGATTTGGGGACCAACAAAGATCCCTTCTTTATCTTTGCATCGCTAAGTCGTGAAAACTTTTTCTTCAAATATTTGAATGCCTCATCTTCCTTGTTCATTGCTTTGACAAAATTTTTCATGATGCCAAGTTTGATGTGAAGTGGCGGTAAGTATATTTTCTTGGGTCAACTGAGGGTTCATGAGACACATTCTTCAGTCCTGGGATACATTTTTGACGAAGTGGCCAATCCTTTACAAAATAATGCGAATCTCTGGCTCTGCTGTCCCATTCACAAAGGAAGCAGCAGAACTTCGTATAACCGAGCTGCATTCCCAGAAGAAGCGCGACGACTTTTAAATCCCCACATATATACCAACGAAACTGGTCATAATTAATCTGCTGAAGGATGAGTTTCATATTTTCGTAAGATTCCTTCATGTGGACAGCGTGCCCTACAGGAATGGAAGGGTATTTATTTCCATTGTGAAGTGGTACAACCTTGAGGCTTAGCTTCGAAGAGTCAATAAATAAACGCCAATCTTCAGATTTGTGCTCATGACCGAGAGCTAACAGCAATCCATTTACATTATTACAGTAGCATAAACCACCTGACGAGGAGAAATACTGCATCAGATATTTTTGGCGAGTGCGGAACGCCGATATGCTTGTATCTTTTGCCAGCAAATTCCATTCACGTAACCTGGAGCCCAATAATTCCGCTTTCTTTTCGGAAGGTCCAAATCTCTCACGAGATCATTCAGCATAACCTGCGTTATCATACGTGATTTATTTGATTCAGGTTGCTGAAAGTCTGTATCTTTAGTGTCATCAATTTCCATTGGTTCAACTTCAGACTCTTCATCAGTGTCCATGACTTTGGGGGAGTTGGAATTGGGTTATCATCGTCATGTAGTACTGGTCTCATGGCAGATGCAAGATTTGGGTATTGAATTTTATGTTTATTTTTGGCAGAGAATCCTGAAACGTTAGTCATACAAAAATAGCAATCCGTTAGGTGATCCTTGGGCTCTCTCCAAATCATTGGTATGGCAAATGGCATAGATTTGCGGGTACCTTTAATCCAACCCCTAAGAGTGATGGCACAGGAAATGCATGAGATATGAGGTGCCCAGGATTTGTCTTGGTCGCCTACCTTACATCCAAAATAAAGTTCGTAAGCCTTCTTCACGAGTGGGGTCATTGTCTTCCTCTGTGCCATTATGGTCAGTTCTCCACATACGTAGCAAAATGTATCTCTGGGATTAATATAGTTTCGATTCATGCTGGCGGAAAATTATTGAAATCACGGAAAACTTTTTGGAATGAAAAACCAATTTTTTCTACTATGAAAAATTTTAAAATTTGAGCAAAACTTGAAAAAAATTTCTTTCTTTTTATTAAAAATCTGTTTGTTTAAATAGCTATATTTTTTTAATGCAAAAAATACTATTAAATATAGTTAACCTGGAAAAAAAAGAAAGTAAAATTAAATTAGTACACTTAATTTTAACTAATATTTTGGGAAAACTCTGAGTAAATGGAAATATTATTTTCTCGAAAACTATGGGTGATAGAAAAATTCTGAAACCATATTTGGAATTAGCATCAAAAGCTCTATAAGAAACACCAAATAGTTTTCAAGAAACAAAAATGTTGTTCCCTAGTGTTATGGATGAAAGTGATGTGCAACAATGGTGGCAACATAATGCTAATGTACGAGGGCCACTCAATATATTTTGCCCCACCTTTTTTTATTTTTCCAAGTTTCCTTGCAAGTTCTAGAAATGTATACAAGTAGTTACATACCTTTTTTACAAGTTTTTATTTTTCCACATAGTCTCCATCCTTTTCTACGGCTTTCCTCCACCTCGAAACAAGGGCCTTTATTCCTTGCTGGTAAAAGTCCGCTGGGTTCGGCTGGAACCACCTCTTAACCTCCTCAACAACCTCATCGTCACTCTAAAACTTTCTTCCACGAATACCATCCTTCATTGGCCCAAACAAATGGAAGTCTGAAGGTGCCAGATCCGGGATGTATGGAGGGTGGGGTAAAACAGTCAAGCTCATTTTTGTGATGGCCTCTCTTGCTTGCAAACTGTCGTGTGGTTTTGCATTATCGTGCAAAAGAAGGACGTCTTCCAGTTTTCTCTCCGGTCGAACTCGCTTTATACGTCTCTGGAGTCTCAGTAGGGTAGCAATATATGCCTCTGAGTTGATTCTTTGTCCTTTCTTCATAATGTCCACCAGAATCACCCTTTTCATGACCCAGAAGATGGTGGCCATAACCTTTCGTGCAGAGGGAGATATTTTGAACTTTTCTTTGCGCGGGAGTCTGCGTGATGCCACTCCATGAATGTCGTTTTGTTTCAGGTTGAAAGTGGTGTACCCAAGTCTCATCCCCAGTCACAATTCGTGAAAGGAAGTCATCCCCTTCTGTCCCGTATCGAACCAACGACTCAGAAGCAATTTCTTTTCTTTGGGCTTTGTGATCTTCAGTCAGTTCGCGAGAAACAAACCGTGAACACACTTTTGAGTATCCCAGTTGCTGAATTATCGTATTGACACTTCCTTCACTAATTCTTAGCTCCAGTGATAGCTCCTTGTATGTGAAACAAACCGTGACGCGCCGATTTGATCGAATGTTGCGGTTAGCACGTTGGACAGTGTGAGATGTCACAGTCGATGCCGGGCAATCGCTGCGTGGCTCATCATCGATGCTGGCTCTCCCTCTCTCCGATGATCTCACACGTTTAGACCAGCATCCAACTGTGCTTCGATCAACAACAGTATCTCCGTAAACGTTTTGTAGACGTTTGTGAATATTTCCAACTGTTTCCTTCTCTGCGGTTAAGAACTCGATAACAGCTCTCTGTTTACGACGCACATCACTGTCAGACGCCATTTTCGAAACTGTGTTAACCATCGGTTTTATACAAGGGCATTTAAAAGCGGTTTTGTAAAACGATGGGAGGTTCAAACTGGAAAAATCCGGTTATGTGAATCGCAGAAAGTTGAAACTTACGACTCAAAAGACATTTCAGCCCCATGGCCTATTATTTAGCGAAGAAAAAAGGGTGGGGCAAAATATATTGAGTGCCCCTAGTAATTAGAAAGTGGGGCAAGGAAATACTGGGAGAAACATCTGGCAAGATATGGGAAAATAAGGAAAACTGGTGGTGGAACGAGGATGTACAGTAGAGCCTACAAAGAAGAAAGCAGCAAAGAAGCTGTGGGAGGAAACGCAGCAGGATGACCAGAGAGAAGTGTATCGAGAGAGGAATAAGCAAGCGAAGAGAGCGGTAGCACAAGCAAGGGCCTAGGCATAACAAGATATGTATGAGGAATTGGAAACGCGAGAGGGACAAAAGAAAATATATATATTGGCCAAAACGCGAAATAAAGCAACAAAGGATATCAATAAAGTGAAACAGATCAAAAGAGCGGATGGAACAGTGATAAGAAAGGAAGAAGACATACAAACCAGATGGAGGGAATATTTCGAGTGGCTGCTGAATGAAGAGAATGACAGGATATTCTTGGGGGACGGGCAACCAAATGAAGGGGTGACGGGAAGAGTGGAGAGAAGTGAAGTGGTGAGGGAATTGGCGAAGATGAAGAATCGTAAGGCAGCTGGATCAGATAAGATACCTGCAGAGGCATGGAAGGCATTAGGAGAGGAAGGTATTGATTTACTATGGGATCTGATGGAGAAGCTGTTTGAACAGGAGGTGATTCCGGATGAGTGGCGTAGCAGTGTTGTGGTTCCAATCTATAAGGAGAAGGGGGATGTGCAGGACTGTAATAACTATAGAGGGATTAAGCTCATGTCACACACCATGAAGATATGGGAGCGGATCGTGGACGGAAGATTGAGAGATGAAGTTGGCATAGCAGAGGAGCAGTTCGGATTCATGCCGGGTAGAGGAACCATGGATGCAGTATTTGCCTTACGCCAGGTGATTGAGAGGTACAGGGAGAGACAGAGACCGATGTATATGGTATTTATAGATTTAGAGAAGGCTTACAACAGGGTCCCAAGACAGGAGGTGTGTAGAAGCCTTAGACAGAAGATGGTACTGGAAAAATATGTCAGACTGATACAGGAAATGTATAGAGATGTACATGCGACAGTTAGGAGCTATCTGGGAGAGACGGACAGTTTTGAAGTAAGGGTTGGGCTGCATCAGGGATCTGCGCTTAGCCCGTTTCTCTTTAACATAGTGATGGAAGTGCTGACAGAGGGAGTGAGAGAGAGCGCCATGGAGTATGCTTTACGCAGACGATATAGCATTGTGTGCCGAGACAAAGGAGGAGATGGAACAGAAGTTAGAGAGTTGGAGAGGAGCGTTGGAAGATAGAGGGATGAAAATAAGCAGAAGGAAGATTGAACACTTACGGTGTGGCTTACATGAGGATCAGGAAGATGAGATGGTAATGAATGGAGAAGTGGTTAAAAGAGTAGACCGATTTAAGTACTTGGGCTCGTTAATGGATGAGGAAGATGTGGAGAAAGAAATTAATAATAGAGTGCAAGATGGGTGGAAGAATTGGAGAGAAATGTCGGGTGTCTTGTGCGATAGAAAGGTGCCAGTTAAGTTGAAAGGAAAGGTATATAAAACTGTGGTGAGACCAGCAATGTTGTATGAAACGGAGGCATTACCTATGAAGAAGACAAATGAGAACAAAATGGATGTAGCAGAGATGAGGATGTTGCAATGGATGTGCGGTGTGATAAGAGAGGATAGGATCAGGAATAAGTATATTAGAGGAACTGTGAAGCTGGCAGAGGCATCAAAGAAGATACAGGAGGCAAGAATGAGATGGTATGGGCACGTGATGATGCGAGATGAAGATTATGTCGGACGTAGAGTGATGGTGATGGAGTTGCCGGGTGGGCGAAGAAGAGGAAGACCGAAGAAGAGATGGAAGGATTGTGTTAGAGCGGACTTACGGGATAAAAATTTGAAGGAGGATATGGTGTACGACAGACCAAGATGGAGGCGACTCACCTTAAACAGCGACCCCATATAAAAATGGGATTAATTATGCTGAGGAAGAAGAAGAAGTTAGAAAAGTCACTGTGCAGTAGAAGACGTCTATGAATATTTGTAATAAAAGTAATAATATTTGTTTTTGTTTCTTTCCAGGTTGATCTGTTGACCATGGAAGAGCGTATCTTCTTAATTGAGCATAGCATCTAAAGGAGCTCATTTCCAACATTCTTTATAGACATATTCAATGGATCTTGTGAATCTGTATTACTTTTAATAAATGTATTCTACTGCACAGTGACTTTTCTAACGCCCTGTATAATATAATATAATATATAAAATGTATGTCCATTTTAAAAACAGTTATAATACCATTAAATTTAGCTTATTAAAAATATTGGATCACCTGAAGATCAGGGCCCCCAGCCTTCTTTAGTTAGCTTTATAAGACTAACTAACGAAAATATCACGACCTAACCTAACCAATCGTCAATGGCGTACAGTTAACCTAACGATTGGTTAGGTTAGGTCATAATATTTTCGTTAGTTAGCCTTATAAGGCTAACTAAGGAAGGCTAGGGGTCCTGATCTTCAGTTGATCCAAAATATTTCTAAATAATCAGGGAGCAAGTGTAGTTTACGTAGGCTGACCATACGTACGTTTTGAACGGGACAGTACCGTTTGTTTTATATTTCCTGGCCGTCCCGTCGTTTTAATAAAAATGTCAATTTTGTCCCGGTTTATGTACTTACTTTTTCATGAATACAGAATATTACATAACCCCCGTCCCTTTTTTGCCATCCCAATGTCCCGTTTTTGTCTCAAGGAAATATGGTCAGCCTAAGTTTACGTCCCCCTGACGCAAAAGGGGACACAAACTACACTAGGTCAAAGTTGGGAACGTAAACTAAATTGGAACTATACAAAATTTGCATATAGAGTAAAAAATAAAAATGTTTTGCATTTCATCAAAGTAACCTGTATAAAAAGGATGAATGCTCTTAATATATCGACGTAGGAAACCAACGTTGCTGTGACGTTAGCCAAAAAAAAATTGATTCTACCCATGGATGGAAAAACTTCACTCGGTTTAATTAAGGACGACGTCCTTTGCAAAACGTTTCAAATTTTGGACATTTTTCTTTCTTTTTTTTTTGTTGACATGAAGGGCTACGTCGTGACCACATCGCAAGCACCGCTTCCCGTTAGATTAGCGAGATTAAGCGGCGTTGGGTCTGTTCATTAGCTGAATGGGGGACCATCCTCTACACCAGGGAATGGGGAACCTATATTGTGTGGCGTGCAAATTTCAACTAAAATACTCTATATCGGGAAAATTGCAGCTTTAAAAATAGTTTGGAACATAACTAAAATGTAAATATTGTATGATTTTAAGTAATCAAACTGTCCGCGGACAATTAAATTACGCTAATTTAATTACACATTATGCCCGCGGGCGGCAGGTTCCCCAGCCCTGTGAATCTATACGTTCAGATGATGCATCAACTAGTTGTTCGGATCCCACGTAAAGCTGTAGGTCCCCTCATCACGTGACCTTTGCTGTTACGAAAGTAGTTAAACAACTCCAAATATTATTATTATTGTTGACTGAAGAGAGATTGAGATGTCGGTCTGTAACGTCGTCCCATTTTTAGTTTCGTTTGAAGCGTGTTTATGACATGTTATTTATGCTGTTCGAACACTTCAAATTTTTTTACCGGATTGATATATATAGATAAATAGATAGATAGATAGATATTGATATTCCAAAACTTCTTAAGTATAATAAACCACAATTTTAAAGAAGCAAATACTGAATAATATCGAATGTAGATAGAAAGTGTAGATAGAAACTGAGCCTAAAGTTGTAGAGAGTGAAGTATAGTAAATGATTTGCAAAGTTCATGCATAAAATATCGTTCTCGTCTTCAAATACTGTTAATAGGCGAAACGAAGATAAAGGAAAATTCTCTCAAAGGATAAAAACAAACCTTCTACTTGAAAAAGAGATTAAATTACTGACGTTAATTCTAAAAAACAATTAAGCCAACTCTTTTTAAATATAATAGAACAAGTTTTGCCTTCTCGAAGGGGACTCGAACGCGTGAATGCAAAAAGTTGCGAGAGTTGAAAAAATAAGTTATCTCTTTGGAAGACTCTTCTTGTTTGGATTGCCGAGATTAAAGTTTGATCCAAATTAATTTTATGATCTCATTAACACGAGTAACAAAATCATTAAAACTTGAAGGAGAAAATTAAACTTTAACAGAAATGAATATCGATTATTTTATTTTTTATTTTTTTTTTTTGCACATAAACATCGTTTTTTTTTTTTTTTCTTTCGCCTAAAGCTTTTCATTTGTCAAAACTGTTCGTTGGACATGGCACAGGCAAAAGTTTTCTACTTCTTTCTTCCAGTTTCAAGATTTTCTTTTTTACAGATTCAACGTAAAGTTGAAATATTACGGGATCAGCGCTAATTATTTTGAGGATCACCCTGTAATTGTCGTAAATTCAGTCTTCATAAAATTGATGGAAGTTTGGTATTATCAGTAAATATATATTTGTACAGAAAAAGTAGCCCATAAAATGACAAAACTGATTTTTTTTTCATCAACATTTTAGTAAACAGTTTTTATCATCAGTGAGATGTGTTCTCTTAACTAATAACAAACACAGTTTGTTCAAAGTTATTAAATTGACAAGTGAAGCTGAAACGTACTTAATTATATTATCAAAGAAAATTAAAAGCAAAATTTAAAATTCCTAACGATAAAATGGTATCACACACACACACACGTGCACATTTCCAATTAAGCGAGGTACTGACATTTTTAAATCCATATATCTAAAAATCCAATTAATTAAACTTAATTTAATTTAACGTAACCTTAGTGCCATCGAACCGTGAAGTGTTTGGGACGCAACTGAGAGTTCGAACGGTGGTTTCTGTTAAGTCATTAAATAGTGAGGTATTCGCTAATCTAGCCTAACCTAATCTAACCAAACCTTAACTAACCTAACCTAGCGTAACCTACCCTCATGAGGACGAACACATCTCTTTTTCCACAACAAAACTGTTTCCAGATTTTTTAAAAATAAATTTGTGTTCAGAGGTACCAAAAGTGTTAACTTACCAAATAATTGCCCTACTACATCTGTGAATTATCACACACTCGATCTTACTTATACCTAGTTGCCTACTCTGCCTACTTTCTCTCTCACACACACACACACACACACACACACCTGTGAACAGGAGCAATAAGTTTCCCGTTTCAGAAATTCTGAAAGAACCGCCTCAGTTTGATTGGTTGATGCGGCTACACTTGTTAACAGAGCGACTTCCCTTAAACAAACTTGAATCGCCAATCTTCACTAATCATATAGAGTCGGTTTCAGGAAAAGCTTTGCATTTTTATTCCAATACTGAAATAAAAATGCAAAGCTCTTTTTAAAGTCAACATACTGTACATCAAATTTCGGTCGATCGATTCAACTGTTACGAATATCTAAAAATTTAACAAAATTTTGTGAAATACTAAGAAAAATAATGAAAATCTGTACAATTATTATGGGTTCCTAAGCGGGGGAATGGGATAGACAGACACGCCTTTTTTTCATTGTAAAGAAAAGGAGGAAATTATAGAAATAAGCTCTTTGAAAGCCTAATACTTTTTGGGAAATTATGCTCAATTAAATAGACGATATTAATAATTATAATAAGGAACTAAAAATATTAGAACGATATATATAGACATTAATTTTACATTAATTTTATGTGCATTTTAGTTATGGTTTTGAGTAGAACTTTTTAGAAGAGCCTTAAAATTAGTAAATTTTGAGTACTGAGGGCCTCGTACAGTGTACAGTATGTGTGAAGGGTAACCATTTTGTAGGGAATTTTATTTCAGGTCTTCTAAGTTCTATGGTAATTTATGTAAGAAGAACAGCTGATAAATTCGTGGATGATTGTTTACTTTTTGCAATTTTGGTATAAAACAAAGAAAACTGGTAATGAGAGAAGTCATAGAATTAGTTTGCATGGCAGTAATGAAAGATAATGATTTATTTATTTTAACGTAAAGAATATTTAGAAATTTTAATGAATAATGACACGTCAAAAGTACTCACTTCAACAGTCTCGCAGGATACTCATTACGGGTACAGTAGTTTAAAAATTAAAGAGTTACTCCATCAAAGTACTGTACCAACAAATAAATATTAAAATTATATTTAAGAACAGTCTCAGCATAAAACACTTACATTGTCACATGATATAAAAATGGACATAACCTATGTTCATTTATCATTTATAAATTTCTTTGTGGTCGACACACTGAGACATATATTGGCAGCAATATCCGTCCATATAAAGTTGAAATAAATGAATATTGAGGCATATCATCTAGGTCTTTCTAGGACACATACATTCATCATCACATTATCATACTCAGCAACCCGTGAACAATTTTAAAATTTTACACAAATTTACATAAACACAGAAGTAAAAAGAATAATATTTCAAATAAAACCGCATTACAATTTCTACAATTTTAAATAGAAACGTTTGGTTTGATTAAAATGCTCTTCAAAGCGAAAAGTATTTCCTTTTTCGCTTAATATAATTTGAAATTGACTTTAACTACTTTCTTGAAGTAAAATTCATTCTTTCGTTTTTAGAAATTGAAGAATTTTCTCTCCAAATTAGCATCGTTCTCAGAATTCTTAATATTTGAGTACTTGCATGGTTAAGATTAACTTCATCCCAACATTGTACTAATTTTGTTTTCTTTTTGCATGAAATATACACTTTTTCATTAAGTGCTATGATGAAGAGCGAAGTATTAATTCATAATGCTTACCTTTTCTTAATTTAATTTAACAAATATTGTGAAATATTAAAATTTTAATAAGATATTTAACAAGCAAAGCCTTCGGCTCCCTGCCCTACAGGCGGGACTTTTGCTTCGCAAACTCGCCTATGGCGAGGGCACATATTATGATATTAGGATTACCTCTTTGGGAGGAAGTCATTCTCCCTCGTCCAGGAAATGGAGAACAACTGGTGTTCCTGCATTGCAGCTTAAAAGCATTTAATTTTAATTATTACTGTAGCTTAATAGCTACATTGCTATTTGCTTTTCAAAGATTTAAGGAAATTGTCAAGGAATTATAATTTCAATCTTTCAAATAAAAAAATGATCTATTATCATAACCTTTTTAATTGAATTAAAGTTGCTTATATTTCAAATTAAATACAATATTATTTCTATTTAGCATAACACTTGCACATTTTGCATATTTTGTACCTTTTTTTTTATCAAGGAATATCAGAAGGATATATGAATTTAAAGAATAGTCTATAAAATTAATTCAAATTAGGCCTAGCAATACCTATCTACTCTACAGCATCATTATTTGCCTCATTCCTCCAACATAGCAGTTCATGCTGTGAAGAAAATAATGAATTTAAAAGAATTGCTTCTATTTTATTTTACCTATCATTTTTAGCAATTAAATTATCTATTTACTGTAAAAATACGAAAGCAAAACTACTTAACCCTTTCAAGACTGATTTTAAATTTTCTAACTAGTAAAACAGTAATGTACCATATATGCTTTAAGTCCCAGGAGACTCGAAAGGGTTCTAAAGTAATCTTTATTAAAACACTTATTGCTTTGAAGCGAAGTCTGAAGCAACTTCCGATAAGGCAAAATTTTGGGTAATCACCTTCGATTATCATTTAATCTGAAAAAACGTTGATTAATCGTTCCATTCTTAATTACAAAATTTAATGTAAATTTGTAATTTGTAATTATTTTGTTTGTATTATTTTTAGAAATTAGTGCTATTAGGCAAAATATATAGTCACGCAGACCGGCATTAATAAAATCAATCCGTGATGAGGGCCAGAAACTGGCACAGCGCTCAGACCAACTAATGAAGCTCATTGCCCGAACTACAGTATTATTACTACCAGCATCATCGAAGTTTGAACCGCTGACCTCAGGGTCTTCACTTCGATTAGGGAAACGATCTTACTCCACTGAGTTACGGACTGTGGCCACTTCGATTATAAGACGTTGTTACCTACCGAGCTCCGGACCCCAGCGCAGACTAACTTCCATGCGTGTGACAAAAAAAATTCTTCAAAGCCTAATTTCTTGGTGAAACAGTTTTTTGTGGTAAAATATACAGTATAATTCGATTTTGCGGGTTTTTTTCTTCTTCATTTTGACTCCAAATTTTGATAAATAAGGTCAGATTACCTCCGAGAAGTGATTTTTGTAGTTTAAAATAGCTATTTCGGAAATATATATATATATATATATGTTATTAATTTGGCGAAGAGATATTAGGCCGTGTTTTGTGATAAAGTGAGCAATCAAATGGACTGGAATGAGCTGCAGTGCCTCACTCCATTTTTTTTTTTTTTTTGCGAAATTTTGAAGGCTTTGTAAACTCCCACAGCCTGCTAAGTATTAAACATTTGAGTGGGCTCGCGTCTTAAGGTACCTAAGCGCCAAAATTAAAATTCGCCAGAAATCGCCTCCAAAGTTCAGCAATATTCTCGGAATAGTATCTCTGTTATTAATTGAGCTAGAACGTTCATTTTTGGCTAAATTAGAGTTCTAAGTATGCTAATGAAGATGTTGATGAGTTTTTGGAATAGATTTTCATATTTTATATTTTATATATATATATTTTTTTATTTTTTTATTTTCTTATTATGCCGAACTTTGGGTGAACTTTTGGCTGGCGATAGAGGTAAAAAAAGTAGTTCGCTTCATAAGGTTTTCAACCATATTTCTAGTGTCGTAAGGTTATTATAACCCAAACCACGCGATAGAGGAAGGGTGAAAATAATAATATCCATCAAAAACACGTTTTCGCCTGTGGTGGCGCTTAGGTACCTTAAGACGCGCGACCCCTCATTTGTTACGACGGTGATTTTTTCAAAATAGGTTGAAGACGCTTGCTTCGAAGGGGGCGTGGCCAGTTTGGCGCAGCGTAGCACAATAAATAAAGGCCACCCAATTGTTATTTCAATATGAGCTGATACAATGCTGATATGATGCTGATGCATCGAGGTTAAAAGCGAAATTGCAGAACCGAGTCTCGGATATGAGGGAGAATGTTTGTTTTATTGCTGAAAAAAATTAATAAGGGAAAAAATTTGTGTGACAAATCTTTAAACTGATGTCCGTTAATTTAAAATTAACGGTTCCCGTTATAAATTAGATTGGGAAAAGATACGATTCCAATAATTGATTTGATTGGTGTGTCGATCTCATTATCGATGATTGTTCAGGACTGAAAAGTGGAAGTAAAAGCGGAGCTATTGAAGAATAGGGACCCCAGCCTTCTTTAGTTAGCTTTATAAGGCTAACTAACGAAAATATCCTAACCTAACCTAACCAATCGTCAAGGGCGTACAGTTAACCTAACGATAGGTTAGGTTAGGTCGTGATATTTTCGTCAGTTAGCCTTATAAGCCTAACTAAAGAAGGCTGGGGTCCCTATTCTTCAATAGCTCCGAAAAAGCTAAAGCAGAGTTCTTTAATACCATAAACGGCTAAATAATAACTTTTTTAATGATGTTAAAACTAATTTTGGTACTTGTGGGTTATCTGTCGCCATTTTTTAATTTAATTTTCCAACTTTTTCACAAATACAGATGTGTGTTATCATGTTGCCATTTTTACAAAAATATACTATTTTTTTCTTAAATTATTTTTATTTCTCAAAATAACAAACATTAATCATATTATTCGGGTGGCATGAACGCGGCGATGGCCTCCAGGATGCCGTAGAATGGGTCGACACTAGCGGGTAGCTTGCTCCTCCACATGAACTCGGCCAGGTAGGTCTTAAGATGGTGTCGGGCCGTTCCTCGGTGACGCTTGTTCCTCCACTTTGCTGATCCCCACAAGCGTTCGATATTTTGAGTGTGGACTCCGGTATCTGCATCAACGAAATTGTATCGATGATTAACCTTGAAATGTTGGAAGCCAGCCTCCTGGAGGTCGGTGGTCTTATATCCTCGCCAGCTGTCGGAGTAGATAATGGAACCTTCGGCGATGTTTTCCACAATGGCAGCCAAGAGAGTTGCAGCAGAGCGGTTGGGAACTTGAACGATGAAGCAGTCGTTTGTTTCACGGCAAATTCCTCCGAACATCCATTGTTGTGGTAAAATGCGTCCGGCATTGTTTTTACGCCTCGTGAACAGGCTCTCATCGATCTCAACCACTATTCCTTCTAACCTAACCTAACCTAACCTAACCTCACACTAACCTAACCACACACTAACCTAACCTAACCTAACCTAACTAAAAAATAAATGACCCACAAGTAAAAAGTGGAAACAGATAACCAATAGGTATATTAAAAAGCGGCGACAGATAACCCACAAGTACCCTAATTTTTAAATGTTAAGTATAATTCACACACTTATTAAAATAAAACAGTATAAGTACAATATAAGGTGTTCTTGTGTATAGATCATAATTAGGCATCAAAAAATTATTTATAGCAGAGAGAATAGGTAAACATTAAGTTTCGAGGACACCAATTTATTGACGAAGTCGAAATTTGTTAAAAGAACCCTGATCAATCTGAGAGTTAATGACGTTATCATGAGCTCTCGGCCAATCATGGCAATTCTTTTGATGATGATCAGGATCCTTTTAACAAACTTCAGCTTTATATATATATATATATATATATATATATATATATATATATACAGTATATTATGTGGCCGGCTAGTAGCCCTGATCTTTCACCACTAGATTATGGTGTTTGGGAAGCCCTGAAGTCCAAAGTTTACATCCCTGGTACCAATATAAGAGGCATAGATGAACTACGCGAAAGAATTCTGCTTGGCTGAGAGAAGGTGTCTCAACGATATGTAAATAGGTGTATTGATAAGTGGCGTCCACGATTGGAGGCCTGCGTTGAGCAGGAAGGGGGACACATCTAGCAACTTCTCAGTTAAGACGAACAATATGCTAAGGTAAGCATCTATGAAGTTTGGGAGCTCTAGTCCCCTTACTTTTTTTAATATGATAGTTTACCTCTAAGGGGTCACTTTTTTACCCACCCTGTATATATATATATATATATATATATATATATATATATATATACAGGGTGTTTATAAAGTCCCTATCTATTTCAGTGAAAACGTAGCAAAAAGGGTAAAATTCAATAACAATATAATAGAAGGCATACATTTAATGAATACTTAAGCATATGATTCTGCATGAGCACCATCAGTATCTCTACAGAGTTCGAATCTGTCAGCAGCATTGCGGAACACATTTTGGAGCATGACGGGTTATTTTTGTAACTGCTGTTATGATACGAGCACGTAAATGTCCCACCTTCATTCAGATAGCATTTTAAACACCATCGTCTTTCAACATGATGGGGCACCTTGTCATTACGCAAACATTGTTTGGGAGTACTTAAATGAACGATTTCCAAATCGGTGGATCGGATGTGGAGGCAACAGGGCCTGGGCGGCTCGATGTCCTGACCTAACACCCTTGGATTTCTTTGCATGGGGCTTTATCAAATCAAACGTCTATCAAACGAGGGTTACAGATCTGCAAGATTTACGTGCTCGTATCGTAACAGCAATTACAAAAATAACCTCTGTCATGCTCCCAAATGTGTTCCGCAATGCTGCTGAGAGATTCGAACTCTGTAGAGATACTGATGGTACTCATGTAGAATCATATGCTTAAATATTCATTAAATGTATGCCTTCTATTATATTGGTATTGAATTTTACCCTTTTTGCTACGTTTTCACTGAAATAGATAAGGACTTTATAAACACCCTGCATATAACCCTGTGGATACTGTAAAAAAGAAACAGATGAATTAAAGACAATACGCTGCGATCTTTGCCAGTCTTTAGTCAAATTTCAATGCCTGAGATGGAGCGACGAAGAAATCTCTCTTATAACAGGCGCTAAACAATTAAACGGAATCAAGTTCTTCAGCAAAAGCTGCATAATCGAAATAAACTCGTTTACGGTTTTTAAAGCAGAACGAGACTATGAGGAAAAGGCAAAAGAGGAGTTTATAAATAGCGAACAGAGAAAAAAATAGGAGGAACGAAGATAGTATAAGAGGAAACTGCGAAAAACGAACAGGAAAAAATAACAGATAAGCAAGTAAACGGGAAGCAGAAATAACAGAAATAAAAGAAGCATCAACAGAAGAAACAGAGGCACAAAACCAAGTCCAAAGATTTCAAACAAAGGACATTAGTAGCAATAGGAAAAAACAAATAGATAATAAAGAAATCATACTGAAACCACCAAAAGCAAAGGCCCCAAGTAAAAATGAGGAAGAAACTATATGTAAACACTATGTGAAAGGAATTTGCAGATATAAGGGAGGCGAACGTATTTACAAACACCCTCCTTTGTGCAATTACTTCTACAATAATGGTCACTGCAAATTTGGTGGAAAATGCAAATTCTACTATCCGGACATTTGCAAGACCTAGCGACATATAGAACCTGCCAGTACGGGAGAAAATGCTACTACCATCATCTCCCGACAAGTTCAAAGGACAAAGGACGTTTCAAATGACAACAGGAGGAATGTGAGAAAAAAAAATATGTACCCAAATAGCAAACAAAACTCTTTAAACACAAATAGCAAACAATTTTTTTTAACATCTTGGACGCAATACGACTGCTAAGTCTTATACAGCACATGCAGCTGACACAGCTGGGAACTCTCGAGCCGGATCGCTTCGTGGCAAGAAGCCACCAGAACAGGTAGGCGGGAACAGATCCATCTCGGAGGACTACAAGGCTACAGAACACGCGACACCAAAGGACAAAGAACTTAAAATGCACAAGGGGCAATGCAAACAAAGAACATAAACATTGTCCTTGTGAAAAAACTATATAGGGCTATGGGTTGATTGCCTGTTACCCTCATCCGTTTGAAATTTCCAGCAGATTTCAGTGGAGAGCTAACGACAAAAACCCTACGTTTTTTCGTTAAAGAGTTATGTATGTGTAGATCTTCAAAGGACCTCTTTATGTATTGTTTTTAGTAGTTAATGTTAAATTTATTTGCTTTCGGTATTTTAGCGCTGCCTAATGGTAAAGAAAGAAATTGCCTTACCTTATTATTTCGTTGGGCCTCGCTTCTGTTTCGATGTAGGGCGCGACGATCTTTTACGATGTAGGGCCGTGGTACGATGGAGTTACACAACCAGTTTATGCGGTTTAATTAATATAGGCATTCACTACACTTAAATGCCTGAAGGAATAGGCCTATCCTTTTGTGTTATTAGTTTATATTATGAGGTATTCAATCAGAACTTATATGAAGATTAAGTACGTCTCCCTTGCTTAAAGCATCGCTTTAATATAAGCAAGTTCAGAGTGTCGCAAAATATAAATCGTTCGCTTAGGAATCTGCTGATTTTACAAAGTTCGTTGACTCTTCTGTCGAAGTAATTTTCATGAGTCAGCAATGGAAAATTTTGAACACGAAATAATAAATTTGGTTTTCTTGTTGTTATGTGGGCCTAACTGGGTTCTATGTATGGCAATTATTTCATTCCCAATAGGCCATGTCGCCAATCCCGAGGCAATTTTGTAGACATTTAATTCAATGAATTAATAATTTATATTTAATTAAGAAGTAAAGGTACCACATACGATACCATATTGTAAGCATAAATAGTTTTTCCATAGTCTTGGCAAATTTTCAAGGAATAAAACCGAACAACTCATTAAACAAAGTTTCGTACCTGAAAGGTTTTATGGACAAAACAAGGGCGGACATCGCATACCTCACAGAAACATATCTTAAAGATTGCCAAGGAAACTGCGATAACTGCGAGCACTGTATCGATAAGAAAGACTTGCATATCGATGGATTCAACTTACTAAGAGCGGATAGAACAGCGAGATGTAAAGGTGGATGTGCTATTTATATATTGTACATGAGAGGCATATGACAGAGACGGTAATAAGTAAATCCAACAACTTCGTGGAAACCCTTGCAGTGAAAATAGAGAAATTAAACGTGGTACTGATAGTCATCTATAGACCTCCAAACTCTCCAAATGAAAATTTTTCGGATGCCATTAATGATATCAGAACCCTAATAAAGTCCGTAAACTCTCCATCCTAATATAATACTCTGCGGCGATTTTAATTTCCCATTTATAAAATACAAAAAGGTGGGTAGAAATATATTTATACAGCAAGATAAGGGGGACACAAAAGAGGACCAGGAGCAAGCAAAATTTCTGATGGCTCTCACAAACGAGTTTATGGTGACACAGGAAATAACGGTAATACCAGGAAATATAACTGCCTAGATCTGATATTCACGAATAACACGAACTTGAGTGCCGATATAAAAATAACCCCAACTATTATCTCAGACCACAACATAATCGAATTATCAACAAATATGGCGATAACATTAAAAGACAATACACATACGGAAGGAAGAAGCAAATTTGGGGCTTCTAACTTAAACTCCAAGCCCATAAATTGGGAAGAAATCAGATCACACATGGCCCAAATAGAGTGGAGAACAGTCTTAGAGAATAAATGGAGGAAATGCTAACAACCTTGGAAGAAAAGACGCTGAAAATTTTAGAAAAATATGCTCCGAAAGCACAGCCAAAAGGAAAGAGGAACTGGTTATACAGGAAATAGAAAAGAATATTCCCCAAAAGAAAGACAGTATCGACGAAGTTAGCTAATTGCGGAGAAAACAATGCCAGGAAAGTAATACAAGAAAAACTGGAGGGTATCGATAGGGAAATACAAACTCTGATAAAGGGCCATACAGAGAGGAAAGAGGAAAAGGCAGTAGAAGCAATAAAAGAAAATCCAAAATACTTCTACAGCTATGCGAAATGGAAAACAAAAACGCGTGCTACTATCGGCCCTTAAGGAAAGGAAATAATAAACTAACAGACGATCTAAAAGGAATATCTGAAACATTGAGAGCACAGTATGAATCGGTCTTCAGTACCCCAAAAAGTGACAAAGCGATACCTGACATAGATGCATTTTTCGAAGAGAAATTGCAAGGAGAATGTATAACAGACGTTGATTTTACCCCAGAAGATGTAGCGAGAGCTAGAGGCCAAATGAAATCACATTCAGCTGCAGGTCCGGACAAATGGAACGCACTATTAATTAAAAACTGTAAAAAGGAAATAGCTACACTCTTATACTGTATATGAAGAAGATCCCTAGACACTGGGGAAATATCGAGCATCTTGGAAAGAGCAAACATTGTCTCTATACATAAAGGAGGGGATAGATCTCAAGCAAAGAACTATGGACCAGTGTCATTGACGTCCCACCTCACCACAATATTTGAAGGAATAGTCAGAAAGAAAATCTGACCTCTCGGAGACACTGGAAAGATTCAACCAAAATCAGCACGGATTCCGATCATGAAGATCATACCTATCGCAACTTATAGAGCATTATAACAATATCCTAGATGCACTTGAATGCACTGAAAACTATGATGTCATATACACAGATTTTCCTAAAGCTTTCGACAAATGTGATCATGGTATAATAGCACATAAAATGAAACATATTAGAATAACAGGCAAATGGATCTACAACTTCCTCAGAGAACGTCTACAGGTCGTCAAAATTTAAGGTGTATCATCATCAGAATCAGAAGTCACAGCTCAGTGCCACAAGGTATAGTACTGACCCCACTCCTGTTCATTATCATGCTAACAGACATAGACAGTGGAGTAAACAGCAACAGTATAGTAACATCCTTTGCGAACGATACAAAGATCAGCAGAAAAACCAACGATGCAAATGAAGTGGAGGCCTTGCAGAGGGACACGAACAAAATACGCAAATGGTCAGAAGACAACAATATGACATTTAACACCAAGAAATTTCAGCTCTTCAGATATAGTAGAAATGAGGAACTTAAACAGACTACATATTATGCTCCAGATAGACAGGAAATTCAGAGAAGCACAAAAGCGGTCGACTTGGGGGTAATAATGACCGATGATGCCAAATTCGAGACACAAAATCAGATAGCAATAAACAAAGCAAAGAGAGTCGCGGGACAGGTACTAAGAACGTTCAAAAGGGGGACAAGACAGTGATAATTCCCCTGCTGAGAACACTAATCATACCAAAACTTGAATACTGCTCAGTTTTGACGTTTTGACGGTATATATAATATATATATATATATATATATATATATATATATATACACAGACAGTGCATGTTCCATGCACTGCACTGTCTGTGTGTATGATAAAAAACTCAGGGGACCATCTTTCACCCCTCTCCTATTCTCTCCGACTATTTTTCTGACTTGTCGGCAGTGGCCGGCGGATGATGATGGTGAGACACTTTTCCTCTTTTTCTGAATGAATGTTAACCCATGAGTGATAGGTGTTGCTCTTACTTAACCCCTAATTCTCTTCTCTTCTCTTAACCCGCTACTCTTTCCTTTCTCTCGGGCTAACCTTAGAGTGGATCTTAGGGTCTTTGTTAGCCTTAGCTTCTGTAGATCTGTAGATCTGTATATATATATATATATATATATATATATATATATATATATAAATACACACACACACACATATATATATATATATATATATATATATATATATATACACACACACACACACACACACACACACACACACACACACATATATATATTATATATATATATATATATATATATAATATTATATATATATATACACACACACACATATATATATATATACACACACACACACACACATATATATATATATATATATATATATATATATATATATATATACATACACACACACCAGCATTTAAGAAAATCGAACACGAAGATTAGAAGAAACCCGGTAAATGTATTATACACAAATATACAAGGCCTCTATACGGACCATGCAGACTGCAAATTACAATACTTGCAAAATTTAGCTACGGAAACCGGCATAGATATCATAGGCCTAACGGAAACACACTTACATAAGTGCGAAAAAGGCTGTGAAAACTGCATCGAGAATACTGAAATAGCATTGCTGGACTACACATATACAGAGCAGATAGAGTGGCTAGACGAGAGGAGGGTGTTGTATCTACGTGAAAAACACTTACACATGTGAAGTGAGGGTAAAGAAATCAAACAGCACAGTTGAAGTTATTATATTAGAAGTAAAAGAACTGAACCTAACCATTATGAACATCTACAGACCACCAAACACCACAAAAAGTGAATTCCAATTTGCTACAAATGAAATAGAAAACATATTAAAATTACTTGAAACTCCAGCAACAAATATTCTAATTTTCGGAGATTTTAATTCCATTCATATCATGGAAGAAAAATGACGAAGTTATATATGTTGAGAAGTTTCATGGCAACATTACTAAAGATGACAGAACCCAAGCAACAATGCTATTATATATTATGGAACATTACGCCCTACCCAGGAAATCTGTGAAGCCACGAGAAAGGAGAACGTTTTGGATTTAATGTGGACAAATAACAACGAGATAATAATAAATAAAAAGTAACGCGCACAAAGTTCTCCGACCATAACCTCATCGATATACAATTGAAGTTAGCACCCAGAGGTCCGAAAACGCATCCCAGAGAGGCAGATGGAATATTTGAAGGCTTAAACATAAATTCAAAGAAAGTAAATTGGGAAAACGTAAATAAAGATTTAAAGGAGGTAAATTGGGAATTGCTACTACACGAGAAGACTCCACAAGAAATACTATGTATAATAGAGACGGAAACCAAACCTATAATACTGAAACATATTCCAGAGAGACAGGAAAGAAAACGTAGCAAGCTCGAGAGGAAAATCAGGACTCTATTCAGGCAACGAAGACAAACCGTAAAACATCTCCACAGATGCAGAACTGATGCAAAGAGACTCAAACTAGAGAGGAAACTTGGCGAAATAGAAATGGACCTAAAGCAAACATTCATACATAAGTAGGCTGACCATACGTACCGTTTTGAACGGGACAGTACCGTTTTGTATGGGTTTTTGTATGGGTTCTGTCACTGAAGAATAATTGTAAGCTCAATATGTTTATGTACTTACTTTTTCATGAATACAGAATATTACATAACCCCCGTCCCTTTTTTGCCATCCCAATGTCCCGTTTTTGTCTCAAGGAAATATGGTCAGCCTATAGATAAGACAAACGAGGAGGAAAACAAGGTAGCAGAAAACATAAAAAATAACCCAAAATACTTCTACACTTTTGCGAAAAGGAAAAGCAGTGTAAAGAGAGTATTGGACCGTTGATAGACGGGGAGGCCAAATACACAAATGACCCGAAAGAAATAAGTGAACTGCTTAGGGAACAATTTAAATCTGTGTTTAGCACCCCTAAGTCCGAGATGGAAGTGGAAAACCCAGACGAGTTTTTCGACATTGAAACAGATCAACCAAGAACAAATCCCGGCACAAACCTATTAATGGACTTCGAGTTCAGGGAAGGAGATGTAATTACGGCCTTATCACAGATGCGAGACAATTCAGCGCCAGGGCCAGACACATGGAGTGCCACATTTCTGAAGAAATGCAGAGAGAGTATTGCAAAACCGCTATACTTACTATGGAGGAAATCACTCGACACAGGACAAATTCCACTCCCCTTAAAGAACGCTAATATTGCCCCCCTATTTAAAGGTGGTAACAGAGCAATGCCCAAAAATTATCGGCCAGTGGCTCTCACCTCACACCTTATAAAGTGTTTTGAACGCATAATTAGAGCCAAAATTACCTACTACCTACAAGAAAAAGACTTATATAACACCCAAATCAACATGGCTTCAGGGCGGGTAGATCATGCCTGTCACAGCTACTAGACCACCAGGAGAAAATATTAGGAACATTGTGTCGAGGACAAAACATTGATGTAATATATACTGATTTTGCTAAAGCCTTCGATAAATGTGACCATGGAATCATAGCACACAAACTTAAGGATACAGGAATTACTGGAAAGCTAGGAAGGTGGATATTTAATTTCTTGACGCAAAGAACGCAAAGAGTGGTGGTAAACGGAGTTAAATCGGAAGTCTCGGAAGTCGTGAGCTCTGTCCCACAAGGGACAGTATTAGCTCCCTTGCTGTTCATAATAATGATTGCAGATATTGATGCAGATATTAAGGACAGTATTGTATCATGCTTCGCAGATGACACGAAGATATGTAAGGAAATATTGAACGAAGATGACATAAGAATACTACAAAACGACATTGAAACATTATTCCAGTGGGCAGAAGACAACAATATGAAGTTCAACGAAGAAAAATTCCAACTTCTAAGATATGGTAATAACAAAGAGCTACAGAAGAAAGAGTACAAAACTCCGCAAGCCAAACAGATAACACCAAATCCACAAGTCAGGGATCTTGGAGTAATAATGTCGTCGGATGCGGAATTCAGAGAGCACTATAAAATCAAAATCACAACGGCTAGAAAAATAATGGGAATCATCTGGAGGAGCTTCCGCAGCAGAAAAGCAAACATCATGCTCAAATTATGGAAGAGTCTAGTCCTACCAATAATTGAGTATTGCTCAGTACTCACAAGCCCACACAGAAAAAGAGACATTGCGAGCATTGAAGCTATACAAAGGACTTTTACGTCTAAGATAGAGGAAACGGAAGGTGAAGACTACTGGTCTCGACTACAATCCCTGGAACTCTACTCTCTTGAAAGAAGGCGAGAGCGGTACACAATAATATACATGTGGAACATACTTGAGGGCACTGTCCCTAACCTCAGAAATGAAGTAGAAACAAACTGGAATGAGAGAAGAGGCAGATTTTGTACGGTCCCAGCTGCGGTGGGACAAGGAGCCATGAAAACGAGGATGGAAAATACCCTCAGAATACGGGGCCCAAAGCTTTTCAATGTCCTTCCAAAAGAAGTGAGGAATCTCCAGCACACCAACCTGAATAACTTCAAGAACCAGCAGGACAGATTCTTGTGCAAAGTTCCTGACCAGCCATGCGTGGCTGGCTACGAGGGCAGGAGGCGATCAGAGAGCAATTCCCTCCTTCACAAAGTCCCGCAAATGAGGCGGGATGCTGCAGAGGGGTCGACCGCAGGTCGATCCTGAACCGTCGTTCAAACTCAACAAAAGTAAAACAAAAGTAAGTAAGTAAACACACACACGGCATATGGCTTTACTAACCTAACCTAACCTCGTGTACGCCTAATCGAGCACAAGATTCACATCGCTTTCTAACGTAACTTACAGTAGGTAAACAGCTATGTGTCGTATGTTTAATTCGAACATGATATTTATAATGATTATTAAAGTGGAATTTCACGATTTATAATGATTGTTATGAATTATTTTAAAAGGGAACAATTATTTGACTATCAATAAAAAATTTCATAAAGAATTATTTTAAAGTGCGACCAAACATCACAACCGTTACTAATGTGAATGACGCGGACAATCGAGAGTAGGTCTCTGAGATTTCAAAACGGACCTTGTTCATCATTCTCGTTTCTGGAGTCCTTGAGACCAGAAATTTGGTGCTAAAGAAATGTAATTCGTGATTTAAAATTTATTTAACCTAAGGTTTCCTTCACGATCCAGTGTTAAATTATGAATTTAGGCTCGCTTTTCCCCTTTGTTATTACTGTCCTAATTAAATTAAACCGGCAAATAGTGATAATCGTCGTCATTTCCCATTCCCTTGCTTTGTTCAAAATAAAAATTCGGCTGCAGGTTTCAGTGTCTTGTTTCAGGACCGGCCATGTCTACCCGTCTACCGTTTTATAGAATGTAGAAATCAGTGTAAAATAAGTATTAACCCAATATTGCATACATTTGTTTCGTACATTTAGGTTTAAGCAGTCCTCTCTTTCGCACAGCGTTCAACTTCCCAAACGAAGTTTGGCTGAGACTCGTTTAGAAATCAGTCAGGAGATAGAATGACTCATAGAAGGTCGCGGGTTTTGTTGCTTAACCTCTTTTGGACCACTGGATCGAATATGTACCGTTTCCCATACACGCACTCATAACTTAACCCTACAAAAACTTCGGTCGTTAAGATGTTAAAATCAACATTGTCCAGGGTGTCCCAGAAGTCTGGACTCATAGGGAAAATAGACGTTACATTTTTAAAGTGAAACAAACACATTTCTAATGTCAGTTTTACATATTTCAGGAAAGAAAATACCTTGATGGCTCAGTATACCAACCAAGAGAAGGTGGAACTGGTGTTGCTCCATGTTTCTGGAAAAAGCCAGAGGGAGGCATGTCGTTATTTCACGAATATGCTCCCTCTGGCTTTTTCTGGAAACATGTAGCAATACCAGTTCCACCTTGTCATGGTTGGTATTGCTGGTACCCTGAGCCATCAGAGTATTTTCTTTCCTGAAATATGTAAAACTGACATTAGAAATGGGTTTGTTTCACTTTAAAAATATAATATATATTTTCCCTGTGAGTCCAGACTTCTGGGACACCCTGTACATTTACCCAATTGGTCAAACTTTACAAGTCACCCGCATTGCCATGAAACATGCTCCAGTAACGAAACATTTATCAATCGATAGAGCAGGAAAAAATGGTGCAAGCAGCTATGTATCATTTTCAAAATATTAGAAAATAACAAAGTTATGATACTTTGAAGCAATGTCATTTTTAGTGACATTTAGCGACAGTTTGAGATATATCTAGTGACATCTGTCAATATTTTTAGCAATTATTGGTATATCTAGCGATACTTGGCAACCCCTTAGTTGCCACACCGTTCAATTACTCCATTAGGTCAGATCTGGTCAGTTTGTGTTTTGTTGTTGAGGAGTAAAGATGGATTGTTGTGACATGTCAGTTACTGTGTTTTTTTATGTTTCGCTCTGAGGATAAGGGGCTATTTAAATTTTGTGTTGAACATAAGTTACTGTTCAGCGAATGCTACAGTAACGAAACATATATCAATCGATAGAGCAGAAAAAATGGTGCAAGCAGCTATGTATCATTTTGAAAATATTAGAAAATAACAAAGTTATGACACTATGAAGATGTTACTAGGCCTATCATAGCTTACATCATTTGGATCTTTTCCGTTTCATGTACTGTTTCCGATTTTGTTGAAAATAAGATATTGAATGTAGGTTAACTGAATGCCTGATTAGGTCAACTGTACTCCCTTGATGATTAGTTAGGTTAAGTCGTGTAAGCTATGATAGGCCTAGTAACATCTTCATAGTGTCATAACTTTGTTATTTTCTAATATTTTCAAAATGATACATAGCTGCTTGCACCATTTTTTCTGCTCTATCGATTGATATATGTTTCGTTCGTGTAGCATGTTTCATGGCAATGCGGGTGTCTTGTAAAGCTTTACCAAACAATTTTCCAATATGTTGACTGAGGGCAACATGATGCAATATAGGGTTAAGAGTGAAAATAATGCAGAATAAAGAAAAGTGAATAGAAATTAAAGGATTTTCACAACAGAGGATCTTTTCGGTTTGACGGCCTGTGATATTTTTTAACATTACTTGTTTTTTATTGTCCAGTTTTAATCGAGGATTTCAAAAATAACATTCATGTTTTAGAGAAATAAATAGTGAGACAGTTATATACAATTTAACAAATTTAAAATATATATTTTTGAACTGTATTGGGATCTTTTTGGTTTGACGGTCGGCGGAAAAAAACGAGTCATGGCTACGGGACCGTCAAATTCTAGACTACCAACTGGTTAGGTTAATTGAATGCCCAGTTAGGTTAACAGAATGCCCGGTTAGGTCAACTGTATGCCCTTGACGATTGGTTAGGTTGTCATGATATTTTCGTTAGTTTACTGTTAAAACAAACGAAAATATCACGACTTAACCTAACCAATCGTCATGAGCGTACAGTTGACCTAAAACTTTCAGAGATTTTAGAATCTTAAAGCGTATATGATATTCTCTAAACTAAAATGTATAACTGCCTCACTATTTGTTTCTCTAAAACATGAATGTTATTTTTGAAATCCTCGATTAAAACTGGACAATAAAAAACAAGTAATGCTAAAAAATATTACAGGCCGTCAAACCGCAAAGATCCACAACAGATATCACACCGTCCCTCAATCATTCATGTGAGCACCAGTGTCAGGGTTCTTAAAGGAAATGGAATGTTTACTGTAGAATGTTTGAACCCTTCCTTGCCTAATTTCGGTACAACTTCCAGCCGTCCAAAATTATGCATCAGTAACTAATAAAATTTTACTGTAACTTGAATAAGACTTATCAAACCATGTGTGTCGAAAGGAACAATTTAAGTCAGGGCGGCTCGCGAGCCGCGCAATGAGTACCACTGACTTAAGTGTACACTTTGGTTATTAGTGAATGTTTCACCAACAGTTTCATAACTTGTTTCGGTTCATTTGCGCAAGATATGAAGGTCATATTTGAACAGAGCACACCAAAATACATTAGAAAAATGTATTTTGGATATTAATTTCAGTGTTGGTGAAATTCAATAATTACCTACACTTTTTTGTGGACACATAAAATAAATTTATTATCGTTTCATGCAGTTACATTTCATATTTCGTACAAATTACAGATCTTTCATTAATCCTTTAAATTGTAAATAAGATAACATTTCACTCATTTTCTTTTTTTTTAAATTCCATTAAACTTTTCAGGGTAGACACGGACACCTTCTCTCTCCACTTTTCAGTTAAAACTGAAATCATGTATTGTCATGACGTATTGCGTATAAACGGATGAAAGATTTGCCATGACTGGGCGAGAGCTCATGAAACGTCATCAAATTTCAGGCCAATCAGAAACCTTGTAAAATGTCGAATTTTTCAAAGTCTGGTTTCAATGAACATGCTGAAAAGAATTGTTATCTTAACAGTCAGAAGTTAATAAATACATTTAATGACAATACAGAAGAAAAATAAAACGATAATACAGGGTGGTGTAGGAAAATGTTTCAAGTTTAAGAAGCTGTATTTTGTATAACACAAGTCACACCATAATAAATAATATATAGTTTGTAAATGAAATGTGTAAGTGTTTTAGAAAGCTAATCACATGTTCAATCCAGTCAATGTTTATTAGTCAAACTCATGTTCAACTCACCGGCCACAATTAGCCAGACCATGTTGTATTCATTTACATAGAATCATCACAATGGCATTGATCGTGTCTCTGTTGATCCGACGCACTTCTCGCCTTATGTATGTCTTCAGTTTGTGGAGATCATGTGACACAGGGTCTCTGTAAACTCTCCTTTAAATACCCAAAGAAAAAGTAGTCACAAGTATTAAAATCAGGATTGTGTGACAGCCATGGACATTCATTTATCAGAGAAAAAATCGGTCCCGTATTCTTCTTTGCAGCCACTCAAGACAAATTTTTCCGCAGTGTAGAGTTGCACCACCTTGTATAAACCATAGCCTGTTTTCATCAATGGTTTGCCAACAGCAGGGGTAAGGAACCTGTCGCTTGCGGCCTAGTTTTTAATTGCACGAGGACAGTTTGATCATTTAAAGTCACACAGCATTTACATCTTAATTATGTCCCAGACTATTTTTAAAGCTGCAATTTGCCCGGTAGACAATATTTTAGTTTAAATTTGCCCGCCAGACAATAAAGATTTCCCACCAGTGGTCAACAGTAAATTACTAGCCAGTACTTTGCTAGAGCATTCTTAAGTACCGCTCTGCATTGACAGTCGCAGTGCACTTAAAAGTGCACGGAAAACTACAATAGTCTCAGGGAGTCAAATCAACACGAATGACTTTAAAGTAAACATCATTTACCATATACGACATCCACACTCACCTAACTGATTCATGTCGTCTAAGTTGTATTAATGAAAATAATCAGTTTGGACGAAAATGCCATATTAGCAGCAAAAATGTTAATAAGGGTATTTTAGAAAGTTTATTATTTTGTTGGTCAGAGTGGCATTTCTGGGTGAAAGAAGTCGTAAGCAAAGCCTGGAGTTACAGTTACAGGCTAACAAAGACCCTACGATCCACTCTAAGCTAGACAAAAAAGTAGAGAAAAATAGAAAAAAGCAAATGAAAATAAAGAATAATGAAAACTTATACTACGTAAAGCTTTCACACAGGAATATCACTAATAGTAAAGTATAGAATAGACGAGGCTCTCTCCCTTCTCCGCCAGCCACTGCTGACAGAAAATAGTTGTGAAAGAAGATTTATGGGAAAGCGGCAAAATGTATAATAATGAGAATATTTTCAGAGTTCATTCACACCATGCGTACCCATCTTGTGTACCCAATTACGCATTAGAGGACAGTGGAAAATAAAAAAATAGCATGAAACACTAAATTACTTAAGCTAATCTACACCATGCATTTTTTAAGGATTTTTTATTTATTATGTACAGTCCCTTGCAATAATCGCGCTCCACCCCTGTATAGCTCTCTCTGAGATGTGGCAGTAACGCCTTCGACTTGGCTTTCACGCTCGGCAACTCCTCGAACAAGTTTTGTCTCGCTTCCAATTCTGTTTCTAAGTTTGCGCTTCCTCTAAGTGTTTGCTAATGTTTATTGTAACTCGATATTCTGTTAAGAAATCCAAGCATTTGCACCATTCTGAGCGTTACTGTGCATGCGTGCTATGGATCACCGAACTAAATACAAAATTCTAATGTTTCCATTCAAGGTACTATGAAACATATACAAATGCTCAAAAAAAAAAATTAAACGTTTCACCGCTTCTTGCATTGTAAAATAACTTTTTTATATAAATCTGGACAGGTAATCTCTCCGAGATGAGTTCTTCCATTAATTTTTCACATCTTGTACAAGATTGATGGATGGTGTGTTTACACATAAAGAAGCTAATTTCACTTCGAGAAAAATACATGAAATGTTATTTTCTTTAAAGTTCTTCAGAGTTCACAAACGAAACTGATTTTGGTTAAAAATTTAATGTTTTTCACTTTGTACATACATGAGTCTAATGGGCGAAAAGAGAATTTTGTAGATTCGTTCATTTTCCAAAAACTTGTTAATTCTTTTCAAACCTTGTAAAACAAATTTATTTAGAAAATGTTACAAAATTGTTCTTAAATTATAGCGCCAGATTGTATGCAGACAAAAAAATGTGTAGGCCTAATGACCTATTGGCAAACTAGTTATACTGCTCCACTTTACATTGCAAAATAATTTGTTGCATTCATTTTTTAAAATTTGGATAATATCTGAATAGATGTACAGTCCCCTACAATAATTGCGCTCCAACCCTGTTTAGCCCTCTCCAAGATGTGGAGGCAACGCATCCCTCTTTCTCCCCCACTCTCACTCCCTCCCTTTCCTCCTCCCCTCTCAGGTGTTGTCATAGTATTACTTTTATTTTTTTTAAATCAAATAAAATAAATAGTCCAGTTTCACAATTATTTTATTATTAATAAAGGTTATTCAATTCAATTCAATATTCAATGACTGAATAAATATATTGTTCACTGAACTTTTGGTGGTAATGCAAGGACGACTATGCATTTTATTTATGCATTATTTCTAAATTTAGGGAATAGAGTAGTTAGGTTATTTCACAAACGTGGGATACTTTAAAAACTTTCAATAATAGGGTTTTCATGTGGCCATGTTATAGTTAAAGTGAAAGATAATTATAGTATCGACTTTCCCTCCAGGCAGTAACATTTCTGTTTAAAGTCCATGCATCATCAACAAATGATTATCGAGAAAACGGTCTATCCATGGAGAGATAATTATGACATAGTTAAATTTTTTATTACAAAAATAAACAGGAATCAAGTAAATTTAGGGATTTTCTTAAGAGGAAGTGACATTTGTTCAAGTAAATAAATACATATTTAGTATATCATAAACATACTCAATACAGTACTCAATATAGTACTTAGTCCATCCTCCATTATTATTAATGAGCTCTCGTAGCCTATTTGGAACAGGTGCCACGTGATTGTAGATGACTTGTGGATTCGTGCGGAAAAGTTGCCGCTCTGCCATGGTGTGTTCCAGCAGGTGCAGAGATGTCCGCTCCTGTTCAGGCTCCCAAGCGTTAACCATATTTGCCCACACATTTTCAACGGGGTTTAGGTCACACCTCTTGGTGGGCCAGTTGAGCAGCTCAATATCTCGTTGTTCCTGAAACCACCGTCTGATGATTCTGGCAGTATGAACAGGGCAGTTAACCTGTAAAAAGAAATTAGTAAAACTTGAGAGTTTACATTTCATCCATACTTTTTAGAAGTTGCCTTAAGAGGACGCAAAAATAAATAAAAATAAATAAATAAATAAAAATAAAGACACATTTAAAATTACATTTAAAAGTACATTTGCTACTGTCCTCCTTTGATCATATTACCTTAAAATATATATTGCTTGATCTTCATTAAGTCATTTTCTTGAAAGCAAATTCTGTGTAATGAAAATAATTTAGTTGTATTACTTACTTGCATAAATATAATGCGCTCAGGATGGGGCAAAGCGTATGCCGTTACGGTTGGCAGCATCACCTCCTCCAGTATAGTATCTCCAAGTACTGGTCGGCTGTAAACCTTCCGTTAATTTCCGCCAGTTTTCCAATGCTGTACAGGTGTACCCATCCTCACACGTTGCAGGTCATGTGTCCACTCCTTGCCACTTCATATATGTTTTGGCAGACATCCCTCGTATTGTTTGGGTTGGGCCGTCCAAGTTACGTCACTACCATGTAGGTGTAAGTATATTTGTAGACTCAAACTACAAGAGTAATAGTACTGAAGAACTGACAAGCATGAGCAATACCTCGGAAACACTTGCAATTGAAGTATTTATTCATACTGTAATATTCAATATTCAATTTTAGGCATCTACCGACCCCCAGCTGGTAACGTACCAATTTTTATTACAAATATTGGTAAAATTCAAACCTCTCATCATATTGGTAACAATTGTGTTATTGCATAGACTTAAATATAGACCTCACAAAAGAACATTCAAATAATATCGTAAGCTTCCTTCACATCATGACTGCAATTAGCTGTTACAAAGCCGACTAGACTTCATAATGACATTAGAAATTGGACTTTGTTAAATCAGATCTGGGTGCGGTCCCAGCTTGACTGCATCTCGGGTATAATTATAAAAATATCACAGCTCACTTGCCTACATACACCATTCCAGTCACCCATATCTCAGCAAAGGAAACTATAAAAATTGACTATAGGTGTCACAGCTATAATAACAAATTAAAATTCCTGATAGAAATAACAGCTTTTGACTGGATTAGAATAACTGAAAATAATAATGACATTAGGGCAAAATTTCAAGCATTCTCGAGAACACTTATGGATACATTCAACACAAACTTTTCTCTTAAATAAAAATTGATATCTAAAACTAAATACAACAATCAATGGGTCACCCCAACACTCATTGTGAGTATTAAATCAAACATACTCTCTTTAAATTATGTGAAACTGACATTATTACTGAACAGACATACAAATATTACTGTAACAGACTTAATGCAGTCATTAAAAAAGCAAAAGTAGATCATTGTTGCTCAAAAACTGATGAACAAAAATCCAATCCCAAAAGATTTAATTAACACAAAGATGAAAACAAATCCTTTGTCCTCCCTCACACAGAGCAAAAATTCTTAGTGATCTCAAAGACAATGCCTATTTTTAAACAACTTCTTTGCAAATATCGGCCCCAATTACTGACACTCACTACCGACAATACATGCCAGAACCCACTCCAAACTTGTTTTTCTTTGATCCACTCCTACCGAACGATATCTCTTTAGCAATAAAAAATCTGAAAAATAAAGACTCTGACATCAGTCCGGTCCCCAAAAAAATATACAAATTAGTATCCGATAAAATTGCAGTATCACTCAATAAACTAATGGATAAATCAGTTACAATAGGTATATTTCCTGACATTCTAAATGAAGCCAGAGTTTGCCCTGTATTTAAGTCAAGAAACCCAAACACTCCACCCAATTATCGTCCTATTTCCGTATTGCCAACTTTAAGTGAAATATTTGAAAAAAATCGTATACAATAAACTCACTAAATTCTTAATCAAATATCATAATTCTAACTAAACACAGTTTGGGTTTAGAGGTGGATATATAACGAAGATGCCAAAACCCTGCTGTTAGAAAATGTGTATCAGAACTTAAAGAGCAAAAAACACAGTCTTGGTCTTCCTCGACTTGTCAAAAGATTTGATACACTTTCGCATGAAATCTTATTGAATAAATTTCACATATACGAAATAAGAGGAAATATCCTCGATTGGTTCAAATCTTATCTGTCAAATCGCCATCAGTACATCAGATTAAGAGATAATTTGTCCCATAAGGCATGATGGGAGATGCTATGCATGGACATAAATCTATTTTCTCAGCACTTTAGAAATGTCTATTTGGAATCACAGAATACGTTATAATTTGAAAATCGTCGGAGACCTGTTGCTCCCAGCTCTCGATACACGTTTTATTATCCTGTAAAATAAATTTTCAAGTATCATTGTGTATATATACAGGGTGTAACAAAAGTCCGTTCTCATAGGGAAATAAGCTATAACAGAATTGAACGAGAAAATAGTTTTAACTATACATTACAAACAATGTTGAGATATTTCACGCAGGAAAATGAAAGCAGGAATAGCGACGTTTCGCTCCAATCACTGGAGCATTCTCAAGCTTTATTTATCGAAATCACTTGAGAATGCTCCAGTGATTCGAGCGAAACATCGCTACTCTTGCGCTCATTTTCCTGTGTGAAATATCTCAACACTAAAACAAAACCATGGATTTTTCCGCATTCAAACAATACAATCAACTTACCAATTAATTTTGCTGAAACCAGAACTTTCGTCTGCATCAATTTCGTCAGTGTACTTTTGCAAAATTCCCTCCAGAATTTTGTTAAGTAAGAATCCCTGCTCATGGTTTCATCAAATAAATATGGTCCTATGATGGTTCCGCTATGAATTCCTGCCCACACCGTAATCCTGGGATTAACCTGCGAATGTGCATCTTTAACCCAATAAGGATTTTCTTCGCTCCAGCAACGATAATCTTATCTCCCAAAAAGAATGGACGGTTAATATGTTTTAAATGACATGGTCTGGACATGTAAATCAAAATAACTTTTTATGAGGTAGTTTTAGTTGCTTTATTCAAATTTGTCACTCATTTTTTGTGCAAATGCATATTAATGGTGAAAATTATTATACTAATAATATATATATAAATACACTCATTTTTGGTCCGACAAGTATAATTTTGTGTTATTTGTACAGGGAAATAGTGATGACGTCATTTTATATGCGCCTTTCACATGTCTTTCAGTCCGAACGTAGCAGATCAGTTTTGTATAATGTTGTTGTGCGAAGGGTGTGAGTTGTCCTACCTTACGGTTAGTTTATCTATTAGGCCTTATATCTTTCCTTAAAATACATTTTCCTAGTGTATTTTGGTGTGCTTTGTTCAACTATAATCTTCATTTCCTGTGCAAATGTAAAGAAATAAGACTTTGTTTACATTATTTCGGAGTCATATTTCGTCATATCAAGAACGAACTTTAGGTTGTTAGCGGGGTTCAAGGGGGCTGAGCCCCCTTGTTAGCGTTAGGTTTAGTTAGGTTAGGTTTAGTTAGTTTTTATAATTTTTGGTTAATATATTGCTATCCACATGATCAGAAATGAAGAAATACGACTCCGAAGTAATGTACAAATAATCATATTGCTTTCCATTTGCACAGGAAATGAAAGTTATATTTGAACAGAGCACACCAAAATACACTAGAAAAATGTATTTTTGATTTCAACTTCAGGCCATGTCATTTGCGACATAATTACCGAATGGACGTTTGTTACACCATATACTGTACACACACACACACACACACACACACACACACACACACACACACACACACATATATATATATATATATATATATATATATATATATATATATATATACGTATTTATTTAATGGCTAGTTACAGTTGTTTTGAGCGAATTAACTCAAAAGTTCAATTTTGAAACTAGATGAGTCTGTTCATCTAACAAGATTTGTCTTTCAACTCCATATACAGGGTGTACATAAAGTCAGGATCTATTTTTGTGAAGCACTTGGAAATTATATGGAATTCAATCATAAAATGATAAAGTGGTAACATTTATTAAATAATTAAGAGTAGGATTCGACGTGACGCCCATCAGTATCCCTGCACAGCTCAAATCGTTCCGCAGCATTTCTAAACACATTCTGGAGCATTTGCGGGGTTATGTTATCTGCAGCAGTTCGTATACGTGTACGTAAGTTTTCAAGACTCGTAATCTTCGTCTGATAGACGTGCGATTTGATAAAGCCCCATGCAAAGAAATCTAAAGGGGTTAAATCTGGTGATCTCGCTGGCCAAGGTCTGTTGCTTCCGCGTCCGATCCAGCGATTTGGAAAACGTTCATTTAGATAATCCTGAACAATTTTGGCATAGTGACAAGGAGCACCATCATGTTGATAGACGACGGGATTGTTAGTACCGTCGTCTATCAACATGATGGTGCTCCTTGTCACTATGCCAAAATTGTTCAGGATTATCTAAATGGACGTTTTCCAAATCGCTAGATCGGACGCGGAAGCAACAGACCTTGGCCAGCGAGATCACCAGATTTAACCCCTTTAGATTTCTTTGCATGGGGCTTTATCAAATCGCACGTCTATCAGACGAAGATTACGAATCTTGAACACTTACGTACACGTATACGAACTGCTGCAGATAACATAACCCCGCAAATGCTCCAGAATGTGTTTAGAAATGCTGCGGAACGATTTGAGCTGTGCAGGGATACTGATGGGCGTCACGTCGAATCCTACTCTTAATTATTTAATAAATGTTACCACTTTATCATTTTATGATTGAATTCCATATAATTTCCAAGTGCTTCACAAAAATAGATCCTGACTTTATGTATACCCTGTATACAGGGTGGGAGAAAAGTCTTTAAGATTTTATACATACAAATAATTTGTTAATAATAAATGAATTCCAGTGATATCACTGCAGTCTATGCTATATTTTTCAAAGGAACTATACAAAGCCAGGAATGACCCTACGCTAGAACAGGAAGGCTCTAGGCCCAAGCCCCAGTCAACACTATGTCAGTAAGGATGGAATACAGCAATGAAGGAAAAGTGTATCTTGTATCGTGGGCTATTGCTTATAATAATTCTGAAGAAAATTTGCGTTTATTTCAAGAAAAATATAATAAACCATCAAATGCAACTACTCTTCGATACTGCAAGCTCAAACTTTTGGAAACCGGGAACCTGGCAAAAGATCATTCAAGAAGCAGAAGGCCAGTAACGGTGACAGGAAACAACAACAAAGAAAATGTTCTTGCCATTCTTCAAGTCGATCCAATAACTTCAACGAAAAAAGTCGCACAGGAATTGGGTATTTCCAAATTTTCAGAAGCAAAAATATTGAAGTCACAGGGGTACCACGATTACAAATCCATTTACTCTCACTTCACATACGACGATGATTCTGATAGACGGCTGCAGTTTGCTAAAACAATGAAACAAAAGTTCAACAGTGATCCAGATTTCGTTCGAAAGATCAAATTTTCAGATGAATGTGTCTTCGGTTTAACTAGTAAAGGAAACAAACACAACATTCACTACTGGGAGAAAAAATCCCAAAATACGATTGGGTAAACCCGTTAAAATGGCTACGCTAACAGTTTGGGCGTGCACTGGTTATTCAGGACTTGTTTATTTGATATATCGAGAGATATGATGGATGGAAAACGCTATTGCCAGGTATTGAGAGACAAAGTTTTGCCACAGTTTAGTAATGGCGTTGTCAGGAATTGGCTTTATCGACTTGAGGGACCGCCGCCACATTACTCTGCAGCTGCCTGTGAGATTCTAGATACGAACGTTGAAGTAAGATGGCTCGGGCGGCGAGGTCTCATCGAGTCAACAGCCAGCGAGTCACCTGGTTTAACCCCATGTGATTTCTGGCTTTGGGCTTATTTGCGTAAAAAACTCTACAGTCGTGATTTCATCTCTCTAAATGTGAATGCTCTTGGCCGCAGAACAGATGAACACCTGAAAAGGATCCCATTCGATATGTTCAGAAGAAGAACCTCGTGAGTAGTATAGCCGCAAAAGGGGAGAGTGCAAGAATGTTGCAAGTGATGACGTAATGTTGCAAAGGGGGGAGGGGTGGGGGGTTGTTGCAAAGGGTGGGGAGGGGGGAGGGGGTGGGGGTTGCAAAAAAAAGAAAAAAAGAAAAAAAAGGAAAAAAGAAAGAACAAAAAGAAAAAAAAGAGTACTGGCCTTTGTTGCCAACCGGGGTTGCAAGGGGCATGCAACTTGGGGGCATCCCCCAAGCTATTCCCCCCAGAGGGCCAGAGAGAAAGGGGGAGAGAAAGGAGGAGAGGTGTTCACCTGGCAGGAGCCAAGTGCATATTAAGACTTCAGCCGAGTAGGCGTTGTTTTATAGGCTCCTAATCAGCCAGAATCAGCCAGTTGGCTGAGCCAAGGGGGGAGGGGTACACCTGAAGGAGAGAGAGACGCCTGAAGGAGAGAGACACCTGAAGGAGAGAGAGAGACACCTGAAGGAGAGAGAGGAGTTCTCCCCCAAGTTATTTTCGTTTTCCTAACCTAAGAGGCCTCTAAGGGGTTTTACCAAAGGGCCTGAAAGTGAAGGACCAGAGGTCCTTGCTCGGCTGGGAGCCGAGCTTGAATGATTCTTTCATCAGCTTCTCGGTCTTTTATAAGCCTCTATTCTGGCTGAGTTGCCAGATAGCGCAATGTGTTCAGTTGCCAGATAGCGCCATGTGTCCCAGAAATCCATATATTAATCATCCATTGTGTAACACAATATACATATATGACGGTAGTTAATCCAATTAAATTCTGTTTATTAAATAAATAATTTTACACACTCAATCTTTATTAATTGCATACCTTTCCAGTTTTTTGCAATGATCGGATTGCTCTTGCTAGATATATATTATTATGCTTATATATATAACA
>JAJOZX010003805.1:0-272500 GCA_023014485.1 Bathynomus jamesi
GAGGTGGCTTTTAATTAAGATCTCTGGCTTACCAAACCGTTTCTTTAATATATCCCAAGCCACATTATAATTAGCTTCTGTTAATGCTAATCCTGCTATAGTCTTTGCTGCCTCCCCTTCCAAGAGGGACCGCAAATAATTAAACTTCTCCACGGCACCTATCACTTGACTAGAATGAACTGCTGATTTGAAAACTGTCTGCCCATCCTTGCCATTCCTGAATACTCCCAGAAAATGTTTTGAGTACAAGCCTCGGTAATTGAACTACAGATCTGTTAACCTTAACTTCACAAACATCATTTGTTGAGTGTTGTGTTTCATTATTAGACCTGGTCTCTAACTGTACTGAGCTGCTAAACTCTTTTGCTCGGAGGCCTACTTTAATTATATCATCAATAATCTCTTCAAAGTAAATTGTTATTTTCTATTTCATCCTCTTCTATAAGAGCCTCAATTTTAACATTTACCTCACTTAGAGCAACCTTTTTAGTTTCTAATATGGAAAGCTGCGCAGTCACTAAGCGTAAATCCTCTTGCTCTATGGCAGAATCTATAGTGGCAATGACCTTTGTAGGCGCTTCTCCTTTTTATAAATTTGTTCAATTCAGATGCACTCATCTTCAATGCAAACAACAATTGGGCTCAATACCAAATGAGCTGAATTGGCAGAAATACTTAACCAAACTGATCAAACGCAAATTTTACTTTCAAATAAACTGAATTGCTGGGTGGGGTACTAACCAAACACAGTATGGAATACCAAATTTTCCACCCCAGGACCTTAATTCAATAATAACCCAAATTAACCAAACCGGTAAAATGTAGGCCAAAAACAACGACAGACGACTGGCCAAGTTTCGCAATTGGGCAACCAAACTTTCTATCCTGGGACCTTAATTCAATAATAACCCAAAATTAACCAAACCGGTAAAATGTAGGCCAAAAACGACGACAGACGACTGGCCAAGTTTAGCAATTGGGCAACCAAACTTTGTACCCTAGGACCTTAATTCAATAATAACCCAAAATTAACCAAACCGGTAAAATGTAGGCCAAAAACGACGACAGACGATTGGCCAAGTTTCGCAATTGGGCGACCAAACTTTCTACCCTGGGACCTTAATTCAATAATACTCAACCCGTCTAGGCCTAACTTGGGCTACAATTTGCACAATCAGAACTTTGCCGAAAAATAGTCACTGACTCAGTTTTGGGTAGAATCCGGTTCTGAAGGACCATGTTAATTTATTTATTTGTTGGGTTCAAAATCCCAGCTGAGCCGTGAACGGCCAAATTCTAAAGGGCCAGTGCTACCTACAGCCCAAGTTAAGCTAAAATTAAAACTTACGGATTTGAGATCCTATTAGGTCCTACCTCAGGGTTGCTGACTCGATGCGGGCCTACCTTAGACCTTTGTTACATGAATTTAATATAAACAAAAGGGGTACTATTTATGGTCTTCTTTCTCAACCTTGCAACAACAACGCAACCTGGACTATTGCACGATGCAACGATCTTGTATCTAAACAACCAAACTGAATTGCAAGAGAGCTCTCTAACAGACCACACCCTGTACGTACGACATCCCACAAACGAGTAGAAAGAACGCGCAGCGCCCCAAAATGATGCCAACAGTGTGACCAAACAATGATGCCACAAGAGCTCAAAAATGCTAGCTCTAAATTAAGTTAATTTTTCACTAACCTTACAATTATGAGATGGATATATATACACCTTAACTTAATATATACAAGCAATGCTGCATCAATCAGCTTAGTCATCATATCGCCTTGGGACAACAATGGTTCTTCCTCTTCTAGATTTTCTAACATATATATATATATATATATATATATATATATATTATATATACACACACCACACACACACACACACCACTTTCGAATGGGCGGTGGTTGGGGAAAATGATTGGTGGAATACAAAACGCGTTGGGTCCTCGTCCTGCATCCTGGAAACACACTTTTTACAGTTTAGATTATAGTCATTATATTGTAGACTGTGAAAAGTGTGGCTAAAACACGATATTTTATTATTGTTTATTCTTGGGTAATATTATTATGTTATAGGGTACATAACTGCAACTGCGCAGAGTTCTATTTGTAAGCTCCGCAACCACAACCGCAGAGCTATGAAAAATGACAATCGCTACATCACGTATGTATGTATGTATGTCAGTCAGTTACGTCGTGCGTCAACCAACCACCTATACCCTACATAACGCACCCGAAACACTGGAAACACTATGTTTTGGTGGGAATGGGGAATTCTATTATACTCTACTTATATGTATAAGTACAATATTTTACTTTCAAACTATAAGGAAATAAAGGGCGAAATGGACTAAATTTTTTCTTTCATACATTCGATATTCATCCTGTATATGTTGTTCTCAACTAAATCACGATATTTGAAGGTGTGGAATAGTAAATAATTCTAATTAGGGATTTGACCATATCACAAAAGATCAAATTTAACGAATACTAGATGTTGGTCTTTAGCCTGCTTTCGGCCAGGTATGTATGACAGATATTTGTTACAGCGTTCTAGTTAAAACTTACTGCTTGTATAACCGAATTTTATTTGTTTGTCCCCATTTTATTTTTTGTACGTAATTGAGTTCCTCTAAGGAATGAATAGGGTAAGCCACTATAATTTTATAGTATTTGTTTTTAAATTAGTGCATATTACTTACAAGCTCATTCACATAAAGCAGTGTTAAAGATACACCTTTTATGCTCCTTTGTGCCAATGTTGTAACCGCTTCCCGTTGATCAGCGAAATAAGCGACATTGGATCAGAAATATGTATGGTATTTGAGGTCTCACACCATTCATATGTTGGGTGAAGGCGAGAGAGTTTGAATGGAATATGGTCAAACAATGTAAATACTGGACTCAATTGAAAACCTTTTTCAGGGTTTTGGTTGGCGTGGGCGGTAGGAGTACTGACTGAAACCACTCGATGTGGGTTCGAGTTTCACTTGCATCTGGTTTCATACTTTATTGCCTTCCCACTTTCCGTAGTTAGTGTTATTATTTCTGAATTAAATTTTAAATATGTAAAGTTTTAGTAATCTCAAATTTGAATTAAATTTGAGCTTTTAAAATAAATAAATAAATAGATAGATAAAAAATGGGCAGTGGACCTACGTATCAATTGCGAATGAGATAGGTGACTTCAGAAACCTAACATGTAGAGTTCTTTGTAGCCTACTCAAGACAAGGAAAAAAAACTTGTGTGTATATATATTTATAAATATTTATGTAATTAATAATAATCGAAAGGCATCTGAAAATTTTGGTCGTTTTTGTAGGTGATTGTTGACAAGCCCACCTTTTACACATTAAGGCTCCGGTGGAGGAAGGGCCTGAACAACTCTCATTAACATGTATGTAGTAGACCATACCTAATTTTAGTGTGCAGTGATAATTTAAATTTGTGCAGTGATAAATTTGGTTCTATATCCGATATAGAACCTGATTTATCACTGCACAGATTTTCAATATCACTGCACAAATTTAAATTATTACTGCGCAAATTGGTTATCACTGCACACTAAAATTAAGTATGATGTAGATCATGTTGAGTTTGGGATTCCGTTAATTCTGCCAACTAATTATGAATAATTATCCAACCAGGTTACCATATGTTTAATTTTTTCCAAAGGCTGACAAATCAGGAATTTTGTAATCATTTCGTTACATTGTGTGATTATGCATGAAGAATGGATAATACCAAGAGTGAGTATAAGCATATTAAAATACAATTGTACGTTTTAGCAATATTTGCATACTTAATTTCAATACTCAGACTTTAGTAGTAAAGTTCCGCTTCACCGACTGCTTGATACACCAATTTTTCTGAAACCTTAAACTCTGCCCGATCGCAAAAAAAATCTATTCGACGTTAAATAAACGCTCCTTGGTTGGTTGTTTGGGACAGCTACACAAAGCAATCCACCCTGTTTGTTGTCTATTAGTGTCTTTTTATAGATATAAAATTAAAAAAGATAGTGCATAAACTTATGTTTGTAATAACTTCACAATATTATTATTAACGTATGTTAGCCATATAACCTGAGGGATCGTTAAGCCGTCTTTTCCGATCCACCGACTAGCCCGCTCGCCCATTTAAGTCGGTATAACGAGTCTTCACTGTATTTCTTATTTTGAAACAACAGGCACATCAAAATACATATGCTTATCTGAAGAAATTTACCTTTAAAAATTAAAGACCGCTGTCCGCTGCGGTCTTCTGCCAGAGTAGTCTTGTGGTAAAGCGCTAGGTTGTTATTTTGAAAGTGCAATTCGACTACACATTTCACCAACTAAAGTACTTCTCTGTCTTCCATGGTGGGGTAGTGGTTCGTATCCCACGAAAACCTGTAGGTCCTTTCCGTCTTTACATTACCTTTGGGCAGCTTGAAGCCATTCGGGCCTATCGAAGTATCCAATTCAGATAAATTGCCCATAGCTTTATCTTAACAGAATTCTGAAAATATCAATTATAAGTCAACTAATTTCTAAACTGTATACAGTATAAAATTACAGCAGTGCAGATATTTAATCTTAGAATATACAGGGTGTCCACAACGTCCTATTATCCTCCCCCTCCCCCTATTTTTTCTACCTCGATACACTGCCGAACAACTGAAATATACCTTGGTTTCGCTTCCGCCCGAATTGTTCATTCTGACGAAGGTCAAGTTTGTCACTCCATCTTAGACATACAGTTTAACGTGGAATCCCAACCACGACCCCACCAGCAGCCCAGCATCTTAACCACTAGGCTACCCAGGGTACCCATTTACAGTATCTACCACCAATTTCTTTATTGTGTGGAAGAATGAACAGCTGGGTTTTGCTGCGCGCCGCCTGCTGTCACCGGGTCTCGATCCCAGGGCCGATGGATTCGTAGTCAGCGACACTAACCACTACACCACCGAGGTGTAGTTCATGATGTCCGTTATTTTCTTCCGGGACAAGTGTTTCGTCCTCCCCTTTGTCGTCGTTATTTTTTATTTTATTGGGTTCGGAATCCCAGCTGAGCCGTGAACGGCCAAGCTCTGAAGGGCCAGTTTAACCTACAGCCCAAGTTAAGCTAGACTAAAAATTTACGGACTTGGAGGTCCTATTAGGTCCTTCCTCAGGGTTGCTGACTCGATGTGGGCCTACCTTAGGCCTTAGTTGCATAAAATTAAGATTAAAAACAAAAGGGGCACTATTTATGGTCTTTTTTCTAAACCTTGCAACAACAACACAACCTGCACGATGCAACAATCTTTTATCTAAACAACCAAACTGAATTGCAAGAGAGCTCTCTATAAGACTACGCCCTGTAAGTGCCGCATTCAACAAACGATTAGGAAGGACGCGCAGCGCCCCAAAAAAATGATGCCACAAGAGTGCCCAAACAATGATAGCTCAAAATTAAGTGAATTTTTCACTAACCTTACAATTATGAGATGGATATATATACACCTTAACTTAATATATACAAGCAATGCTGCATCAATCAGCTTAGTCATCATATCGCCTTGGGACAACAAAGGCTCTTCCTCTTCTAGATTTTCTAACAGTCGTCTTCCATACCGCTGTGGCGTTCATCATTCTACGCTCGTAGGTTGTGAGAGACTGGGATGGAGGGGTCCCAGGCGTAGGGGCGCGATGAATGGAGTGTGGCTAGTGCCCCGTTAAGCCCATTCCTAACGCGTAATGGCCTGACCAGCCCCCTGCGACCGTTCTTTGGTGACCAATTGATGGTGCTTGGCTGTACTGCTCTGAGGTGAGAGAGCTTTACTGCCCAGCTGGCTGCCAGGCCAGCGTAGACTCTGGGTCTGGTGGGATATCCCTTGAACACTGGATTCTAAGAGTCTGGCCGCTTGTGAGTGACTAGTAAGACTTAGTAAGGGGCTGCATCTCGCTGTCGCTCCTGGCGGGAAATCCGTGATACTTGCGTCGCGAGTGTTTGTCAGTTGGTAGCTGCGACACGTTTGGGATTGTCCGGCCCTGGGGAGACCTTTGGTCGGTGCGGCAGCAGCGAGAGGTGTAGTCTTCTGGAAGGGATGAACGTCACTTGCAAGTAGGTGGACGAGTCTACGCGCGGGATGAATTCACCGCCCCCCCTTTTTATATACTGGTCAGAACGTTTTTGATAGTTTTCATTGCTAGAATGCTTTATCTTATTCAGAGTATTCAGGAAAAAAAAAGAAAATGGCAGGGCCAGCTAAATTGAAAGCAGAATGCTTTAAATGTAAAGTTAATCATTGGTGCGTTGACTTCCCTGAAGGTAGTATCAGCGATATCACATCCCTTAGTGTATGTTTGTTTTGTAAACTTAGAGACAACCACGAAAAGGAAGTTAAAGAGCTAAAGGAATTAGTAAAAAAGCTTGAAGCTAGGGTCGTCGCACTGGAAATCCAACCCAGTGGACAAGATCAAACTAAAAACACACCAGCAGATTTAAACTGTAAGATTAAGCATCTAGAACAAAGCGTGGCACGCTTGGAAAACACGGTGACTATTCCGGAAAATAGAACGGAGGAACAAGAATTCAAATTGGTCAAAAATAAAAGACCCTCCAAACCAAAACCAAAACATAAGGATTTGGAACCCATTACCGTCAAAAAAAGTTTCACTTACTTGCTGATGAGGACGATGAATCCTTTTTAATTGGGGATTCTATGGTAAGGAATCAAGGCAAGGGAACTTTTTCGGAGCAAGACGGGCGACCAAGAGAAAACTCCGATGTTTTCCGGGTGCCACAAGCCAGATAATTAATAGGGAATTAGGCAAAATTAATATCAAGAGTAAGAGTTGCAGGGGAGGGCAGACAGAGCCCATTATAAATGAATTCAAGAACCTAACTGACAAGGTTAGGGATAGGACAGACATGGGTATGGTCGTAGGAATTCTCCCTCGAATGCGTGCTAGTGATTATACTCTAAGTAAAGCCATTAGTGTTATTTATTTATTTGTTGGGTTCAAAATCCCAGCTGAGCCGTGAACGGCCAAGTTCTAAAGGGCCAGTTCAACCTTGTAAGAGTCTGATTTATTATTATAGACCTTTACAAGTTTACGTAGATAATTAACTAAATGCCAGGGTCACCAGCGCCCAAATACTAGATTGGCATCCAGCACTGCGGCGCAAAATTAATTTTAATAAAAGGGAAGGACTGATTATAAAATCATCAATATGAATTTTGTATTTTATTGACAACAATTAATAAATTATATGCAACAATTATTTATAAATGCAAAGGGGATTTTTACCCGTAACAACTTTGACATATAATGGAGAATTAAATAGTGGCACCGTTTAGCTAATATATAACAGTCTGCAACTAATACTGATAAACAACTAATGGAACTAATATTAATATACAAATAATGTTAAACAACTAATAGAATTAATATTAATATACGAATAATATTGTGCAAATAATATAGAAATAATATTAATATATAAATAATGTAACTAATAATAATAAACTAATAATAGCCACAATGACAACCTTGTCACGAAGAACCTTTGCTTGCTGGCGCCGTGTTTTCAAAATATCAAAATGTGTAAACGCGACGTCCTTTGTGGTGTTGTACATAAGCTTGTTTTTACTATACAATTTTACCAACAAGCCAAAATAATCCTTAAAAGCCAATTCATGTCTAGTCACACCACACTGAATGCTTAAGAATTAAATTTGATCACTGGACATGTTTAATTTGTATTTATTTATTTATTTAGATTTAAATATTTCACTCATGCCAATTTGTGGCAGTTTTCACTAATAAAAAATAATCTTGTGGTGCAAGGCACTACAAGTACTGCCCCCCAAAAACATGGTTGTCAGGGGTAAAAAAAAAAACACTTAAATGTCAAAGCGCACTGGCTTACGAATGACTCTTCCAGAACGAGTCATTGTTTGCTTTTGGACGGCAATATCCTGCAGCACTGGTTCTGAAGGCATGGATGGTGCTACAGGTGCAGTAGGGACATTGGGGGAAGGGGATTCTTGGTGCCTGTGCAATGGGGCCACTGGCTGGTTCAAAGACAGTTGGTTGCGATAATGAAGGAGAATTGGAAGAGGGATGATAGATTGTTGTACCCTCGGATGAGGTGGTGGTACATAGGATTTAGGAAGGGTAGATTGCTGTACCTGTATATGAGATGAAGGTACAGAAGATTGAGGAGGGATAGGTTGCTGTACCTGTATTTGAGGTGGAGGTACAGAAGATTGAGGGAGGATAGGATCTTTTGTTGGAGAAAAATCAAGGTATGCTGGTTTCAAGCGGTCCACAGAAACGGTTTCACGCTTGCCCACCTTGTCAATGATGAAAGTTTTGGGTCTACGGTCTAGCACAAGGAAGGGACCATCATAGGGACAGTGAAGAGGGTAGCGGTGAGCATCATGTCTCAAGAAAACATGTGTGCAAGTTTGTAAATCAGGGGAAACGAAGGTAGTTTGTGAAGTGGAAGTTCTAGGTGCTGTGGGACGAATTTGCTTCATAACAGAGCGTAATGTCTTGACATACGAAGCAGGATCACATGTGGGGTTAATGGGTGTAGGTGTGAAAAATTCTCCGGGTAACCGGAGTGTGGTACCGTAAACTAATTCTGCTGCAGAGCATGCAAGATCAGTCTTCAGAGCAGTACGAATTCCGAGTAGGATTAGGGGTAGCCTGTCCACCCATGTAGTAGATGGATCAGTGGCTCGCAAGGAACTTTTAAGTTGACGATGGAAGCGTTCTACCACCCCATTGGATTGCGGGTGATAGCTTGTTGTTCTGATGCGCTCAGTCCCAAGAAGGAGCATGAGTTCCTTCCATAAGGCCGATTCAAACTGGGCACCTCTGTCTGTGCAAATGGTTGCAGGTATTCCAAAACGGGAAACCCAACATGAAACAAAGGCATGAGCTACTGCAGAAGCAGTACAAGAAGTCAAAGGAACAGCTTCTGGCCATCTTGTGAACCTATCAATGACAGTGAGAAGATAGGTATAACCTCGAGAAGAATAGAGGGGCCGACTATGTCTAGATGTATGGCCTCAAAACGAGCCTTCGGCAAAGGAAAGGTACCAATTTCTGACTTTGTGTGTCGGTGAACTTTGGCACGCTGACATTGAAGGCAAGATCGAGTCCAATTGCGGATATCTTTGTTCATACTTGGCCATACAAACCTAGCTGCAATTAATTTTTGGGTGGCCTTAATTCCGGGTGAGAAAGGGAATGGAGTTTAGCAAAAACAGCTCTTCGCAGCCCTTGTGGGACCAACGGTCGAATATGCTCAGTCGAGACGTCACACAAAATTTGTAAGTCTGACTTGGGTTCAACTGGTAAAGAGCGGACTTGCAACGAAGTGGGTGAATTAATAAGAGCTTGGAGGTCTGTATCCGTGGACTGAGCCTTAGCCATCTCTGAAAGGTTGATGTGAGAGTGTCCAGGGTCAGAAATTGCTGAGATGCGAGACAGCGCATCCGGCACAACATTCAAAGAACCTGAAATGTGTCGAATGTCTGAAGTAAATTGAAGAATAAAATCAAGGTATCTTCTCTCAGTAGGAGCATGAGAGTCTGATTGAGAATGGAGAGCAAATATTAACGGACGATGATCCGTAAAAATGCTAAAGTCACGTCCTTCCAGGAATGACCTGAAATGACGGATGGAGAGGTATATCGCCAGCAACTCTCGACCGAAAGTGCTGTACCTCATTTGTGAAGGTGAGAGCTTGCGTGAAAAGAATGCGAGAGGTTCCCAAACGCCTGAAACAAGCTGCTGGAGCACTCCTGACACGGCAACGTCAGAGGCATCAGTGGCTAAGTTCAGAGGAGCGTCTGGTTGAGGGTGAACAAGGCATGTAGCTTGTGCTATAGCCTCTTTTGCTTGTGAAAAAGCATTGGTAGCTTCGGGGTTCCACAAAACTACAGTGGATCTGCCCCTTTTTGATTGGCGAAGAAGAGAGGTTATGGGTGCAAGAATGTTTGCACACTGAGGAATGAAGCGATGGTAGAAGTTTACCATCCCTAAGAAGCGGCGAAGTTGCTTTTGAGTTTGCGGTTGTGGGAAAGACCTTATCACAGATACTTTATTTTCGAGAGGAGAGATGCCCTTCGAAGTAACCTTGTGTCCTAAGAAGGTGAGTTCATCTACAGCAAAGACACATTTTTCAGGGTTTAGCAATACACCATATTCTGCCAACCGAGAAAAAACTAAGCGTAAATGTTGAATATGTTCTGAGGGAGAAGAACTTGCGATGAGAATGTCATCGACATATGTGAAAGTGAAGGAGAGACCTCTCAACACTTCATCAATGAAGCGTTGAAAAGTTTGGGCCGCATTACGCAGTCCGTATGGCATTTTTGTCATTTCAAATAACCCAAAAGGGGTTGTTATAGCAGTTTTATGTATGTCTTCAGGGTGTACAGGAATTTGATGAAAGGCTCGCACCAAGTCAAGGCGTGAAAATACTGTGGTGCCATGGAGAGCAGAAGTAAAATCGTGTAAGTGAGGAAGGGGATAGCGATCTGGAATCGTGTTGTCATTCAAAGCACGATAATCTCCACATGGACGCCAGTCTCCAGGTGTAGGTTTTGGGACCATGTGTAAAGCAGAGGCATACGGGCTACTTGAAGGCCGTATAATACCGAGTTCGAGCATGTGTTCAAACTCTCGTCTCACAATTGCAAGACGATCTGGAGCTAAGCGACGTGGGCGGGTGAAAACAGGTGAGCCTACCGTATCAATACGGTGGACAACAGAGTGTTTAATAGGGGTATCCTTAGAACAGGGTTGAGTAAGGGAAGAAAATTCATTTAGGAGCTGCTCTATAGCAGGTGAGCACTGTGGCAGAGAACTTGCCAATAATGAAGAGGGGTGCGCGGTAGGAGAACCAATTACTGAAAGATGTGTGGCATTATCAATTAATTGTGCTCTACGAACATCAACTAATAAATCATTAGCAGAAAGAAAATCAGAGCCTAACATTGGGGTATATACATCCGCGACAAGAAATATCCAGCGGAAAACACGTCTAAGTCCAAGAGAAACTGAAATAGAACGACGTCCATAAGTGTGAATAGATGAAGAATTAGCTGCACGTAAAATGAAAGGAGAAGGTCCGTTTGCACGGTCTGCGGCTGTTGCAGGAATAACACTGTATTGAGCTCCAGTGTCAATAAGGAATGCATAGCCTGAAAGTGGATCATGCAAGGTGAACGTTGGACCAGGTGGTGCAGTAGTTTGTGAATCATTAAATTTTTGTGGAGGAAGGTTAGTATTGCTGTGGGAAGGAGTTTGTGTTGTATTTGAAGGATTAGTTGTAGGTATTAAATTAGTTGTGGTTGAATAAGTAGGTTGCAATTCTTTAACTTTACTTGCATACGTATGTGTTGGTTTGACAGTGTTAAATGAGGTAGTTGAGTGCGTAGTAATAGGTTGTTGATTATTTGTGGTAAAGGTTGGGTTGGTTGAGCTAGAGTAATACTTAGTTAAAATTGAGGTAGAATTAGATGGAGTAGTGGTAGGGTTAGTTGAAGAAAGGATAGGTTGAGAGGCTGTAGCGTCAGACGCCTGTGACACCAGCCTAGTTAGTTTAAAGGAGGATTAGGAGTCCATGGACAAGGTGTGAGACAGCGCGTTGCACGATCTTTAAACTTTTCATGATACCAGCAAGGGGGGGTATGAACAGTAGACTGAGGTAAGGAAATAGGTTGAGAATGAGGCTGAGTAGTGGGGATTGAGGATTGAGGATGAGGTAAGGCTAATAGATTTGAATTAGGAGCAACCAACTGACCTGTTTGCGGTGGCTGTGGTTGTAGTAGAACGAGGCGTTGTCCAGGTTCATATTGGGAGGCTCTATTTGGACCAGAGGGTCGTCCTCGTCTTGAAGAACTTCTCTCTCGTTCCCTGTTGTTAGCTAGCTCTATTCGGAGAGCTTTAAATTCTTCTTTAATTGTTTGTAGAATTTCGTTGGATACTTTAAGACATTGTGCGGCCAGACTCTGAGTGTCGTCCTGCGTGGCACAGATTTGGGGGTGATGGGTGTGGTTATCTACTTGGCCAAGGTGGATTTCAATCATCATCTTATCAGCTGTTTTGGCCATAGTGAGGAGGTCTGTATCTTCTGGCATACAACGGAGCATTGGTCGTAGGGCAGTGGGGAGACCATTGAGGAAGCGGCGTCGCATTAAGGGTGAGTTTTTATCGTCTTCATTGGTCTGTCCAGCCAGGTCTTGCAGATGCCTCAGGAAGGCTGTTGGCGTTTGATCCCCAAGAACTTGGTCCTTGAGTAGAGCATTGAGTCGCTCTTCTTCTGATTGGCCGAGTCTCCTGACTAACTCGCTGAGGAGGCTCTCAAAAGCTTGGTCAGACGGAGGCAATAGAGTCACATCCCGCACTACTTTGTATACTAGTGTAGGCAGGAGGTTCTTTGTGATAAGGAACTTGGTTCGTGGGTCCGTAATTCCTTTTATCGCGAAATAATCCCGCAGTTGACTCACAAAGATTCCAGGCTCTTCAGCGGTGAATTGTGGAGTGGTAGGCTGATACATTGTTAGAAGGTCTGTTATAGGTGGTGAATTTGGAGTACCACCGTTGGATGATCCTAGGTTGTTGTTGTTGGGTCATTGTGGCTATTATTTTGTTACAAGGTACTAAAAAAATTAAAATGTGTCAAAAACTGACAAGATTTCAACAAATGTTGTTGAATGTAAATAATGGCTTCAGGTAAGCTTGGTTGAGTATGAGACTCAATTGGAGTTATGAATGCAATAACAAAAAGTTACGTAAAAAATTTTTTTTTATGATGTAGCCCAATATTAGCAGAAAAATAGTCTGCGTATAGGCTGTTTGCAAAATATAAGTAAATTTGCACAAAAAAACTTTAGAAAACGCTGATTTTATAAAAAGGCAAAATAAAAGGAATATATTTTGCAATAGAATACACTTCCAGTACAGGTGAGTGCTTAGTACTAGTGAATTTAATAAAATTATAGATGCAGACTGAATATATTGACAAAAATTGAGAAAAAACTTTTAGAAATTTTTTTTGCATAAATTACGGTGTTTGGTCACTCCGGGAGGGTCACCAATTGTAGAGTCGGTTTTATTATTATAGACCTTTACAAGTTTACGTAGATAATTAACTAAATGCCAGGGTCACCAGCGCCCAAATACTAGATTGGCATCCAGCACTGCGGCGCAAAATTAATTTTAATAAAAAAGGGAAGGACTGATTATAAAATCATCAATATGAATTTTGTATTTTATTGACAACAATTAATAAATATATGCAACAATTATTTATAAATGCAAAGGGGATTTTTACCCGTAACAACTTTGACATATAATGGAGAATTAAATAATGGCACCGTTTAGCTAATATATAACAGTCTGCAACTAATACTGATAAACAACTAATGGAACTATATTAATATACAAATAATGTTAAACAACTAATAGAATTAATATTAATATACGAATAATATTGTGCAAATAATATACAGGGTGGGCCGTAAGTTTCCATACATAGGAAAATTTAAACGTTTGTTTTTATGTTTCAGATACCCTAAGAATATGCGTTTGTAAGATCTTGTTTACTGATGAAGCAAATTTTTACGTCAATGGAGAGGTTAATCGGCAAAACATACGTTATTGGAGTAATGCTAACCCTAACTGGCTGAGTCCGACGAAGATGCAAGGTGCCGGTAAAGTGATGGTGTGGGATATGGGGTGACAGAATTATTGGACCAATTTTTGTCAGTGGAAATCTTAATGCCGAAAGGTATCTTAACATGTTGCAAGAAGAGATTTTCCCATCCCTGCTAAACGAGGAAGGTAACTTCCCAGTTTACTTCCAGCAAGATGGAGCTCCACCTCATTATGGTCTTCACGTGCGTCGGTATTTGGATCAGCAGCAGTTTCCGGATGCTTGGATTGGTCGGCGTGGTCCTGTGGAGTGGCCTCCCAGATCCCCAGATCTCACCCCCCTTGATTTCTATCTTTGGGGGCACTTGAAGGCCATGGTGTATCAGGAAAAGATACGAGACATAAATCATCTAAAGGAACGTATCACCAACGCCATTACAAGCATAACGTCAACTGTGCTAATGCGTGTTCATCAACAGTGGGGAACACGTATTGAAATGTGTTTTCAAAACAATGGCAACCATGTAGAGCATATTATATAAATAAAAATGGTTGTCCATAAAAAAAAATTTATTTTTCCTATGTATGGAAACTTACGGCCCACCCTGTACATAGAAATAATATTAATATATAAATAATGTAACACTAATAATAATAACACTAATAATAATAAACTAATAATAATAAACTAATAATAGCCACAATGACAACCTTGTCACGAAGAACCTTGCTTGCTGGCGCCGTGTTTTCAAAGAATCAAAATGTGTAAACGCGGCGTCCTTTGTGTTGTTGTACATAAACTTGTTTTTACTATACAATTTTACCAACAAGCCAAAATAATCCTTAAAAGCCAATTCATGTCTAGTCACACCACACTGAATGCTTAAGAATTAAATTTGATCACTGGACATGTTTAACTTGTATTTATTTATTTATTTAGATTTAAATATTTCACTCATGCCAATTTGTGGCAGTTTTCACTAATAAAAAAATAATCTTGTGCTGCAAGGCACAACAACCTACAGCCCAAGTTAGGCTAAAATTAAAAACTTACAGATTTGAGATCCTATTAGGTCCTACCTCAGGGTTGCTGACTCGATGTGGGCCAACCTTAGGCCTCAGTTGTATGAATTTAAGATAAAAACAAAAGGGGCACTATTTATGGTCTTCTTTCTCAACCTTGCAACAACAACACAACCTGGACTATTGCACGATGCAACAATCTTGTATCTAAACAACCAAACTGAATTGCAAGAGAGCTCTCTATAAGACCACACCCTGTAAGTACGACGTTCCACAAACGAGTAGAAAGGACGCGCAGCGCCCCAAAATGATGCCACCAGAGTGGCCAAACAATGATGCCACAAGAGCCCAAAAATGCTAGCTCTAAATTAAGTTAATTTTTCACTAACCTTACAATTATGAGATGGATATATATACACCTTAACTTAATATATACAAGCAATGCTGCATCAATCAGCTTAGTCATCATATCGCCTTGGGACAACAATGGTTCTTCCTCTTCTAGATTTTCTAACAATTAGCATAAATACAAGAGTTAAACGCATGTGTGATGAAAAAGGCCTAAAGTTTTGTCGATTTTTGGCCTACATTCTACGGAAATGGGAAACTTTGGTTCGGACGGGATACATTTTAACCAGAAGGGGAAAAAGAAGTATGGTGATTTACTGAACATTAATTTGTATATCTTTTTAAACTAGGACCCCCCCCAAACCAGCAATTGATCCTGCTCCCCAAACAGTTAAACCTACTCCCCCCAGCAGTTATTCCCCCTCCCCCAGCAGTTTAGTCCCCCTCCCCCAGCAGTTAGTCCCCCTCCCCCAGTAGTTAGTCCCCCCCAACAGCAGGTAGTGACTCTCCTTCCACGTTGGAGGGGGCTCAGGCTCCTGCGGAGATTGTCCCCTCGTTAGTGAGGGGCTCTTCAACTCCCGACAAACCCTGGCTGTTCGGGAAACGGGTCGTGCTAGGGGGCGGTCAGAATAAGAGAGCTCCCTCCGTGCAATGCTTTTTAATGCTCGTCGATCAGGAACAAGTTTTGCGAGCTAAGGGCGCTCTTAGCATCAGAATACCAGGATATCGTTGCTATCACCGAGTCCTGGATTCATACTGATCGTAGGACTACGTTGGGGAGTTCGAAATTCCCGGGTATAGAATGTTTCGCAAAGACCGCACCCGTGGGGAGGGGGGTGGGGTACTAATATACGTCAGAGACACGTTGAGTCCGGTTGACTGCCAGTTCCGGTCGGAACGTGGAGTGGACGAACTATAGGTTAATCTTGCTGTACAGACCTCCGCATCTCCTCCTCGAGGAGGATACAGCCCTGTACACCGAACTCAGTAGCCTGCTAGGGATAGGGTGTGTGTAGTTTTAGGAGACTTCAACTGTCGCGGCATAAAGTGGGAAAACAGGACTGCCGATGCTGAAGGGAGGAGGCTAGTTGACTTTGCTGATGAGAACTTCCTCACTCAGTGGGTCAACGAGCCTACACGAGGCGAAAGCGTTCTAGACTTAGTATTCACGACCGAAGACAAACTCGTCACTGGCCTCACCGTTGACGAATCATTGGGCGGGAGTGATCACGGTCTTATTAGGTTCCGTGTGTGCGTCCTCGGGTGAAGCGTAGTAACTCGAGAGGCAGTAAGCTCGATCTCCGGCGGGCGAACTTTGTTAGCCTCAGGGATAGCGTAGGAAGATGGGGTTAGAGGTTGGCGGCGATGTTGAGGGAGTGTGGAGTGCATTCCGGGACGAGTTTATGGTGCTGCAGTCTGCTGCCATACCCTCAAAACCGTCACCCCTGCTTCAACGCAGCCTAAGTGGTTCAATCGTGACATCGCTTTCGGCTATCCGAAATAGGAAAGTAGCGTATAGGAGGGCGAAGGCCAATCGTTCCCACGAGAACACTGAAGCGTATGTCCGCCTGTGTAGGGAAGTGAAGGCGAAGGTTAGGCTAGCGAGACGTAACGAAGAACTACGGGTGGCAAGCCTCTGCAAGGGGAACCCTAAGGAATTCTTCAGTTGTGTTAATAGTAGAACGGAAGCGGCGTTCTGCGGACCTCCGACGCGGACATCTCTAATGTGCTTAATGAGTACTTTGCGGGAGTGTTCACCAGGGAGGATACCCGCGTCATCCCCGAGCCAGGCGTGAGGCACGAAGGTGCTAGCCTGGATAGTGTTAGATGTACCGCGACAGTCGTTGCCGATAGAATAGACAAACTGAGCGCGTTTAAGGCTCCTGGGCCAGACCAGTTTCTCCCCAGAGTGTTGCGAGAAGTGCGCGACCAGGTGGCTCCCCACCTGGCTACAGTCTTCAACAAATCGTTGGAGATGGGCCAGGTGCCTGGTGACTGGAGGGAAGCCAACGTGACCCCTATCTTTAAGAAGGGGATCACGAAAGTCCAGGGAACTATCGTCCCATTAGTCTCACTTCAGTTGTAGGTAAATTATTAGAAGGGATAATAGATGATAGGATCGTTGACCATTTGGATTCCTACAAGCTGCTTGGGGACTCCAACATGGGTTTAGACGGCATAGGTCGTGTCTCACCAACTTGCTCGAGTTTTTCCACGTCATGTTGAGTGAGTACGATAGAGTAGGGCGATTGATATACTTTATCTCGACTTTCAGAAAGCCTTTGATAAGGTACCTCACCGCCGGCTAATGGCGAAAGTGCGCGCGCTGGGTATCAGTGGGGAAATAGGTAGGTGGATTGAAAACTGGCTGAGGAATAGGCGGCAGAGGGTGGTAATTAAAGGGGCTAGTTCGGGTTGGGCCTCGGTCACTAGTGGGGTTCCTCAAGGTTCCGTTTTGGGGCCACTGTTGTTTATCATTTACATAAATGATATCGACGGTGGCATCGTCAGTCGGATCGCCAAATTCGCTGATGACACCAAGCTTGGGGCCAATGTTGGGACGCCCGAAGCGATCGAGGAACTGCGTGCGGACCTAGGTAGGATAGGAGAGTGGTCCGAAAAATGTCAAATGCCGTTCAACTTGGGTAAATGCAAAGTGATGCACAGTGGCTACGCCAATCCCAAGTCGGACTACTACTCGATGTTGGGTAGTAATATCGAGGTGACTGATTTAGAAAAGGGCTTGGGTGTGCTAATTACAGCGACCTTAAGTTTACGAACAGTGTGTAGAGGTGGAAAAGAAAGCCCAAAACTATTGGGTTATATCAGGAGGCAATTTCAGTTTCGGAACAAGGAGATTATGTTCTCACTGTACAATTCCCTTGTTCGGCCGCACCTGGAGTATGCTGTGCAGTTCTGGTCGCCCACCCTCAGGAAAGATATTGAGAGGCTGGAGCGAGTGCAGGCGAGGGCCACAAATTAATCCCTTCCGTTAGGCATATGGGCTACAATCGACGGTTACGCGCCCTGAACTTGTTTTCGCTGGAACTCGGAGGCTGCGCGGTCAACTGATCGAGGTTTTCAAGCTCTTACGCGGGTTCAACGATGTCGATTTTAGAAGCATGTTTAGTTTAAATGATAACCAACTCGCAACAATGGTTGGAAGTTGGATTTGAAACGGTTTGGGACTAGTATGTGTGGGAATTACTTTACGTATAGATCTGTGACACATGGAACAGGTTACCTTCGGAAGTTGTGAACAGTTCCTCTGTGGATCAGTTCAAGAAAAGGTTAGACCAAATCTTGCACACTATTTGAGTGTGTACAAAATTTTCCCTGGCACCCGTTGCCATTGGTACCTCCTCGGTATGGGCCGCAAGGCCTTTTGAGGTACTTCTTTTCCTTGTAACTCTCTCTCTCGATCTCTCTCTCTCTCTCTCTCTCTCTCAGGTTGTGAGAGACTGCGATTGAGGGGTCCCGGCAGGCGTAGGGGCGCGATGAATGGAGTGTGGCTAGTGCCCCGTTAAGCCCATTCCTAACGCGTAATGGCCTGACCAGCCCCCTGCGACCGTTCTTTGGTGACCAGTTGATGGTGCTTGGCTGTACTGCTCTGAGGTGAGAGAGCCTTACTGCCCAGCTGGCTGCCAGGCCAGCATGAAGTCTCGGGCGTAGCCTCTGGGTCTGGTGGGATATCAATTGAACACTGGATTCTAACAGTCTGGCCGCTTGTGAGTGACTAGTAAGACTTAGTAAGAGGCTGCATCTCGCTGTCGCTCCTGGCGGGAAATCCGTGACGCCTGCGTCACGAGTGTTTGTCAGTTGGTAGCTGCGACACGTTTGGGACTGTCCGGCCCTGGGGAGACCTTTGGTCGGTGCAGCAGCAGCGAGAGGTGTAGTCTTCTGCAAGAGATGAACGTCACTTGCAAATAGGTGGATGCGTCTACGCGCGGGAAGAATTCACCCCCCCCCCCCCCCCCCCCCTCCTTTTTTATATACTGGTCAGAACGTTTTTGATAGTTTCCATTGCTAGAACGCTTTATTTTATTCAGAGTATTCAGAATTCGAAAAAAAAAAAAAAAGTTACAATGACTGGACCGCAGAAACTGAAGGCTGAATGTGCGAGGTGTGAAGTAAACCAATGGGTGACGAACTTCAAAGAACCTGCTCGAGAAGATCAACCACTCCAGCATGTGCCGCTTTTGCGAACTCATGCAGTTTTACTTGAAGCTGGAGGAGAGGGTCCGGCGGCTCGAGTCGTCCAGACCGGCTGTTGGAGGTGCGGCGGTCACTGACGAGGCTGCGCCGCCCTCTAACCCGGGGCTCATTCGGGATAGGATAGCTGCCGTTGAAAGGCGGTCCAGCGATGGAATGGACAGATCTCGGGACCGCGGAGAAAGGGTAGAGGTGCAACCGGCGGCCAGGGTCCTAAATCAGTGTCAGGAATCGCCAGCGACCCAAGTGGAATGCATGGAACCGCGGCGTAAGGTGGAGGCGCAAAGAAGGGGCTGATAAAGAAAAAGGGTGGGAAGGGGCCTACTGATGGCCCAAAGAAACCGAAGGATGTAGCTACCGGTCGGGGTGGGTCGGGTGGTGTAACTGAGTGTATGGGTGGCGACGGGTTTCGAAAGGTCTCGGGCAAGAAGGCTGCGAAGCCGAAGCCTGAGACCCCAGTTGCCCCTGTCAGGACCTCCAACCGCTTTAGTTTCCTGTGCTCGAAGGAGGAAGACACCGTTTTGATTGGGGACTCGCAGATCAGGGGCCAGGAGAAGTACTTTGCTTCTGCAAACCGGGATGGGAGGAAGGTAAGGTGCTTACCTGGGCGGGGAACGGCGCACTTAAGGAAGGAGGTAGAGAAGGTGCGCGTGGCTAGTCGGAGGACTGCGATCGTTGTCCACGATGGTGGCAACGACCTGTTCCTCAAAGGCGGTAGGGTAGGTCTTTCAGAAGGGATCATCACCGAGATCATGTCTCTTGCGGATGATCTAAAACTGAAGACAGATAGGGGAAAGTTAATGGGTATATTACCGCGAATGAATGCCAGTGACCATGCACTCAGGTCAATGGCATCAACGAGAGGCTGCAAGACTTGTGCGTCCCGCTGGGCGTAAGGTTTATTGACCCCTTCGACGCATTTTCGGGTAGGTGGGACCTTTACCAGAGGGATGGTGTCCACCTCAATAACAAGGGTAAAGGTGTGCTAGGCGTGTTGCTCGACCGGCACCTATACAGAATGGTGAGGTCGAGCCCGGGGAGAGATGATGATGAGCCGGTGGCGGACGTACCTTCAACTGAAGGGTGCGTCCAGGTACAGGTGGGTGACCCTCCTTCTACGTTGGAGGGGGCTCAGGCTCCTGCGGAAGTTGCCCCCTCGTTAGTGAGGGGCTCTTCAACTCCCGACAGCCCTGGCTGTTCGAGAAACGGGTCGTGCTAGGGGCGGCCAGAATAGGGAAGGCTTCTCCGTGCAATGCTTTTTAATGCTAGGTCGATTAGGAACAAGTTTTTGCGAGCTACGGGCGCTCTTAGCATCAGAATACCAGGATATCGTTGCTATCACCGAGTCCTGGATTCATACTGATCGTAGGGACTACGTTGGGGAGTTCGAAATTCCCGGGTATAGAATGTTTCGCAAAGACCGCACCCGTCGGAAGGGGTGTCGGGTACTAATATACGTCAGGGACACGTTGAATCCGGTTGACTGCCAGTTCCGGTCGGAACGGGAGCTGCTTGGCGTCGATCTGAATGTGGGAGGGACGAGCTATAGGTTAATCTTGGTGTACAGACCTCCGCATCTCCTCCTCGAGGAGGATACAGCCCTGTATACCGAACTCAGTAGCCTGCTATGGGATAGGGTGTGTGTAGTTTTAGGAGACTTCAACTGTCGCGGCATAAAGTGGGAAGACAGGACTGCTGATGCTGAAGGGAGGAGGCTAGTTGACTTTGCCGATAAGAACTTCCTCACTCAGTAGGCCAATGAGCCTACACGAGGCGAAAGCGTTCTAGACTTAGTATTCACGACCGAAGACAACCTCGTCACTGGCCTCACCGTTCACGAATTGTTGGGCGGGAGTGATCACGGTCTGATTAGGTTCCGTGTGTGCGTCCCTCGGGTGAAGCGTAGTAACTCGAAAGGCAGTAAGCTCGATCTACGGCGGGCGGTCTTTGTTAGCCTCAGGGATAGCATAGGTGAGATGGGGTTAGAGGTCGGCGGCGATGTTGAGGGAGTGTGGAGTGCATTCCGGGACGAGTTGATGGTGCTGCAGTCTGCTGCCATACGCTCAAAACCGGTCACCCCTGCTTCAACGCAGCCTAAGTGGTTCAGTCGTGACATCGCTTCGGCTATCCGAAATAGGAAAGTAGCGTATAGGAGGGCGAAGGCCATCGTTCCCATGAGAACACTGAAGCGTATGTCCCTGTGTAGGGAAGTGAAGGCGAAGGTTAGGCTAGTGAAACGTAACGAAGAACTACGGGTGGCAAGCCTCTGCAAGGGGAACCCTAAGGAGTTCTTCAGTTATGTTAATAGTAGAAAGCCCATCAGAAGCATAATAGGTCCGTTTAAAGGACCGAAGCGGCGTTCTGCGGACCTCCGACGCGGACATCGCTAATGTGCTTAATAAGTACTTTGCGGGAGTGTCCACCATCGAGAACACCCGCGTCATCCCCGAGCCAGGCGTGAGGCACGAAGGTGCTGGCCTGGATAGTGTTCGATGTACCGCGACAGTCATTGCCGATAGAATAGACAAACTGAGCGCTTTTAAGGCTCCTGGGCCAGACCAGTTTCTCCCCAGAGTGTTGCGAGAAGTGCGCGACCAGGTGGCTCCCCACCTGGCTACAGTCTTCAACAAATCGTTGGAGACGGGCCAGGTGCCTGGTGACTGGAGGGAAGCCAATGTCACCCCTATCTTTAAGAAAGGGGATCACGAAAGTCCAGGGAACTATCGTCCCATTAGTCTCACTTCAGTTGTAGGTAAATTATTAGAGGGGATAATAGCGGATAGGATCGTTGACCATTTGGATTCCTACAAGCTGCTTGGGGACTCCCAACATGGGTTTAGACGGCATAGGTCGTGTCTCACCAACTTGCTCGAGTTTTTCCACGTCATATTGAGTGAGTATGATAAGAGTAGGGCGATTGATATACTTTATCTCGACTTTTAGAAGGCCTTTGATAAGGTACCTCACCGCCGGCTAATGGCGAAAGTGCGCGTGCTGGGTATCGGTGGGGAAATAGGTAGGTGGATTGAAAACTGGCTGAAGAATAGGCGACAGAGGGTTGTAATTAAAGGGGTTAGTTCGGTTGGGCCTCGGTCACTAGTGGGGTTCCTCAAGGTTCCGTTTTGGGGCCACTGTTGTTTATCATTTACGTAAATGATATCGACGGTGGCATCGTCAGTCGGATCGCCAAATTCGCTGATGACACCAAGCTTGGGCCAATATTGGGACGCCCGAAGCGATCGAGGAACTGCGTGCGGACCTAGGTAGGATGGGAGAGTGGTCCGAAAAATGGCAAATGCCGTTGAACTTGGGCAAATGCAAAGTGATGCACATTGGCTACACCAATCCCAAGTCGGACTACTCGATGTTGGAGAACAATATCGAGGCGACTGATTTGGAAAAGGACTTGGGTGTGCTAATTAACAGCGACCTTAAGTTTACCAAACAGTGCGTAGAGGTGGAAAATAAAGCCCAGAAACTATTGGGTTATATCAGGAGGCAATTTCAGTTTCGGAACAAAGAGATTGTGCTCTCTCTGTACAATTCCCTTGTTCGGCCGCACCTGGAGTATGCTGTGCAGTTCTGGTCGCCCACCCTCAGGAAAGATATTGAGAGGCTGAAGCGAGTGCAGGCGAGGGCCACAAAATTAATCCCTTCCGTTAGGCATATGGGCTACAATCGACGGTTACGCGCCCTGAACTTGTTTTCGCTGGAAACTCGGAGGCTGCGCGGTCAACTGATCGAGGTTTTCAAGCTCTTACGCGGGTTCAACGATGTCGATTTTAGAAGCATGTTTAGTTTAAATGATAACCCAACTCGCAACAATGATTGGAAGTTGGATTTGAAACGGTTTGGGACTAGTGTATGTGGGACTTACTTTACGTATAAGATCTGTGACACGTGGAACAGGCTACCTTCGGAAGTTGTGAACAGTTCCTCTGTGGATCATTTCAAGAAAAGGTTAAACCAAATCTTGCACACTATTTGAGGCGTAGAAAATTTTCCCTGGCACTGTTGCCATTGGTACCACCTCGGTATGGACCGCAAGGCCTTTTGAGGTACTTCTTTTCCTTGTAACTTGTAACTCTCTCTCTCTCTCTCTCTCTCTCTCTCTATATATATATATATATATATGTTAAACACAGACCGTGCATGGAACAAGGAAATCTCAGGGAACCATTCTGAGTTTGTGTATATATATATATATATATATTATATATATATATATATCAGTGGCGACTGGCGTATAGGAGCGATGGAGCGGTCGCTCCCCCTTGCTTGAAACGATAAATATTAATTTAACAGATAAAAAATAATTAATTTTAAGATATTAAAATAAATATTCTTGAAATATATTTTAAAAATTCATGTGGCATATCATGATTCATGAGGCATTTTGAGTAAGCCTTCATACAGTACATAATATTCTAAACTTATAGCATACCTTCAAACAGCGTATCGTTGTTTGAATACAAAATAATATTGCAGCCGAATGGAGCGATAGATTTTTCGCTCAAGTAAATATAAATTATATTTTACTGTTGTAATGAAATATAAGTACAATCGCGAATTTTTTTATAGTAACAACTTTATTTTTACTAATAGTTACTTCAGTAATAATGATATAAGCCATTTATATGTATTTTATTGAAATTATTACTTATTTGTAATTAACTAGAATTGTACGTCTGGCATAGCCGCATATGTTAATACAAGTACTCTTGTGAGCGGCAGTTGGATTCGCGCTTGCCTATTGTGAGTCCGTGTTGTCGTACAATTTTATGAAATCGCACCCCCATACATTTATACCACGAGTCGCCACTGATATATATAATATATATATATATATATAATTATATATTATATATATATACACACACCACACACACACACACAGGGTGTTCTAAAATTACCTAGTAAACTTTTATATGAACGCAGTATCTTAACAAAAATTATGCCATATTTAACAATTTTATTTCAAATACAAGAACAATAATTGTTTATTTTAGCTGGTCGGTGTCTTCCTTCAACTTGAACACTATGTTCACAATGTCCGACACACTGTGTATATATATATATATATATATATATATATATATATATATATAATAATACGATGCTGGGATTGAGTGACGCTATATAATTATGACACTAACTTTTTATTAGCGATACTGTTTGCGCCGCTAATTTTAAAATTGTTAGCGAAACGGGTGGCAGCGCTACATTTTCAGAGAAAGTCAGTCGCTAATCGTTAATTTTTTGAAGACCACTTGTATATGAAAATAAATACCCACTTTAATAGACAGAGTTTATTTTCACAACAGTTTTCGACGCCCACTGGCATCCTCCTCGGGTGGATACAGAAAACATTCGTTTTTCTGTATCCACCCGAAGATTAGAGTGGGTTTTTATTATTGTATTTGGCCTGATGGAGATATAAATAAATAAATAGACATTGCTTATGTTCCTATGATGCGTGACTTTATGGACACGCTGTAGAAAATTATTTAAAAAGTATTCCCTCGTATCTTGTTTTCTTTAAGGAAAATTACGCTATTTTTTAAAAGTATAAATAAACTTCTTATTTCAGTTTATAATAATAATAATAATAATATCCATCCGAAGAGGATGCCAGTGGGCATCGAAACTGTTGTGGAAATAAACTCTGTCTATTAGAATGGGTTTTTATTTTCATATTTTGACCTTCACGTAGAAAAAAGAAGTTTTTTGCATTGACCACTTGTATAAATTAAATATAATTTATTCTTCAGTTGGTTGGTTTTCCCCATTAGTATATACAAAAGGAACTCTACTCCTACATAAATTTTTTTTTCATTTTCGTAGACTATAACGTCACATTTTTGTACCTTAACAACCAGTTATATCAAGGTGTGTGCTAATATATGGAAGTAAATTACGTAAGGTAGAACGTGTATAAAGTGGGGTGGTTTCAGAAAAATTTAGCGACAAAATTAGCGTTGTCGTAAGCGGCGCTAACTTTAGGAGTCAGCGGGGCACAGCAGTGTGTGTATATATATATATATATATATATATATATATATATACATATACAGGGTGTTTTGAAAACTTTCTGTACAAATTGTAATGGGGGATAGGCAACACCAAGACAAACCCTTTTCGTCTATAAGTGTATGTCCGCTGACGTCACCATTCGGCGCGAGAGGGCGCCGCTGCAATTGGCTAAAAGGTGAAGTGGGCTAGACTCGCGTTTGCCGCTGGCATTCTTAAATCGGACGTAGTACGCGTAACATGGAGCGCTTCACGACTGCTGAGATGGCTGACATGCATATGGTGTATGGGCTGCCAATGGAAACGGAAGAGCTGCTGTGAGGTTCAGAGATGGGCACGATCTTGATCTTCAAGATCAGATCGTGATCTTGAAGATCAAGATCGTGATCTGATCTTGATCTTGAAGATCACTTTTATTATGGTGATCTTGATCTTGATCTAAGATCACTTTATTTCTTGTGATCTTGATCTTGAAGATCACTTTAGACTTCAAGATCACTTAATTTCAGATTCTTAAATATGCCGCTATGCGAATGTCATTTGTTTTTTGTCCAAGCGACATCTGGTGGCAACTTTGTTCAACACCGACTGTTTATGTTTTCTGTTAGTTGGGTGACTTGCGTCATGCGTGGGCTCATGGAAGGTGTAGTTGCTGTGGAATTTAGGCTCGTAAAAGTGTAATTTACTGTGCAATTATGTTAAAAGTGTTCTATTAATAATTATTATATATAGGCATAAAATATAGCCTATAGGTCCGTATTCATAATAAATTAATTCTAAACATATTTTATTTACAGATTGAATTTTTTAATAATGATGCAATTTTACAACTTCAACAGGCTCCCAAGGGAACCAAATATTCTAGGTTGTCACCAGAACAGTATTCAATATATTTAGATAACAATGTTGGTAATAAGGATCAATCTGTGCTATTGAACGGAAAATATTTTCAAATTGTCGAAAAACTGGAAACAGTATCAAAGTTATTTGTAGGCAGTGTACAAAGAAAACTACAATTCTGTCTGCTGGCCTCGACTCAACAAGCATCTTCTGAGGCACCTCAGGGTTAGTACTACTTAGTAACTAAGTAGTAAGTAGCAACATTAACATAATGGTTCAAGTCATATTTTAAGTGACTGGTGCCATAAACTAATGCTACATTTACATAGACGTCCATTTGAATATATTGTGCACTTCAGATATTAATAGATTATGGACTATTAAGTAACTACATTAAAAACTGCCGATATCCAACTATAATAAAACGCCAGGTGTATCTGTCTTTCTCTCTGTCTGATCATGTCTGTAATTTCTCCTATTTAGTTACTGAAGGACGAAATTCGGCTTTCAATTTAACATAGGAATAAAAATGCACGGATCATGGTGAAAATAATTTTAGTTAAAGATAACAAAATTTTAGAATCTTGTTAAGTATTAATTTCAACTAGAAGTTTGATACTCTGATAAATTATACAGGGTGTTCAAGAAGTCTCTCCGCATGATAATAATTTATTTTCTTGTGCAGAAACTACATTCGGATCTTTTGGGTGAATATGAATCGGAGAAGAAATCTCGCAAGCGTCCAGCTAAAGAAGAAGATGCCAGCGGCAGCAATGCTGGCCCTGCCAAAATTGCCAAGCAGTCAACACTAAGCATGTTCCACATTTCCAAGCAAAAACCAGGACCACCAATATGCAAGGATATCCTTGAAAAGAAGATTCTCTCGCTTGTGGCTAATGGGCTCCTACCATTGAGCCTAGTTGAACTACATGAATTTAAGGATCTTCTTTCATGTTAGTATAACTCAAATATTTTGCTATTTTTTCCATAGCTAATATCTGATTAAAATAATTAATCATATTATTTGTATGAACATTAGACTATCGCTAGCCTAGCTAAATATTTTGATATTTTTTCCATAGCTAATCTATTGTATTTGTTTTAATTTTTAAATATTTTTTTCAGACGTCAACCCGGCTGTTCAGGTGCCATCTAGACGCACCCTGGCTAGATCTCTTGCAACAACAACCAGTACAATGAAGGAAGACATACAAGCAAAACTGGCAGCAGTTGACCATGTGTGTGTTACATGCGACATATGGTCAACTAATCACCGCAGTTTCATGGGAGTCACTGCGCATTGGGTATGCTATTGATTTAGTGTATTTTTTTATATAATTGATAAATTGACCATTGGTGATAGACTGATAGTCTGATAGACTTATAGTATAATCTTTTCAATTATTCAACATGTGTTCTTCATTCATTAATTTGGTGAGTCTTCATTTTGCTGTGATTCACAGTAATTTCACACTAATTTACTGATTCTGTCATCTGTCATTGTGTCTGATTCACAGCAAAATGTGGAAGAGTCCATATTCACCAGGCTGTGAATATGGACTCTTCCACATTTTGCTCTTATGGGATGGGTCACTGATGTGGTGGTATGGTAGGCGACTCATCGCTGAATTGCCTCCTTTATATCACATAGTTCTTCTCTTCAATGTTTGGTGGCGCAGTTTAGCTGGTGCGTGTCTAACCAATATTATTAAATTAAGCTTAAAAAATGTTCATACAAACATTGATTTTATATTCTTACATTACAGATCAATGATGACTTGTCGCGAGGATCAGCTGCACTGGCATGCCGAAGATTTCGTGGAACACATAGCTTTGATAAAATTGCTGGAATATTGGACAGGATCAACTCGGAGCATGGTTTATCTTATAGAAAAGTTGTATCTACAGTCACCAACAATGCATCGAACATGGTGAAATGCTTTAAAGAGTTCGGTGTTCGTGTTCAGAATCGTACTGACGACATTGATGAAGATGATGCAGATGAAGATGATGATGAAAAAGATTCAGATGAAGAGGTTATCATCAGCAACTTTCCTGAACATTCAGGAGAGCATGGAGAGGAGTCAGTGAAACTATCATCCCATATTCGATGTGCCTCCCACACATTGAACTTGGTAGCAACAACTGATGCAGATAAAGGACTGAATTCACCTGGACTAAAGAAGATAAAGCATTCTGCAATGGGAAAATGTTCGGCGCTGTGGAATGCTGCTGGTAAACCCAAGTCAGCAGAAAAAATACAGGAAATAACTGGCGTCCAATTTAGGTACCCATGCGTCACCGATGGAACTCAATGTACGACTCATTAAGCCAAATATATAAACATAAGAACGACGTGAATGTAGCTCTTGAAGAACTGAATCTACCCATCCTCAAAGACAATGAATTGGAATTTATTTCAGAATATTTGTCTGTTCTAAAACCAATTGCAGCAGCCCTCAACAAATTACAGGCAGAGAAAGAATGCTACTACGGTTGTCTTCTTCCAACAGTCCTAGTGACTCAAGATGCCCTCGCAAGATTGGAGCCTATCCAACCAAACGACCTGCGCTTGAGACACTGCATGCCATTACTGGCAGCAGTCGTCTCTGGCTTCAATGCCAGATTTGGTCATTTTTTGTCGTTGAGCCCCGAGGTAACTGATGCCGTTTTGGCCTCAGTATCTCATCCGTATTTCAAACTTAGATGGATATCATTGTTGCAAGGGCCTAATTTCGGCGATCATGAAGCAATCAAGTCTCAAGTAAAAGACAAGCTGTAAATGGCTGTAAGAAATTGTAATTCTGACAGCAGTGGTAATAGTTCGGTGAACTCAGACTCATCATCTGAAGACGATTTCTTCAGAACTATGGACGGCTCATTCTCTGCTCCTAACAACAAGGAAGACTTGGAAGTCCTCAATTATTTGCAGGACACCAGTAAGGCACTCGACTCTTTAGATAGGTATCCTGCTATAAAGAAGATCTTCAAGAGGTATAACACCACGCTACCTTCCTCTGCACCAGTGGAACGGTTGTTTTCGTTTGCTGGCATGGTTCATAGCCCCAAACGAAGTCGTCTCTCGGATGGTAACTTTGAACAATTGGTTTTGCTGAAAGCAAATGTTTACAGCGGTTGAACATTAAATTAACACTCTTAACTTGCGGTTTTTACCCTTATATTTGTCAGTAATTGCGTACTGCAGTAAAACTGTAAAATTAAATTCTATGTAAAAAATGTTTACTTATATGCTGACCATTCATTGATATGGGTTATGGACCTGGTGAAATGAGAATTGAGAAAAATAGAACTAAAAACTATATGTAGGTCATTTAATAGTTTTTTCTTTGCTGATAAGTTATGATAATACTAAGTTTTAAGTTTACCACCTGAAAAACTGAAAGGGGAATCGTCAATCCCCGTGGTTTAGATCAGGTGACATGGGTAGGATGCGATGCTTGTATTGCCTCAGCCCTCAGGGGAGTATTAGGAGTGATACTTTTCAGGAGTGATTAACAAAATAATTTGTTTTGTTTACTCTACAAGAGTACAACTTTTTTCAATTCATATAAAAGTGATCTTAAAAAGTGATCTTGAAAAGTGATCTTCAAGATCACGATCTTGATCTGGATCTTCAAGATCACATTTTCTGGTGATCTGATCTTGATCTTCAAGATCACATTTTTCTGGTGATCTGATCTTGATCTTCAAGATCACATTTTTCTGGTGATCTGATCTTGATCTTCAAGATCACCAAAGTTGGTGATCTTGCCCATCTCTGGAGGTTGTACCGACACCGCTTCCCAAACAGACGTGTGTCAAACCACCAAACGTTTGCGCATTTGCATCGGCGACTGCGAGAAACTGGAACATTCCATGCAAACATGCATGACACTGGTCGGGAGAGAAACGTGCGCACTCCTGACATGGAAGAAGAAATCCTACGGCCTCATCTGAGAACAGCACATAAGCCGGAAAATTAGGCTGCACCGCTGTCTGCTGCAGAAACCAGCGTGCGACGAAGAGGGTAATCCCGAGGTTGTAATGCCTGGACTCTGACGATGAAACGGATGTAACTGCTGCTCGTGCAACACTCTCCAGACCAGGTCGTGGTTCACACCGAGGATACGTGCAACACCTCGCGTACTTGCGCTTGGATTGTCCTCAAATCGCCGTAGGATTTCTTCTTCCATGTCAGGAGTGCGCACGTTTCTCTCCCGACCAGTGTTATGCATGTTTGCATGGAATGTTCCAGTTTCTCGCAGTCGCTGATGCAAATGCACAACGTTTGGTGGTTTGGCACACGTCTGTTTGGGAAGCGCTGTCGGTACAACCTCACAGCAGCTCTTCCGTTTCCATTGGCAGCCCCATACACCATATGCATGTCAGCCATCTCAGCAGTCGTGAAGTGCTCCATGTTACGCGTACTACGTCCGATTTAAGAATGCCCGCGGCAAGCGCGAGTCTAGCCTACTTCACCTTTTAGCCAATTGCAGCGGCGCCCTCTCGCGCCGAATGGTGACGTCAGCGGACATACACTTGTAGACGAAAGGGTTTGTCTTGGTGTTGCCTATCCCCCATTACAATTTGTACAGAAAGTTTTCAAACACCCTGTATATAGGCTTACTTCATTGAAGGGTTTGTTCTTGGGGAACCGCAACTTAGTGAGGAATAAGAGGACGCGAAGGTGGTACATGTTTATTAATCAGATGTTTCGGAAATTCAATTTCCATCGCCAGTACTAAAACTGAGAAGTAAAAAAGGTGAGCAAATGTAATGAGTAAAAATTTTTAAAAACAAGCAGAGCCTTCTGCTCACTGCTTGTGCTCCGCAAACTCGCCTACTGAGTTACCCTTTGGGGGGGAGGTCATTCTCCCCCCAAAACCCACCCTACATCCCTTTATGCAACTTGGGGGGGCGCTAACTCCCATTGCCCCCACCCCCTCCCCACTCCCCAGGGATTCGAGGATGCGGAGGTCGGTTAGTTGATATGCTGACTTCATAATTTTGAAATTGGTGGGAAGCAGTGGGTGATTGTGGAGTGGCAATGATCTCTTATTGCTGATTCAATGGTTTGTTGTGATGTTCTGGTAGAAATGCCGTGATGTTCTTCCAATCTTGTTTAAGATTGGCGAATGGTGGTGCCAATATAACTCGCTTTGCAGTGAGTACAGTTGAAACAGTAAATAGTGGACAAAACAAGGGGCTGGGTTTTTTTTCTTTATGGTTGAGAATTTGAGATACAATTTAATGCTGTTATTATTGGTGAATACAAATTGAAGGTTAATTTGAGGGTAAAGAGGAGTGAGTAGGTGGCGAAGTTCTGATTGTATTTTGTAACTAATATAGTCGTAACAGGGAAAAGAAAAGTAATATATATATATATATATATATATAAATATATATATATATATATTATATATATAGAGAAACGACATAAGTATTAAGGAACGTTTCTGCACACGAGGAAGAGAAATCACGAATAAATGATTTTTCATTTATTGGTGATTTCTCTTCCTCGTGTGCAGAAACGTTCCTTAATACTTATGTCGTTTCTATTCATTTATATACTGCGTGGTCATTGCAGTTAAATGCATATATATATATATATATATATATATATATATATATATATATATATATATATGTGTGTGTGTGTGTGTGTGTGTGTGTGTGTGTGTGTGTGTGAAAAATGCTCTGTATGAATTGGTCCACAATTAACCCACCCCTTATATCTCCAGTCTAACTATAGAGTAGATTAAGTCTAGCCCTGTAGGGGTCAGCCTAGAGATTCCGGAAATGGTCCAGAGCGGGCAGATAAATTGAGGTCCACAGTAGGATTCCTCACCAAATTAGGTTAGGGCAATCTACCTTCACCTTTGTTAAGCTATGAGTTGATACTAGGTCTTAGGCCACAATGTAGGTCTAATTTGTCTGACCGAGCTTAATTTAATGAGTTTACTTTAGACTGGGTTAAAACACAATTAGTCACTTACTGCTAGTTATTAGAGAGTCCCTTTTCCTGTCTTATTTAATTGTTAAGAACGTACTTGCTGGTGGGGATCTTTTTTCGTTGCCTGTTCTTCTCCCTCCTCTCGTTGCGTCTTGTCGCCCCGTTCCTCGTTTTCGTTCCGCCTTGTTCTCTTTTTTTCGCGGGGCTTTTTCCACCAGCGTCCTCTTAGTTTTTTCTTCGGTTGGTTGATCGGTAATGTATATCTATTACCGAGCACGCTCTTGTCACACAGTATATAAATACTAGTGTGGAGAATAACTCTGGTGAGCAACCAATTGGTTTCATTCACCCAGTTATTGACATAAAAGGAATTTAATAATTGTTAGATTAACTACCTACCTACTCAGTGAACCATTTTCGTTACCTCCCAACTACCCACACATCAGTTATATATATATATATATATTATATATATATAATATATATATATATATAATATATATATATATACAGGGTGGGCCGTAAGTTTCCATACATAGGAAAAATAAACATTTTTTTATGGACAACCATTTTTATTTATATAATATGCTCTACATGGTTGCCATTGTTTTGAAAACACATTTCAATACGTGTTCCCCACTGTTGATGAACACGCATTAGCACAGTTGACGTTATGCTTGTAATGGCGTTGGTGATACGTTCCTTTAGATGATTTATGTCTCGTATCTTTTCCTGATACACCATGGCCTTCAAGTGCCCCCAAAGATAGAAATCAAGGGGGATGAGATCTGGGGATCTGGGAGGCACTCCACAGGACCACGCCGACCAATCCAAGCATCCGGAAACTGCTGATCCAAATACCGACGCACGTGAAGACCATAATTTAAATTTTCCTATGTATGGAAACTTACGGCCCACCCTGTATATATATATATATATATATATATATATATATCGTAAAGAACGACGCTTGTATAGGAGATATTCCGCGCAAGACGAGAGAGAGAAAACGGAACAAATGAAAAATGAAGTACCACCTGGGAATCGAACCCGGGATCTTCCGATTGCCGGTCAGACGCGATACCATTACACCATGGACTCACTCTTCCAAATGCCGTAATTCTTCTACATACTCGCAGAAACCAATGCCCCAAGCGGGCACCTCCCGCATGCCGTAACATTATATACATTCAACTGCAAAGAACACGCAGTATGTAGAAGAATTACGGCATTTGGAAGAGTGGAGTCCATGGTGTAATGGTATCGCGTCTGACCGGCAATCGGAAGATCCCGGGTTCGATTCCCAGGTGGTACTTCATTTTTTCATTTGTTCCGTTTTCTCTCTCTCGTCTTGCGCGGAATATCTCCTATACAAGCGTCGTTCTTTACGTTATTTATACTGCGTGTTCTTTGCAGTTGAATGTATATATATATATATATATATATATATAAACCTTTGGTTAGCTTCCGCCCGAATTGGTCATTCTGACGAAGGTCAAGCTTTTCACTCCACCTTAGACCTACAGTTTAACGTGGAATCCGAACCACGCCCCATCAGCAGCCCAGCGTCTTAGCCACTAGGCCACCTAGGGTACCCATTATCTACCAACCACTTTACAAACCAACCATATATATATATATATATATATATCGTAAACAAAGTGAAATAACATTTTATTCGCTCTCTTCCTTTCCTTTTACACAAACTCTTTGCCAAATAAAAGTTGCAAGTTCGATCTTGTTCGAGTTGGTTGGTTGGTTGATCCGTTTAACGGCCTACCAAAAAAAAATATATAATATATATTTTTTTTTATATTTTTTTTTGGTAGGGGTTAAACGGATCAACCAACTAACTCAAACAAGATCGAACTTGCAACTTTTATTTGGCAAGAACTTTGTAAAGGAAATGAAGAGAAGTGAATAAATTTTATTTCACTTTATTTACGGTGTTAATGAATTTAATATTAATTGTGACTTTCGCCTTCGGTGATCTTGCGCAGTGATGATGTGTTGGCTGTGCTCCAGCGAATTGACTTTTGTTTGCTAGTGTGGTATTATTACGTTTGTCTTGTTTATTTATTGCTGTTTAGCTTTCGGTTATTATTTTATCTTTTGCCCCTTTGCATTATTTGTGGTGTGCTGGGTCCCTTCAGGCCTTGCCTGTTTTTCTATTTTGAGGTTGGTGGTCGGGTTTAAGTTTTTTGCCGAGGCCCGGCTTTTCTCTGCTCCGGTTAGGTATGGGTGATAAGTTGAAAAAGGTTAGGTATGGGTGATAAGTTGAAAAACTGGGTTAATATGTTTTAAATGACATGGGCTGGACCTGTAAATCAAAAACTTTTTATGAGGTAGTTTTAGTCGCGTTATTCAAATTTTTGGTAATTGTATACAATATCCCCTCACCTCAGTTTCTAATAAAAATTATTGCAATGCGTAGAAAATAAATAAAACCTTTCCTTTAAGTAAAAAAATTTTCAGTTGATCAAATTTACGGAGATGTTTGCTTCTGAAATTTTAATTAAGACGTCACGTCAAATGCAACCTTTTTTCATAAAATATTTTTCCTGATTGGGCTATTGGTAATTATTCGTTTTAGTGCTTTTCCTCCTTCTGAACCAAAACACATTTTCCTGGTGTTTTGTGGTGTGATTTGTTCAAATCTGAACTTCGTTTCTTTGGGAAATGAGCCATTTTTGAGAAATTTTAAAATTGAAAATTTCTCAAAAATGGCTCATTTCCTAAAGAAACGAAGTTCAGATTTGAGCAAATCACACCAAAAAACACCAGAAAAATGTGTTTGGTTCAGACCTAACCTAACCTAAACAAACCTAACCTAAACAGACCTAACCTAAACAGACCTAACCTAACCTAACCTAAACAGACCTAACCTAACCTAAACAGACCTAACCTAACCTAAACAGACCTAACCTAACCTAAACTGATTGGGTTTTGTTGCCAGACCGTAATATCCAGCTTTTCACGTCTTTCCAACAAACTCAATATTTTAATGTGAATGGTTGACTGTCGGTGAATGTAGCCTAGATTTCCAAGTGAGAATACGCACGCACTCGTCGGAATAGATTGTAGCCAGGGCCTAATATGTTGCTGGATCAGGCGAACAAGAGTTGTGCGTCTCTCTGAGGAACCGCAACAACAGTAGTTTTTTGGAACTGCGTTCCAAGGTACCAAAAACCCAGGCAATCACAACCTCCGCAAACCAAAATGAAAACCAGACTGAAAAAGCATTCTTAAATGAGTATGCATTATGAGAGATTCAAAATGTACGTCTCTGATTGGTCAGATAAGGTCACGTGAAACAAAAAACTTTTTAATTGTGTTTTGACCTATGTTTCCTAATTTTGCCACGAGATGTCTCCCCATAAAACTGGAGAGGGCGAAGTTCGTTAAAATTTTAACAGCGTTAAAAGCTAAATACTCGGTCAATGGCCTATAATAGCTGCTTTTTATGTCTAAATTTAAAAAAAAAATTTTTTTCATAAAAAATAATTATTACATTTCCTTGATTTTTATCAGTTTCCCTGAGGTTTCAAGGTATCCTGAATATGAATTTATATGTTAAATTGTCATAGAATGTCTCCTTCTATTGAAAACGAACAAAGCATTAAAACGAATATTAACCGGCTATTTTTTCCAGGGTTTCGGAGCCGGAGCCAGAGTCGGTGGAGCCAGTGAATTTTGCTTACCTGGAGCCGGAGCCGGAGCCAGAAACCTTGAAAATACGGCTCCATGGTCTGGCTCTGGGTGATATATTGCTACCTAAATTGTTATTTGTTAAATATAGGTTTAGTTGCAAATTATAATTCTTGTAATATATTACGAAAAATGGTACCATAGGATTCTTGGATTTTATGGAGGTGTGGGAGTTGCAGGAATAATCTGCAAATTTCCATTTTTTAACCATTAAATATTTGGGAAGATTTGTCTTAACAACACTTAATTATATAGGTAAAAAATTTTTTATGGTGGTGGAGACCTTAGGTAGGTAGGTACTAACTATTTATCTAAGTAGGTAACTACCTAGATACATACCTAGTAAGGTTGGTCCTTCTGACTTGGATTGAACTATTTTTATTTTTAGGTCAATTATCTTGTATTGCTAAATTTCTTTTTTTTCAGATTCTTTGTAATTTGTACTTGATTCTTTAATTATAATTATCAGTCTATGACCCTTCATAATGGATAGAGATTCAATAAAGAAGTCTGATATATTCAAGTATTTTACTGAAAGTTCAGATAAGAAATACTATGTTTGTATTTGTGAAGTTTCTGATGCTTCGGGAAATATTTCAACGTGTGGAACTAAAATTACCAAGCCTCAAAGCAAAAAGCCTGATGTCTCCTCAAGAGCATATAATTTGAAAAGACACTTGAGTCGATTACATCCTGAAATATCAAAAATGATGGAAGAAAAGAAGCAAATGCTTGAGCTTTCAAGACCCAGTACTTCTGCCAGTTCAAAAACTAAAGGAAACCAGCAAAACATTACTAAATTTTTGATGTCTCAAAAAGTCACATCTCAATGACTACAGATAATTTTAAAAATAGCATAATTGAGTTAGTTGTTAAAGATTCTATGCCTCTATCTATGTTTGAAAAGCCAGCTATGCCCAGTCTACTAGAAGAAATGGCTCAGAAATTCAAGATTAGTTTAGATAAAGACAATATCCGTCATTTAGTGATAGAAAAATCAAAAGAAGAAAAATTTGCTCTCAAAGAGCAATTAAAAGGGCGCTTCATATATTTAAAAGTTGATGGTTGCACACGAATACGGACACATTATTTTGCCATCAATGTCCGATTTATTGATGATGATAATAAAATCCTTACCCGCACTATAGCAGTAAAAGATACACATGCTCAGCAAACTAGTGACTACCTGCATGATCTAATTATGAGAACTCTGGAAGAGTACGGCATACCGAAAGAATTTGTGCTCTGCATTGTCAGTGATAATGCATCAAATATGATTAAAACTGTTGAGAAGTTGAATGATAATCAAGAGGCAACTTCAGAAGATGATATACAAACATTTGGTGAACATGATGATGATTCAACAGACACTCAGGAAGTGGCATCTTGTGTAGAAGAAATTGACAGTATTGTATCTGAAATTTCACACTTCTCCAGAATCAACCACATGCATTGTGGTGCACATACCTTGCAACTTGCTATTTGCGATGGATTGAGAGATAAACATGCTACCTCTCTCATAGGTAAGTTGAGACAGGTTGTAGTAGCAGCAAGAAACCCAAAAGTGGAAGAAATAATTAAAAGACGTGCAGGCAAGGTTGCTATTTTAGATCAACCTACTCGATGGGGCAGCACTTATTTAATGATAGAGCGCTTATTAGGATTAAAACCTGTACTCTTGGACATGTCAAATTCAAATGTGAATCTTTCAGAAATAATGTGGGAACAAGCAAGAAGATTGGAAAGAGTACTGTACCAGCCATATATAGTAGGTAACAAAAAAAATTCAAAGTGAAGATTTGACTCCCGGTCAATTTTTGAAAGAGTGGAAATCTTTGATGTATTTTCTTTCCAAGATAGAAGGCACCATAGCTGATGACATTAAAAGTTCCATGGAAAGGAGAGAAAATATTTTACTTGATAATGAAGTATTGCTTGCTGTTTATATAGATCCTAGATATAGATGCTTATTAACATCTGAACAGGTAGTTAAAGCCAAGGATGCCCTATGCAATATAGCAATCAGAATGAAAAGTAACCTAGACCTTTCAAATAAAGTCTCTCTATTAAGAGAGGAATGTGGAACCGAGATTATTGCATCATCATCAAATTCATCATCATCTTCCACCACTTCTGATGTCAGCGAGTTTGATTTTGAAAAAATTATTGATATTCAACATGGTAAGAAATCAAAACGTCCTCGTTTAGAAAGTGAACTAATACCACCTCTCAGTCCAATGTGTACCCTCAAATTGCAAGTTGAGGAATCTTTTCCTGAGATTGAAAAATTTGACCATTCGTCAAAACTGTCTTTTGAACAAGTAATAGAAAGGTATCCTAAAGTTATAAGAGATGTTGCAAATCTTCTAGTAGCTATGCCTTCAACACAAGTCAGTGTTGAACGGCTATTTTCAGCACTGAAAATTTTAAAATCTGATTTAAGGGCACGTATGAAAGAAGATATTGTTGAGGCTATGTTATTTTTAAGAACAAATGTTTATAAGTAAACTTAGATAAATAATTTTAATTCATAATTTTTTTTATGGAAACACATTTACAAGGAGAATATCTTTATTTTATGTTTAAAAATTAGTTTCCTACCTTAGCTACATTAGTAAAAATTTCTGCAAAAGTTATTATTTTGCTTTCATTTTTTAATACAAGGAGTATTATGATTTATGATACTGTAAATGTATCATTGAATTTGCAAACTTTTTAATTTTTTAATATGTAGTTTGAACTTTAAAGATAAAGTCTGATTTAAGGTTACACTTAAAAAAAATATAATTGAGGCCATCTTGTTTTAAAAAACTAAATTATAAATAAACTTAGTAATTTTCATTTTCAATTATTTTAAGGAAACAGATTTACAAGAAGAATATCTTGATTTTATGTTTAAAATTAGTTTGATTATACCTTAGCTAGAATAAAAAAAATTTTGCATTAGTTTTCATTTGTTAAGCCAAGGAGTAGTATTGATTTTATAAGCGTAGGGTAAATGATTTTGTAAATTTTCTTTTATAATATGTATTAGTAGTTTGAACTTTTGACTTTTAGTTGAATTGCTTTTGTTAATTAAATTACAAAACTTTTTGACTAAAAGAAAATCTCTCTTTAAGTAAATAAATAACCTATTAAAAATTTAAAAACTGAATTTTTTGAAATATTCAGCTCTTTTTCAAGCCAAGTTGGCTTTCATGAAGCTTTCAAGTTTCAACACTTAAAAAAAGATGCATATATTATCTCAGAAAGTTTGATTGTTACTATTTTCCATACGAGAATTCTTAAGTTTGAACTTTGAACTAATTAGGAGGCAAGTTTCTCTAATTTATATAAGCTACCATTGTTAATAAATATTTAATATCATTTAGTTTTCATCATTTTCCTTTAGTTATTTAAATAACTTCATTCTATCATTATATTTGCCTAATTTAAAATCATAAGAAATTTAAATTTTGAGTATTAAAGTGATTTAATAATAAAATATTTTTGTGCAATATTTTAAATTGGACAATTAGTTATATAAATCTAGATATTTATTTTATAATTAACAGAATTTACTATAAAAGAGCCAGAGCCGGAGCCAGACTGTAAAAAATTTCTGCTCCGGAGCCGGAGTCGGAGCCAGAAGTTTTTTTACCGGCTCTGAAACCCTGATTTTTTCGCTACTCTGCGACTTAATTACTTGGTTGGTTTTCATTCTTACTATTTTTTTTTTTCTAATTAGATTCAGTTTGGTTGTGTTTGTGATAGAATTATGAAGTGCTGTTCGTGTGGTTTCGACTTTGAGAACTTGATTTGTCATGTTCCCTAGGTGAAGACTAAAAAAGTGCATAACTTAACATATTATTTCATTATCATTTGTATAATTTAGGTCTCGGGGAGTATGGGGGCTCTGCCCCCGTAAAGATCATGCATCACAAATTGATCGGTATAGGGTTCACTGTGATGCGTGATCTTTACGGGGGCTCCACCCCCGTACCCCTGAGACCTAAATTATACAAATGATAATGTAATAACATGTAAGTTATGGTAATTGTATACAACATCCCCCTTACCTCAATTTTATGAAATTGACTTAACAGCATGGCCGTAACTACCTATGAGGTCACTGAGGTCCGGACCTCGGTAATTATTTCCTAAAAAAAAAAGACTGAACCGTTCATACTTTCATTGCAGCTCAAACTAGGGATCTTTTGAATGCAACTAATTTTGGTGAAATCTTATTTTAATATAGTAAATTAAATTCCAAAAGTTATGTTTAATAATATATATACTATCAAAATAGTATATCTGGTTTAATTAATGAAAATAAATATTTCTCGAATCATTTTTGAATTTACCATATTAATCTAGGATAAAGATTCAGTAGAACATATGCACCCAAACTAGTGAGGAAAATAGGTTTTTCTGGTGTATTTCATGCTGTTTCAATTGAATCTGACCTTCATTGGGTGTTCAATTAGCCTAACATAGTGTAGTAATATTCAATGTGGATTGACACTTGTTGAATGTGCACATGGTCTTCCAGCCATTTTTAATTTACCATATTAAAATAGGATTTTACCCTAATTTTCTTCATGTGCAAGTAGAAGTCTCAATTGCGAAAAATCTGAGTCTCTTTTTCGGTATTTCCCCACAATTTTTTTTTCTGCTATTATATATATACAGGGTGGGCCGTAAGTTTCCATACATAGGAAAAATTAAACGTTTGTTTTTATGTTTCAGATACCCTAAGAATATGCGTTTGACGTAAGATCTTGTTTACTGATGAAGCAAATTTTTACGTCAATGGAGAGGTTAATCGGCAAAACATACGTTATTGGAGTAATGCTAACCCTAACTGGCTGAGTCCGATGAAGATGCAAGGTGCCGGTAAAGTGATGGTGTGGGCCGGGATATAGGGTGACAGAATTATTGGACCAATTTTTGTCAGTGGAAATCTTAATGCCGAAAGGTATCTTAACATGTTGCAAGAAGAGATTTTCCCATCCCTGCTAAACGAGGAAGGTAACTTCCCAGTTTACTTCCAGCAAGATGGAGCTCCACCTCATTATGGTCTTCACGTGCGTCGGTATTTGGATCAGCAGTTTCCGGATGCTTGGATTGGTCAGCGTGGTCCTGTGGAGTGGCCTCCCAGATCCCCAGATCTCACCCCCCTTGATTTCTATCTTTGGGGGCACTTGAAGGCCATGGCGTATCAGGAAAAGATACGAGACATAAATCATCTAAAGGAACGTATCACCAACGCCATTACAAGCATAACGTCAACTGTGCTAATGCGTGTTCATCAACAGTGGGGAACACGTATTGAAATGTGTTTTCAAAACAATGGCAACCATGTAGAGCATATTATATAAATAAAAATGGTTGTCCATAAAAAAAATGTTTATTTTTCCTATGTATGGAAACTTACGGCCCACCCTGTGTGTGTGTATATATATATATATATATATATATATATATATATATATACAGGGTGGGCGGAAAGTAGCTCCCTATTTTGGATTGGTAAAAAAATACGTATATTATCCATTTATTTCAGAAGAAATAATATGAAAAGGTAGGCATACATGGTAGGTTTTCTCTAAAATTCAATGTGGGCTCCAACTCTTTCCACCAGCTTCTGGAGCCCCCAGGAATGGCGTCCACTGACTTTAGCAGGAACTCCGGCGGGATGGAGGACATGACTTCCCGAATTCGGTCCTCCAGTTCTTCCAATGTCCTCGGTTTGGTGCGGTAGACTTCTTCCTTTACCCACCCCCAAAGAAAGAAGTCGCACGGTTACCGCTGAAAAATGGCAGAATCGGTTCAGTGTAACGGTGTGGTGTGGTATGACCTCAGATCAGGTTGTGGGCCCGTTCCTTCTGCGCAACACCATGAATGCTGAGCGGTACCTTGCTATGTTGCGAAACGAGGTCTGGCCGGTTGTCAGCACATGGGAGAACATCGACGATCTGATATTTATGCAAGATGGCGCCCTCCGCACTTCGCTCTTGTTGTCCGTGAGTGGCTGGATGCCCACTTCCCTGGGCGTTGGATGGGTCGTTGGTCCACATCAATGGCCAGCCAGGAGCCCCGACTTGACACCTTGCGACTTCTTTCTTTGGGGGTGGGTAAAGGAAGAAGTCTACCGCACCAAACCGAGGACATTGGAAGAACTGGAGGACCGAATTCGGGAAGTCATGTCCTCCATCCCGCTGGAGTTCCTGCTAAAGTCAGTGGACGCCATTCCTGGGCGGCTCCAGAAGCTGGTGGAAAGAGTTGGAGCCCACATTGAATTTCAGAGAAAACCTACCATGTATGCCTACCTTTTCATATTATTTCTTCTGAAATAAATGGATAATATACGTATTTTTTTACCAATCCAAAATAGGGAGCTACTTTCCGCCCACCCTGTATATATATATATATATACATATAGTCCCCGACTTACGATAGGGTTAGGGACCGAAAATGAGATCGTAAGTTGAAAAATCGTAAGTCGAATGCACTTTTAAATATATTCTATAGAGATAGGGACTTAAGTTCCCGTTCTTGAATATTTTCATTCTTGAAATAATGTTAAAATAAACACTAAATTACCACAACTGTTTTATTAATTGAAAGAAAAACATAGTTCACAGTATGTAATTAAATGAAATTAGTTAATTACCATTCATATAATGGCATAAACAAATCACTAATCGCTGTCAGATGAAACATGCATTTCCACAGGGTCATCAATGTCTCCCTCACATGTACTAAAAGATTGGATGCCACTTGTTGAAGGAGCAGAAGAAGGCGTCTTCTTTAGAAAAATATCCAATGTCGTCTGAACAGTTTTCTTTTTTTTTTCGTTGTAGATTTCCTTGTAGCATGAAGTGGATTCATTTACCATCCTCTCAACTTTTGCAAATCTTTCTACATTTGGGTCCATTGCATCGAACATTTGCATTGCTTTATTAAGCGTAGAAAATGCTTCTGCCAATCCGTTCTTTGTAAATTTTCTTGTTTCTTCTTTTTCCTCCTCTTCATTTTCTTCTTGTCCTTCTTGTTGTTCTTTTGCAAGCAGGAGCAAGTCATCATTTGAAAGCTCCTGAGCCTCAATATTAAGCAAGTCTGCAACATCATCATCGTTGACATCCAGCTCGAGATCTCTTCCAAGCTCCACAATATTATTTCTTATTTCACTAACACTGCCATCTATGTCAAAGCCTACAAAAGAGTTCACATGCTCTGGTAATAGGTTCTTCCAAATTCCATTCATACTTGTATGTATTTGTAATTTCGTCCCATGATGTTCCAATGTTTCTTATTGCCTGCAAGATATTGTAATCTCTCCAAAACTTTGTGACATTCCTTGTTCAACTGCTTCGATAGCCTGGGCGAAGATTCTGCGTAAATAGTATGCCTTGAAGGTGGCCACAGCACCTTGATCCATCGGTTGGATGATGATGTTGTGTTTGGTGGCATAAAAGCTACTTTAACATCAGGATGTAGATCGCTAAGATCGGCGTGTTGCCATCTCGTTTTTTAAGTTGTCGTACGGCAGTGGAGTACTATTAAAGTATGCTGTTTATTGAGTGTTGTTTGCAATTTTAATGAAAAAAAATATGATCGTAACTTCGAAATATCGTAAGTCGAGCAATCGTAAGTCGGGGACTATCTGTATATATATATATATATAATTTATTTATTTATTATTTTTTTTTTCAGTATTTCTCCATTATTTTTTTAGAACTCTGCCTCCCAGGCCCTAGGAGATCCTGGCTCCTGGAGAAACCCAGCCATACAATTATCTGGTTAGGAAGATAAATATACAGGAGTTCACCAGTTACTGTTCGTCATAATATTTTCATTAAAACTAACAAAAATATCACAACCTAACCAGTTGTCAAGGGTGTGCAGTTGACCTAACTGGGCATTCAGTTAACCTAACCAGCCATTAAAACAATGTTACTTTTGTTTATTACAATTTGTGGAGAAATAGGTACCCAAAAAAAGATATATATATATATATATACAAGAGCAGAAAAATAAAAAAATTACCAGGGAAAACCAAAAATGAGCCAAATCTGAATACTACTAAAGGTATCATTTATGCTCCAGAATTGTTTCACATGAGCACAGATGATCTATTACTAGAATTGAAATTGGAGAATGTAATTGGCATTTGATGACTGACCAAGGGTAGTAGTAAAACTTCTAGCACTTTAGTCCTTACTTTTGAGGCTGTCACTCATCCTGAGTATGTTCACCCTGTATATATATATATATATACACGCGCACATACATACAGGGTGTCCCATAAGTCCGGCATCATAGGAAAAATAATAATAAAAGGCAAAACAAAAGCTTTTATTTACAGAATGTGCTCAATATGTCCACCATTGTTTTCAATACACAAATTCAGATGTGATACCCAGTCAGCAAGCACACAGTGAATGATGTCAGGAGTAATGGTGTTACATGCCCCAATAATGTGCTGCCACAAATGTTCAACACTCCTAATTTTCTCTGCATATACCAGCGCTTTCAAGTGGTCCCAGAGATAAAAATCTAGTGGCGTGAGATCCGGGCTTCTAGCTGGCCATTCCACAGGCCCTTGACATCCTATCCAGAGACTTGTTGGTACAGGTATTCCCTTACTTGGGTGCTGTAATGTGCAGGAGCGCCATCTTGCTGGAACCATGTTGGGAAATTTCCTTCTTCGTTCAAGACATGGGAAATGCTTCTTCCTTGAGCATACGTAGGTAGGTGCCTCCAGTGACATGTTCATCGAAAAAGAGGGGGCCTATGATGCGATCCTTCCAAATGCCACACCATACCATCACCAGAGATGCACCTTGTTCCTTTGAAGAGGTATACCAGTGAGGGTTGTTTTGAGACCAATAGCAGGTGTTCTGTCGATTTACCTCACCATTTCCATAAAAAACACTCATCACTGAACAGAATGGTGGATGGGAAATTGGCATCCCAAGCATAATTATGGTTTATAGAAATAGAAAAATATGAATTTCTCCTATGATGTCTCCTATGATGCTGGACTTATGGGACACCCTGTGTGTATATATAATATATATATGTTATGATGTATAAATTATATTAAATGAAAAAACAAAATATAATACAATAATAATAATACAAAAAAAAATTAATTTATTTACCTTAGACTGGATGATACTGGGGCTGAAGGTGGTAGTGGTGAGGAGGAGAGGGTTAGAATGGGTGCTCATTGAGCGCTCATTATGAGGGTCTGCACTCGTTATGTGGAGTATTATGGTCAATGGGAGGCTTCTCATTAAGAGAAAATTTGTTATTAGGGTTACTCGTTAAGAGAGGTACCACTGTGTGTATATATATATAATATATATATATACTGTATACAATTTTTTTTTTTTTAAAACAAACTATAGTTTTCACATCAAACCAAAAAGAATACATTTTGACTTTATTGATTATGTAACTTAAATGTTAATAATTTACAAAAACTATTCAATGTTAAATCAAGGGAGGTTGTGATAAAAAAAAAAAAAGTTTTTCACTAGTCTGTGGGAGTAGCCATGTTCTCTCTCCAAATATATTTCCAGCTTTGAAAAAAAGCCTTTCTGAATAAATTGATGAAGCAGGACAAGAAAGATATCAACACGCTAATTTAGAAATGTTTGGGTATACCAATGTTTTATCTTTCCAGAACTGTAATGGGTTCATTTCTCTATCAATGGAAGGGGTGTTCATTTAGTTTTCTGTTTCATTTATTAGGTCTGTTATGTTTGGTTCACTTCATCTTTTATTCTGAAACTTATCAATATCCAAGGATCACTCTGAAGCCTCCACTTCTTCATCTTCATCATAACAGCTGAGAAAATCCCTGTGGATTTCTTCCTTTAGGACTTGACAATTTCTGTATCTATAGTATTTTTTTAATTTTGTTGTTTGAATTTTTGTATTCCAGACATACTAGCTGCTTCAAACTCGGTCATATCACCTTCACTATATTCACTAGATAAACTTTCATATTCATTTACATTTTCTGTTGGTAAAAAATTCTGAATTTCTTCTAAAAGAAAAGCTTTGACTTTTTTTTTTTGGTCTTTCATATACTAGGGGCACTCAATATATTTTGCCTCACCCTTTTTTCTTAGCTAAATAATAAGCCATGGGGCTGAAATGTCTTTCAGGCTGTAAGTTTAAACTTTCTGCGTTTCACATAACTGGATTTTTCCAGTTTGAACCTCCCCTCCTTGGATAAAACTGATGGTTAACGCAGTTTCAAAAATGGCATCTGACAGTGATGTGCATTGTAAACAGAGCTGTTATTGAGTTCTTAACTGCAAAGAAGGAAACGGTTGAAAATATTCACAAACATCTACAAAACATTTATGGAGATGCTGCTGTTAATCGAAGCACAGTTGGATGCTGGTCTAAATGCATGACATCATCGGAGAGAGGGAGAGCCAACCTCGATGATGAACCATGCAGTGGTTGTCTGGCATTGGCTGTGACATCTCACACTGTGCGACATGCTAACAGCATCATTCAATCAAATTGGTGTGTCACATACAAGGAGCTATTACTGGAGCTGAGCTAGGAATTAGTGAAGGAAGTGTGAATATGATAATTCAGCAACTGGGTCACTCAAAAGTGTGTTCACAGTTTGTTCCTTGTGAACTGACTGAAGATCACAAAGCCCAAAGCATAGAAATTGCTTCTGAGTCATTGGTTCAATATGAGACAGAAGGGGATGACTTCCTTTTATGAATTGTGACAGGATGAGACTTGGGTACACCACTTTGAACCCGAAACAAAATGCCAATCCATGGAGTGGCATCACACAGACTCCCCATGCAAGAAAAAGTTCAAAATGGCTCCCTCTGCAGGAAAGGTTATGACCACCATCTTCGGGGACATGAAATGGGTGATTCTGGTGGACATTATGAAGAAAGGACAAACAATCAACTCAGGCATATACAGTATTTCTACCCTAGAGAGACTCCAGAGACGTATAAAACAAGTTTGACGGGAAAGAAAACTGGAAGATGTCCTTCTTTTGCACGATAATGCAAGACCACACAATAGTTTGCAAACAAGAGAAGCCATCACAAAAATGTGCTTGACTGTGTTACCCCACCCTCCATACAGCCCAGATCTGACACCTTCAGACTTCCATTTGTTTGGGCCAATGAAGGATGCTATTCGTGGAAGGAAGTTTCAGAATGACAATGAGGTTGTTGAGGAGGTTAAGAGGTGGCTCCAGCGGAACCCAGCAGACTTTTACCTGCAAGGAATAAAGGCCCTTGTTTCAAGGTGGAGGAACCATATAAAAGGATGGGGACTATGTGGAAAAATAAAAATGTGAAAAAGGTATAACTACTTGTGTACAAAATTTCTGGAACTTGCAAGGAAACTTGGAAAGAAAAAAAAAAAGGTGGGGCAAAATATATTGAATGGCCCTCATACTTCAGTTTGTATCGTGGATCCAGAACTGTACTTATTATATGAAGTTTCTCAGTCAACACATTGAGACCACCTGAGCTAGAAAAAAAGATGCTTGTGTAGGGCAGTATGCAGTTCTATTTTCGTAGTTTTAATTCCAGTATTGCTACTTTGCTTGGACAGAAAATGATCCAGAGCAATTACATGAGGAATAACATCACCTAGAGAGTAAAGCCCAAAGCTCACAGATTTTGTAATCTCATAGAATGGTTGCACCACACGTAGCATTTTCTCAAGAAGGTTCCATTCATTCACACTTAGGATAGGAAGATAATGATTGGTTGTGTAAATTTGAATTGGTCATTTCGAAGTAAATAAATGTTCAAATATTAAGTATGTGATGTTCCAACAGGTGATAACATCTTGGACTGGAAACAGGGGTTGTTTAATGCCTTGCTCAGACTGTAGATTTTTTAGCTCATTGTGACCCAAACTTGAGTGATTGAAGTGTGTACTGATGCAACGAGCTTTTCCACAAATGTCAATGATTGAATGCTAACTGAAAATTGAATCTTTCACCACAAGATCTAGCAGATGAAGGAAGCAATGAACACTTGTTATTTTTGCCATTTGGGTATCTGAAGAAAAGAAAAGGTTACAATTTAGCTAGTGATCTAATCCAGTGCTTCTGAAACTTTTTCAATGCCGTTCACCCTTGAGCCATTATCACAAAATTTCATTCACCCCCGACTTCACCTCCTTCAGATTTGTTACTTTTCCAATTCCCTTTCTCTGTATATATAATTATACATGACTCACGTTGTTTGAAAAGGTGACATAAACTAATTTCTTAAGTGTTTCCTTTTTTTGTATCTTTACTAGCTGAACAAAACAGAAAACCAATGAATGACAAGCATCACACACCAGTTAACATTTTTATATTATGTTTTGAACATCAGTGGCTGAGGTGTTGCTGCATTCCCGTGATAAGCTTCTCAAAGCGGGGCCCGATTCCCTTCATTCACCACTCGAGTTCCATTCACCCCAACTAAAATTTCATTCACCCTTGGGTGAACCATTCACCAGTTTCAGAAGCACTGATCTAATCTATACAATCTATTGAGAATTTTCAGTACAGTATTTTAGAATATTTAATTAGGCTATGTAACATTAATATTTTAATATAGGCCCTAATCATAAAAATTCAAATAGTAAATTTATTTTCAAGTTGTAATTTATTAAATTTAATTTTATAATTAGGCCTACATTTACTTTTCAGAAAAATAAATGACTTCATATACTAAAATTATTCTCATTTTAATACTATTAGCTATGAAAGATATTTTGTTCATATATAACTATGGTTAATAATATTGGTAATAATTATTGGTCAACAACAGAAATGATGGGGGTGGTCTTACTGGGGATCCACAGCCCCCCTTTTACTCCATTTCCTCTTGATATTGAAACAGTTGCAGCAACAATCCACACTTCCTCTTTTGCTGTGATAGTTGATCTTTTGAAACAGATGTATTATATCATATTATTCCTGTGTGTTTCATTTCCTAAAAGCTGTAATCAGCCAGCTGATATTAGGTTTAAAATGAAAGGTGAAGTAATTGAGGAAGTACAAGAGTTTAAGTATTTGGGTCAAACACTCAAACTATTACCAGCTCCTTGAGTGATGACTCAGATATAAGAAAATAATCTTGAAGCCTTTGTGCTAAAGCAAATATGACTATAAGGAACTTTCAGTTCCATACAAGTGAAGCTAAAAACACTCTTTCGTACTTTCTGCAGTAATATATACAGACAGCAACTCTGGGTGAATTCTAAAAAAGGTTCTGGCAGAACCCTAAATTTGCTGTACAGTGCTTACAAGAAGTCTCACGCTTCTGTCTCGTCCCAAGCTAGTCTGTTAGGTATAAAATGGGCGGTCCTTATGGTAGCGAAGGTGTGTTTGGATTGGTGCACACTGCACATAACTGCTCTAACACAATCAATGACATCCATTATTACATCACTTCTGCTACATTTTAGTGTTTAAAATACAAATGATTAAGAAGCAAAATGGAGCAAGTTTTGGGATGGTTATGACGAGCAATCCTAGTCATCATGATATTAGCTGGGCATTACATTATACCATCTCAATATATACTGTAGACTATAGAGAATGACTAATTTGGTAAATATCCCAAATCATGGCATGATACCTAAGTTATTTTGACACAGGTCTAAATTATTTGCTCAAATGCAATTATTGATATTAAGTAATTGTTGAGAATTGTTGTCAATATTGTTGCTTGTGATATATATCCTATGTGAAGAATCTAATGACCAAATTCCTCAATGAACCTCTCACACGCTCGCATTTTGAGGAAGTCACAGTCGTCTCACTAATAGATAGTTTAGATAAGATGTGCTTAATACAGTCTAATGCAAAGAATTAAAAAAATCAACCAACCCAATTATCCAAGCTATCCACGAGTCCTGCCATTTATCCTCTAAGCCAGTGGTGTCCAATAGAAATTCCATGCTAGCCACACTTATGGTTTTCTGTTTTTCACATTTGCCACATCATAAAAAAGGATTAAAAAACATTACAAATGACATTTCAAATTATTTATTATTAGTATTGAAGCTAAATATTACAAAAATATTAATAATATTGCCACAACGCAATAGCCTATTTGCCACATTTGGTGAGTGGCAAACATATTGGATACTGCTGCTCTAAGCTATGGAATTCTTGGTACAAAAAAGTCTGTCTGTAGCTCCACTTAACTTCGACATTATTGTATTATTTGTAATCGACTGTATATATGTCTATTCTTAGTATGTGAACTGTCATTGTATTAATAATATTTGTCATATGGACTACAGTCTGCCAATAAACCTTTTCATTTTCATTTTTTTTCATTTTCATTCATATTTTTTAACATTATTATTAGTCAAGTAGCTTCTTGATACATATGGTACTTAAAATTTAAGAGCCATAACCATAGGTCTTTGGGGGCCACAAGTTTCTGACCCTTGCTATGACTACCAGATTTTGAGTTAAGGAGCATTTTCATCTTTATGAAAATGGTTAAAATTTCTTGTTTGAAACCTGAGTAATCCAGTTTGTTAAACCAACCTTAAATAAATAAATATTTACCATTCAGTACTTTAGTTTTGGTAGGTATATTTACTCAAAATTTTTAGTCAGAGTACCTATGATACCTAAGGTAATGTTTATACTGCTTTACCTTATTTAATGTACAGATTTTTTAAGATCAGATAGGCAACTTTTAATGACTTCTACTGAATCAACCTCTAAAAAAAATGTTGCTTCAGTCATTCCATGGCAACAAGTTTGTAAAATGCTTGATAAAGTGCAAACAGAAGTAAGGGACAAGAAAAAGGAGATCCTGTTAAAATTTATCAATCGGTACAAAGCTCTTCTGGAAAAGAATACAGCATGTTCAGTAAGTAGCCATTTAATTTATCTGAAATTATATATCAATCATGATTTGCTTTTTTACTTTTAATTAAAAATATCACCAGTCTTTTTTAATTTAGTAAATAATAGTATAAATATTTTTCTTACAGCCCTATGTGTGTGTGTGTGTATATATATATATATATATATATATATTATATATATATATATATATATACAGCGTGTCCCAAAGAAATGTATACCCACTTTGTTCGATAATACCAGCTATGAGGATAATAAATATATTACTGTTTATATGTTTTTTAATAAAGACTTTTCTCCTGAATCTAAATATGTAATTATTTGTATTAAAAATTGAAGAACAAAAAAGTTACAGATGTTTAAATTAGAATTATTATTTTCGAGACTTCATGTGCGATATTTTCTAATATTTTTTTTATGGCCTGGCCTGCCTTTTAACCAACTGTTTTGAGATACTGTACTTATGTTTAGTGCCTAGCTTAGCCTAGCCATTTCGTTGAGTTCTAATTAGGCAAGACTACAGTTTTGCTCTAACCTTATCTAACATCTTATAACTGCGACGTTTGTTCTTTTCTAACGACAATTTGAACATCTTAGATAAAGTGTCATTTAACCATGGAAATTGTAAATCTTTTGAATTAACTAATAATTACAACATTTATGCTTCAATATCAACACTAAACATAAGTATCTCAAAACAGTCGGTTAAAATATTAGAAAATATTGCACATGAAGTCTCGAAAATAATAATTATAATTTAAACATCTGTAACTTTTTTGTTTTTCAATTTTTAATAAAAATAATTACATATTTAGATTCAGGAGAAAAGTCTTTATTAAAAAACATATAAAAAGTAATATATTTATTATCCTCATAGCTGGTATTATCGAACAAAGTGGGTATACATTTCTTTGGGACACGCTGTATATATATACCTTACCTTATGTTGTTTCGTGCGTTGGTCTCTCTTCACACGGAGTTCAAGCGGGTGGCCCTGCCTCTATGTATAAAAGCCAACAGCATCTGGTGTTCCCAGGTGGTCTCTCATCCAAGTACTAACCAGACCCAATGCTGCTTAACTGCACTGATCAGACGAGAAGTGGTGCTTTCAGCATGGTATATATATATAAAATTTAAGTTCTGTGTGTTGGTCTCTCTTCACACGAAAGTCAAGCTGGTGGCCCTGCCTCTAGGCCTGGCTTGGTGGAGGAGCGAGTTGCTCTCTTGCACTCTTCACTGCACATAGTCAGGTACACCTGGCTCATCTGGTATTATCCTGAGCCAGGCATCTAGTCTTCTTTTGAAGACTTCAACTTTGACCCCTGTAATGTTTCTGAGGTCCTTGGAAGTTGGTTAAAAATTCTTGGTCCCTAACAATGAAGCTATTTTCCTTCAGTGTTGAGGAGGTCCCTTGTTGGGCCTTTAATTTGGGAACACTACACATTCTGCCTTTCCTATTTTCCAATATTGTTTGGATGGTAATTGGGTTTAGTTTGCGGTTTGGTACCAGTTTTTCAATAATTTTCCATATGTAGATTATGGTGTACCAGATCTTATTAAAAATTTGGACTGTCAATTTTTTTTGAAAATTTTGTCACTAGTACAGTTTTTTATGCTGATTCTAAGTATGCAACTCATTTTGTGTGGAAATAAATATTTAACATTTTATTGGCATTTGTTTGCAGGAATAGTGCCAGCTTCTCCATATGAACTCGCAAAAAACAGTAATTTTTGTTGTTATTAATGTTTATTTGTTGCCTGCTTACACCTAGTTTAGTGTGAATATTATTATTGTAGTGTGAGCATATGATAATGCAGTGCTGTAATCTATCTACTTGCGAGTTGCCTCTGGTCAATTGAATGCCTGGTTAGGTCAACTGTATGCCCTTGACAATTGGTTAGGTTAAGTCATGATATTTTCGTTAAAACTAACAAAATATTATTACTCAACCTAACCAGTTGTCAAGGGCATTCAGTTGATCAGGGAACATTAATAACAACAAAAATTACTGTTTATGCGAGTTCATATGCAAAAGCTGGCACCATTCCTGCAAACAAACGCTAATAAAATGTTAAAATATTTATTTCCGCAAAAAATGAGTTGCATATTTAGAATCGGCATAAAAAACTGTACTAGTGACAAAATTTTCAAAAAAATTTGACACAGTCCAAATTTTTAATAAGATCAGTTTACCTCTCTTCTTCTTTCCAGGAAGTACAGATTTAGTTTACATAATCTTTCCCAGTAGTTGAGTTCTTTGCAGCCATCAATCTTGGCTGTGAAATGCAGGGCTGTGGAGTCGGAGTTGGAGTCGGAAGCAATTTTGGTGGTGCTGGAGTCGGAGTCGGTAAAAATGTACCGACTCCGACTCTGACCTCGATATAAATTTTAATAAAATATGTTTTTGTGTGTGATATCACTGGCAGCTATGGTGGTTAAACCACTTAAATAATAAACACAATGTTTTCCATTTCAGACACTAATGCCATTAATTCATTTTTTCTTTTCAGATAATATTTTTTATTTTTAATGCTTATTTAATTTCGAGTTCTTTCTAAATTTCATAAATTTTTAACTTTCAAGTCTAAAACCCCTTTCACAATGGCAAAGACACTTCCAACAAAGTCTGCAGTTTTTTAATATTTTACAATAACCACAGATGGGAAACATTTCGTGTGTCAGTGTATGATAGAAGATGATGATGATGAAAAATTATGTGAAGCAAAAATCAGTGGTTTTACTGGCTCTGATAAAAATGCACCAACCAGAGCATCAAATTTGAAAAGACATTTGCAGTGTTTCCATCCCAAAATTGTAGAAGTTGTCATTGAGAAAGATAGTAATAAAACCTTCCAACTACTTCAAAGTTAACAAAAGATCAGAAATCTACTGAACGACAAGCACCACTTACAAGATTCTTTACTACAGACAAAGTTACTGTAACAATGACCACAGATGATGATGCTTCACGTGGTGGTGATGAAATGCCTCTTGTGTAATTATCATCATAGCAGATTTAGAATTAATATACCTTCGGAGTCGGATAGACAAAAAATTGAGGAGTCGGAGTCGGTTTTTTATGTGCCGACTCCACAGCCCTGGTGAAATGTCTGCATTTCTTCTAGTTTATTATTTTCTTCCTTTTTATTAATTTCTTCTGTTTTATATGGGGATGTCAAAACTGAGCAGTATTCAAGTTTTGGTATGATCAGTGTTCTCAGCAGGGGAATCCTTACTGTCTTGTCCCTCCTTTTGAACATTCTTAGTACCTGTCCTGCGACTCTTTTTGCTTTGTTTATCACTATCTGATTTTGTGTCTCAAATTTGGCATCATCAGTCATTATTACCCCAAAGTTGACCACTTTCATGCTTCTCAGAATTTCCTGTTTATCTGGAGCATAATATGCAGTCTGTTTAAGTTCCTCATTTCCATCATATCTTAAGAGCTGAAATTTCTGTTAAATGTCATATTGTTGTCTTCTGACCATTTGTATATTTTGTTTGTGCTTCTGCAAGGCCTCCACCTCATTTGCATTGCTGATTTTTCTGCTGATATTTGCATCATCTACAAAGGATGTTACTATACTGTTGCTGTTTACTCCACTGTCTAGTGTCTATGTCTGTTAACATGATAATGAACAGGAGTGGGGCCAGTACTGTACCTTGTGGTACTGAGCTGCGTACTTTTGATTCTGATGATGATATACCTTGAATTTTGATGACCTGTAGATGTTGGGGAAGTTGTAGATCCATTTTCCCACTTTGTCTGTTATTCCCATATGTTTCAGTTTGTGTGCTATTATACCATGATTGCATTTGCGAAAGCTTTCGCAAAATCTGTGTATATGACATTGTAGTTTTCATTGCCTTGAAGTGCATCTAGGATATTGTTATAGTACTCTAGAAGTTGTGATAGGCATGATCTTCCTGATTGGAATCCATGCTGACTTTCATTGAATCTTTCCAGTGTCTCCAAGAAGTCATAGATTTTTTCTCACTTTTCTTCCAAATATTTTGGTGAGGTGGGACATCAAAGACACTGGTCTATATAGTTCTTTGCTTGAGATCTATCCCCACCTTTATATATAGACACAATGTTTGCTCTTTTCAAGATGCTTGGTATTTCCCCAGTGTCTGGGGGTCTTCTCCATATCCAGTATAAAGGTGTAGCTATTTCATTTTTACAGTTTTTAATCAATAGTGCATTCCATTTGTCCAGACTTGCAGCTGAATGTGATTTCATTTATCCTGTAGCTCTCACTACATTTTCTGGGGTAAACTCAGTCTGTTATACATTCTCCTTGCAATTTCTCTTCAAAGAATGCATCCATGTCAGGTATTAGTTCATTATTTCCTTTCCTTAAGGACCCAATAGTGGCATGCATTTTTGCTTTCATTTTCACATAGCTGTAGAAGTATTTTAGATTTTCTTTTATTGCTTTTACCACCTTTTCCTCTTCCCTATCTCTATGGCCCTTAATCAGGGTTTGTATTTCCCTATTGATACTCTCCAGTTTTTCTTGTATTACTTTCCTTACATTGTTGTCTCTATTGTCTCTACAGTTAGCTAACTTTGCCACTACTCTCTTTCTTTTGCGGAATATTATTCTCTTTTGCCTCTAGCCAGTTCCTTCTTTCCTTTTGGTTATGCTTTCAGAGCATATTTTTCCAAAATTCTCAGCGTCTTCTCTTCCAAGGTTATTAGCATTTCCTCAGTAATTTTATTCTCTAAAAACTGTTCTCCACTCTATTTGGGCCATGTGTGATATATATATATATATATATATATATATATATATATATAATATCAGGGATGAGGAATAGATATGAACTGGAATCAATAAAATGATAAAATTGAAATTTTTTTTAAATTGAAACTGAAATAAAAATCAATATTTTTGGTTAAGTTTTATAAATTAGAGTTTTTTAAAGAAAGTGTGATTATTTTTAATTCAAATTTACTGACACCAGACACAATTTATCCAAGTAAAACCTAAAGCTTAACCCTTAACCGCCGAGGTCTATTTATTTTCATTATTTTTTAAAAATATATTAATAATTGTGGTAAATGAGATGCAAAGAAGCAGTGTAGGCATTAAAATTTATACTTCTTCTTTTATTTATATTTTTAATGAAGGTGGATGAAATCGGGCACCACGGCACATGGAGCTAAAAATATGTGAAACTCTACGGAGAATAAAACATTGAATTCAACTCAAAAATTTTATTAACATATTATAAACTATTACATCAAACATATTAAATGGGTTTGGAATTGCATATTACACTTATATATACTATTACAATTGAATCAGGATATGGAATTTATTGATTCCTAATATGAAATTCTGTGAAACATTTGTTTATTTGTGCAATGCAAAAATAAACATTACATTTTTGGCAGAATGTTACAATTCGTCTCTTGCAACCAACCATTTTACACATATGCCTAACAGAACCAACATCAGGCAAATGATGGAGACTATCATATCGTACATCAATATCAGGTAGAGGTAAGCCCTGATTCCCAACTTTTTTGGGGGGTTGTTCGATAGATGGTCTCTTTCTTTTGCTTGTTTGTGTCACTTTCCCAGCAAACATCAAAGCCTTAGCTACCCTAACTTTAAAATATGATAACTTATTTTGCTTTCTAGAAGGAATATCCATAGCATTGCATGACCTCTTGTACATTAGCCAAGCATTGACTAATGCCATATCAAACAAATGCCAAATAATTCTGTGGTAATGTTTTTTGGATTTGAATGAGAATCTATAGAGAGAAACCATCTGGTCATGTAAGTCTACCCCACCCATTGCTTTGTTGTACTCATGTACAGTATTTGGACAAGTTATTATTACATTCTCCTTTGTCTTACGATCAAACCTTTCCTTTTGAACAACAGGATACGCTGTGGCAAAAGTTGATAACACATGAACAGCCCTGCTGTCAAACCACTTGATTGCTGTTACTCTTTCCCCATCCACATTTGCATCCCATTCCTCAAAAGTACCTCTACCTTTAGCCTGCATTTCTTTATCTGAAGAAAATGTGAGACCTGGTAACCTTCTTGACTGAACAGTGCCACAAGACCATATTTTAAGTTTTGCTAAGCAAACTTGCAATGGCAAAGATGTAAACCAATTATCATAAAACAGTCTGTATCCTTTGCCATTTGGAATGCTTTGAGCTAAATGCAAAACTATATTTGAACTAGCCCCAAGATCAGGAACTGTAGGGTCATCAACTGGTTGAATCTTTCCAGTGTATGGAATAGAATCGTACACCATTCCCTCTTTGTCAGCTAACACAAAAAATTTGAAACCCCATTTGTGCGGTTTCTTTGGGATATATTGTTTTAGTGCAGAATGGCCTTTGAATGGAATGATAGACTCATCTATGCATATATCTCTGATCATTGGAATTTCTTTAAATTTAGCTCTCAAATGTTCCACGAAGGGGCGTACTTTAGCTATTTTATCATCACCAGACAGCTGAGAATTATCTACAAAATGAATATTACTTTTTATCTCTTCCCACCTATCACGAGTCATCAAGCTTGTGTAACGCTCATCTTTCATACCATCATTCCAGTGCTCACGAGTATTACTTATTTTACAGAGGCTAAACCAAATAGACAGTCCCAGCCACTGCTCAAATTCTTCCCTAGTCAATTTTAGAGGAGGATTTACATTTTTCTGCACAGAATATAAATTACTTTGACTAACAATAATATCAAGAATATCTTTATCAATAAATTTCGAAAAAAACTGAAATGGGCTCACTAAGTCATCCTCGATATTTTCTGATATGCGAGAGTCATTTTCAAAGTCTGGTTCAGGTGGAATAGGCTGTCGACTGGTAACTTTTTTCCAGATAGGGGTACGCTTCTGCGAAGTCTGCTTTCGCCTTTTCTCGTTAGATACAGACAAGGGTGAATGGTTTTTGACGCATAAGACAACTGTGCTAGAAGACAAAATATCGTCCTCTGATTCACATTCTGAAGCTGTACCTTTATAGAAAAAAAAAAAAGTTCAAGTTAGAAATATACTTTTTCATCCAATATTTTACTACAGAGGGGATGTAAGAGTGTTTGTATTATAGAGATTTAATTGACTATACTCTTCTGTATTCAGTATTTATTATTCATTTATATTAATTCTGTAGCTATCTACTTTTGAAAAAAATATGAAAAGCTTACTTGACTCGTTAGGTCTGAACTCTTCTAAATTTTCTCTTTCATCTCCTTCTGATATGGTCTCTTCATCACTTGTTGCAGCAACTGTACAATAGCGTGACTTCTTGTTACAGTTTCCAGCATAAAAGTTACCAATTGCTATAGAAATTGATGCATGTCCAGAAGATTCACTTGTTCCTAGAAGCAAATTGGAAAAAAAATTACTACAACTTATGAATTGCCATCTGCTCTTTATGACACACACACACACACATTTATATATATATATTAATTTATATATTAATTTATTTATGCATTTATTTCAAACTCTCCATGAAATAATTAAATCAAATGAATTAGTTCCCCCTAAAATTCATTTTTATAAAAAAGCATGTGTTGCGGGGAAACCCTTCTAAACCCGTGCTGATCGTTTTCGAGCACCATGTTCTAGATCATCTAATGATAGTACAAGTAATTTTATACTCTAAATTTTACTCTAAATATAGTTTAAAATATATATTTGAGAGCTACAAATTATTATAGAACTATATCTTACCTGGTAATGATTCCATGGTCTGGTAAAGTTAGGTCCGTGGACTGCATCACCAACATCTGCTGCAGCGTTACCTATAATGGCGCTAAATTCTAACAATTTTAAATTTCGCGGAAAAGTGTTGCTTGGTAACTCCACAGAGTTGGCCGAAAACAGCCATCATGGCGTACCCAACAAAAACGCAACAATTTTGGATATATTTCCATTTTTATTTTGGTGTCCGATAACGGACACTACGGCGGTAAAGGGTTAAGGGCCAAATCAAATAAAATAAATACTGTATTTTTCGGTGTATAAGACGCACCCCTATTTTCAAGACCTTTTTTTCAGTAAGAAAATTATGACCAACTGCCTAGTTGTCAGAAAATGTCCGTAATTTTCTACCAGCAAGGCTGACTTGTTAAAGCCCTCCATCAAAAGTATGGTGATACATTTTCTTTCACCCATACTCATTATAAGAAAATAGTATTAAGTATACGGGAGACTATATGTTATGAAACATAAAAGTAAATCATTGTGCAATACTTACTGTTTTTCTTGTTATCAGTGGGTTGGGAAGAGTAGAAACTTAGTGTAAAATTGGCCAAACCAATACACAGTCAGGAGGGACTAAGAGATAATGAATTTTTGTAAAAATCCATCAGTTCTTCTAGCCCCATATAAAGGTAATATTATGACCTTTGGTGTATAGGGCGCAGGGTGATTTTGAGACCACTTTTTTTGGAGAAAAAGTGCGTCTTATACACCAAAAAATACGGTAGTCCAGCTTCACAATTATTTGTCATTGTAAATTGTAAGACCACTGTAATTATTTTATCATTAATAAAGGTTATTCAATTCAAAAATTGTCAAACAGAAAACCTTTGGGTATGGAGACATGATAGAAGTGTTCTTGATTTATAGATACACTTCATCTCATCCCATAAGACTGTCTCTGAAGATATATAGATACAGAAAGGTAACTTATCAGCTTTTTCTTCATGGTTCTATCTTTTTTAATGTTTAAAAAAAAAAGTTATAATTTTGGGGAGTTTGGAAAGTATACAAATTATTATAATATATCGCAAAATATCATGATCCTACTATATTTTTTTTAAAAAGTTAAATCAAAATTGAAACTGATATATAGCTATTGTGTTTTCACAGAAACTGAAATAAAAAACTTAATTGATATGTATATCAGTTTCCCACCCCTGATATATATATATATATATATATATATATATATATATATATAAAACAGCAACCTAATTGATAATGTAGAAATATCCCCAACTATAATATCAAACCACAACATCATTGAAATAACAACCAATATAAAAGCAAAAGGAAAGGAAAGAACACAAACAGAAAGAAGCAAATTAGAAATTTTTAATTTTCACTCCAAAGCTATAAACCAGGAAGATGTTGCATCCAGCATGGAAGTACGTAATAGATTGGAAAATCATTTTCAAGGCCAAGACAATGGAAGAGATGCTAATGACTTCAGAGAAGATGTTAGAAATTGCAGAAAAATGTCCCAAAAATACAACATAGAGGAAAGAGAAGCAGGTTTGTAAGACAAAAGAGAAAAAGAGTTACTGCAAAATTAAGTAAATGTAAAGATGACAACATCAGAAAAATATTAAATAATAAACTGCAGAGTATCAATGATATCATACAGGAACTAATTGAGAAGCATACAGAAAAAGATGATGACAATGCTATAGAAGCAATAAAAGTTAACTCAAAGTACTTCTATAATTTTGTAAACAGAAAGTCGAAAACCATGTGACTATGAGACCTTTGAAAAATGAAAATGATGCTTTATCTGATGATCTAACAGAAGTATCTGAAATATTAAGAGCTCAGTACGAATCATCTTTCAGTATCCCAAAAACTGACAAACTGATATGCGGTAAAAACACGTTCTTTAAAGAAGAACTACAAGGGGAAAGTATAACGCTCTTTGACTTTATGACAGATGATATTACACAAGCTATAGGGAAACTAAAAGCATACTCAGTGGCAGGACTGGATAAATGGAATGCCATACTGATCAAAAACTGCAAGAATGCAATCGCTGAGCCCCCTATATTGGATATGGAGATGATTACTAGACACAGGAGAAATACCAGGCATCCTGAAGAGCGCAAACATAGTCCCAATATATAAAGGAGATCAATCTGAAGCCAAAAACTATAGGCCAGTGTCCCCTACATCTCATTTTGCTAAAATATTTGAAAGAATAGTTAGACAGAAAATCTATGACTTTTTGGAAACTCAGAAAAAATTCAATGATAAATAATCAACCAACATGGGTTTCAGTCAGGCAGATCATGCCAATCACATCTAATTGAACACTACAACATTATTGTTGATGCACTTGAAAGCAGGGTTGGCAAGAAACCCACTTTTTTTGAAAAAGCCCACCCCAGGTGGGTTTTTTCAGGTTTTTTCACCTAAAACCCAAAAAAAACCAGGTAAAATTGGGTTTTTTCATATGTCCATATGGTAGTTCATATTAGACCTACCTATTCTTATTTTTATAATAATACTGTACTGTACCGTACACTATTAATATAACATTTGTCTTGTTTTTAGCAAAAAGGTTGCCTTCCAGGCAATTAAGCATAAAAAGTTATTATTTTCTCAGATTGAGCTTCACAACAAAATTTGGAAAACATGGACCAATTTGAACTAAATTTGGTGTGGTAAATTATCCTATTTGTTAGGCTATACCTCCTATGGAAGACAGCAGGCCCCTGTGTCTTCTGCTGGAAGTAGATGAATTACAGCTCCCAAAGGGAACTTAATTCAGCTAGTTATATCTATTTAATTCATATTACTGAATATTTTTTCTTTTATTTCACAGTTAAATAAAACAAACTGGCAACAGCATATTTATCTTTACTGCTAGCCTACAGAATTAGTCTGTTTGAAGTTATAACTGCATTAAATAATGCCAAAGACCTTTGGATCAGGAAGAAAATCAGGGCATGAATGGAGTGAAGTCAATATTATTGATGGGACTAGTAAAGTTAGATGCAAACATTGCAGTAATGAAATAAGTAATAAAATAGAGCGAATAAAAATGCATTTAATGAAATGCTTGAAACACATGGAATCAAGAAACAAGACTGACAATACTGCCAGTACATCATCTTCATACTGCCATGACATAGACCTCTCAGATAATCCAGACTCATCCTCACCACCACTGACACAATTACAGATGAAAAAAAGAAAAATTCAAAAGAAAGTAAGCGATTTTGGCATGACAACAACAACTTTGCAGAAAAATGTCATTGATAACAAAATAGCCAAATTCTTTTATGCAAATAATATTCCATTTCTATGTGCAGAGTCTAAGTATTTTATTGAAATGATAGAGACTCTAAGACCAGGCTACACTCCACCTTCCCGTTGAAATTTGTCTGGTCCACTTTTAAATACAATCCATGAAGAAGTAGAAAATTCCTTGAAGATGCAGTTGACTGAAGAATCAGGATGTATAACACCCTGATTGGCTGATGTCTACACTCTATAACCTGCTACCTCACCCAAAGAGTTATACCTGTAGGTCTATTTGTTGACTCATGTTTGCTTGCTTTGCATGTAAAATCATTATAGGCGCCTATATGACAATTTTTAAAAATAATTGCATATGCACTTCTTAAGTTTCATGAAAAAACCCACAAGTGGGTAAAATAGTGGGTTTTTTCAAGTGGGTTTTAAAAAAAAAAAAAAAAAAAAAAAACCTGGGTGGGTTTTTTCGGGCTGGGCCCACTAGTGCCAACCCTGCTTGAAAGTAATGAAAACTATGATGTAATATACACAGACTTTACCAAAGTGTTTGACAAGTGTGACCATGGAATCATAATACATAAACTGAAGTATATGAGAATAACAGGAAAAGTAGGGAAATGGATATATAATTTCCTTAGTGAGCAGCGGCAAGTTGTTGCAGTATAAGGAGTATCTTCATCAGAATCAGAGGTCCTCAGCTCAGTACCACAAAGAATAGTATTGGCTCCAGTACTCTTCATAATCATGCGAACTCCCAAAGATGAGGATGTTACTAGAGACAGCACACTAACATCCTTTGCTGATGACACAAAGATCACTAGAAAAATAAGAAACCCAGAAGATATAGGATCTCTACAAACCAACATGAACAGAACCTACAAGTAGATGGAAGACAACAATATGAAGTTTAACACAGAAATTTCAGCTGTTATGGTACAGAAAAAGAGAAGATCTAAAATCCATGGAATATTTATACCCCAAATGAACAGGAAATTCTAGAGAAATTCTAGAGCAAAAGATTTAGGGGTTGTAATGACTGATGATGCGAAATTTGAAACAAAATAAGATGGCAGTAAACAGAGCAAAGAGAATAATGGGGCAGATACTGAGAACCTTTAAATGAAGGGATAGGAATATAGTGATTACTGCTGATCATACCCAAATTGGAATACTGCTCAGTCCTAACATCCCCATATAAAAAAGAAGACATTAGACAGCTGGAAGGGATTCAGAGAAGCTTCACAGCCAAGATAAGGGGTGCAAAGAACTAAATTACTGGGAAAGGTTATGCGAACTAAACCTATATTCACTGGAAAGGAGGAGAGAGAGAGAGACCATTATTTACACTTGAAAAATAATGGAGAAACTAGTCCCTAATCTTACTCTAAACCCTGTAACTCCCCAAACAACAGTGGAAAGTAGAAAAGGAAGATGGTGTCATGTTCCCAAATTAAAGGCAAGACAGGGAACATCCTTAACCCTGAAAGAAAATAGTTTTGTTGTGAGAGGACCAAACCTGTTTAATCAGCTGCCCAAGGACCTAAGGAACATGAAGGGAGTTGCAGTAGAAATCTTCAAAAGATGATTAGATGCCTGGCTCAGAACAATCCCCAATGAGCCGGGTGTACTGGCTATGTGAGGTGGAGAGTACAAGAAACCAAGTCACTACTTCACCAGGCCAACTCGAGAGGAGGGGCAACAAGCTTGACCTTTGTGAAATGAGGAATAATCATGCCGAATGTTTGAAAGGATATATATATATGTACAGTATACATATATATAATGCTTTCAATAAGTAACAATTATTTACAGTTTAAAAAATATTAAATAAATTAACTTTTAGTTGCCCTACCTATGTAAATTATAGCACCTTTTTGAGAAAATTAATGATATAAAAAGAAATCATGTCCATACACAAAAATTATTATTTATCAGGTATAAATAAGTGCAAATAAAAATCTTGCCTGCATTTCAAAGTTTAGTATCATTAAGTATAAGTAAAAGAGAAACCTTGTTACATTCTTGTATTAACCTTTACTATTATTAAAATAACAAATAACATAAAATCCCTATATGCTAAATATGAAGTGCCAAGAATTAACAAATAGCAAGGCATGCATTTTCCTTTCACTAAATAAAGTTTTATAAAAAAAACAAAGAAAATGCCTTCAAAGAAACAAAATCCAACTCTACCCTTTGTCCTTCCACTTCCTCTCTCTTCCATGTAATTTGCATGGCTGAAAAATCATACAGCTCATTCTGAAAATACAACAGGACATTAATTTTGAACCCATCACACTTGGTGACTTATGCATAAACACAATATTTTTTTAATTTTGACTAATGATAGTGATGTAGTGCAGTCATTTGGCAAAATGCATTAAGTCCAAACATAAGGTTGTTGCAAGTTTGGTAAATGAAATAATTATATAAAAATGGATGGCTAGGTACTTTTCAAGATAATTTTAAGAGAATTAATTCATTCCAATAATTTTCAAATGTTTTTGCAAAACATAGCTGTGCTTTATCTCAAAAACAAATATATTTTGGAATTACTGTAGTTCAGCAAACAATAACAGAATTTATAAGACTTGTTTTCTCATTAGTCCAAGTAGGTTGCCAACAGTATTTGCATTCTCCCAAGTTGTCCTACTCCATGTTGGGGAGTAATATTGAGGCCACTGATTTCGAAAAGGACTTGGGTCTGCTAATAAGCAGCAACCTTAAGTTTACCAAACAGTGTGTACAGGTGGAAAAGAAAGCCCAGAAGCTGTTTGGTTATATCAGGAGGCAATTTCAATTTTGGAACAAGATTGTGCTCTCTCTGTGCAATTTCCTGGTTCGGCCACACTTGGAGTATGCTGTGCAGTTCTGGTTACCCACCCTCAGGAAAGATATTGATAGGCTGGAATGATTCCAGGCAAGGGCCACAAAATTAATCCCTTTCATTAGGCATATGGGCTACAATTGACACTTACACACCCTGAATTTGTTTTTGCTGGAAACTCAGAGGCTGCATGGTCAACTCATTGAGGTTTTCAAGCTCTTACACAGGTTCAACAATGTCAATTTTAGAAGCATGTTTAGTTTAAATGACAACTCAACTCAACTTGCAACAATGGTTGGAAGTTTGATTTGAAATGGTTTAGCACTAGTGTGTGTGGGAATTACTTTACCTATAAGATCTGTGACATGCGGAACAGGCTACCTTCAGAAGTTGGTGCTAGGACAGTTTTGTTACCGGACAGTTTTGTTACCGGACAGTTTTGTTACCGGACAGTTTTGTTACCGGACAGTTTTGTTACCGGACAGTTTTGTTACCGGACAGTTTTGTTACCGGACAGTTTTGTTACCGGACAGTTTTGTTACCGGACAGTTTTGTTACCGGACAGTTTTGTTACCGGACAGTTTTGTTACCGGACAGTTTTGTTACCGGACAGTTTTGTTACCGGACAGTTTTGTTACCGGACAGTTTTGTTACCGGACAGTTTTGTTACCGGACAGTTTTGTTACCGGACAGTTTTGTTACCGGACAGTTTTGTTACCGGACAGTTTTGTTACCGGACAGTTTTGTTACCGGACAGTTTTGTTACCGGACAGTTTTGTTACCGGACAGTTTTGTTACCGGACAGTTTTGTTACCGGACAGTTTTGTTACCGGACAGTTTTGTTACCGGACAGTTTTGTTACCGGACAGTTTTGTTACCGGACAGTTTTGTTACCGGACAGTTTTGTTACCGGACAGTTTTGTTACCGGACAGTTTTGTTACCGGACAGTTTTGTTACCGGACAGTTTTGTTACCGGACAGTTTTGTTACCGGACAGTTTTGTTACCGGACAGTTTTGTTACCGGACAGTTTTGTTACCGGACAGTTTTGTTACCGGACAGTTTTGTTACCGGACAGTTTTGTTACCGGACAGTTTTGTTACCGGACAGTTTTGTTACCGGACAGTTTTGTTACCGGACAGTTTTGTTACCGGACAGTTTTGTTACCGGACAGTTTTGTTACCGGACAGTTTTGTTACCGGACAGTTTTGTTACCGGACAGTTTTGTTACCGGACAGTTTTGTTACCGGACAGTTTTGTTACCGGACAGTTTTGTTGGTCACGCCACGTGGTTTACATCCAAACCATGCCCATACGAAAGGTTAATATTTTTCAAATTTTTTAGATATATTCAGTTTCATTTGTACCAATCTCACGACAACAAGTAAAGTACAGTCAACCCTCATTATAACAGACTAATGGGGGGGAAAAGGTGTCCGTTATAGCCGATTGTCCGATATAACCGACGGTACTGGTAACCTACGGTATACGTATACAATACGGTAATGGAGATACTATATACAGTACTGTGCACTGTCTGCTGAACACGATACATGATAAATGATACAGAAAATAATGAAATATAATAAAAATATAAAAGTTAGCTTGTCCTTGGCCTTACAAATGTCGGAAACAGTTTGCTTTTTCACGCCATACTCCGCGCACACCTTGGCCACTGAAGCACCCGCCTCTAACTTCTTGATTAATTCCAGCTTCTGGGTCACCGACAGGGTCACACGCTTCTTCTTTTCCTGGTTAACGTCGCCAGTGGTGTGTCCGGTTTATCCGATATCCGCTCTAACGGGGTCCGTTATAGCGAGGGTTGACTGTAATTGTAACTGTGTTTTCTAAGAACTCACAAGTGTACAAAATAATTGAAAATATATACTGCCTGATTCTAAGAAATACAAGTATTAACAAATAACTTATATACAGCCTTGTTTGTGCCCATTCAACTCTATTTAGTTTTATAATTGCTGATTTGCCCTTAACAGCTAATATGCCATGCATCTTGACTTCAAAAAGGAATAGAATAAAACTGATTGACGATCTAAACTATATCTATGACAAACAAACAGAATGCTGATGGTTCGAAGCAGTATTGGGTGTAAGGCCAGGGTACACACCTATACAGATGATGAAGAATATACCATTATTAAGACTGTTGGCAAGCATAACCACAGTGCAACCGCTTCAACTGTAAATGCAAGAATTGCACAGCAAAACATAAAAGAAAAATCAGTTTCTACTCAAGATGCTTCTCGGATCATTATATCCCGTGAAATGGCAAGTTTGAATCAATGTACTTTAGCAGAACTTCCCATGGTATCATCTATAAGCAGCAGTATCAGACATTGGAGACAAGTACAAAACCAGTCTCCTCCAATCCCACAAACACAACATGGTTATCTACACTCAATTGTGGCTCAACATTCCTCCAGTATGATAGTGGGATAGACGATACACAAAGAATTTTAATATTTGCAACAGATCAAGCTCTTGAGGACCTTAAGAAATTCAAGACTTGGGCTGGAGGTGGAACATTTAAGTGTAATCCCAACATATATTATCAATTACAGTATATACTGCACATTCAAGCCAAAGACTTCAGTGTTCCACAATAGTTTGCTCTACTTCCCGACAAGACTCAAAACACTTACAAACGACTTTTTGATAAAGTGAAAGAACTACTACAAAACAATGAACCTGCACATATGGTAATGGATTTTGAAAAGGCAGCAATCAATAGTTTCATAAATGTGTTTCCTGATGCAAATATTACGTGTTGTTTGTTCCATCTAGCACAGAATACCTACAAACAAGTTGTACAAGCAGGTCTAAAGCAAAGATACCACGAAGATGATGATTTTAGCCTTAAGATTAGATGTTTTCCTACACTTGCCTTTCTGCCAATTAATGATGTCATAGAACGCTTTGAAGAACTCATTGATGATGATGATGATGACATTCCACAAGAAATTGTCTCCTATTTTGAAACTAATTATATAGGAGGAGTGAGAGGTCATGGTCCACGAAGAAGGAGATTAGATCCACTGTTTTCTATCGAGTCCTGGAATGTTTATGAAAGGTCTGTAAATGGAATGTCCCAAACAAATAACAACTTGGAAGGTTTTCATAGTGCACTCAAACTTTCTGTGACAAGTTTACATCCAAACATCTGGACTCTGATTAATGCCTTGAAACAAGAAGAAGCATTGGCAAGGACCAAAGTAGCCCAATTGAATCGTGGTGATAACCCTCCAAAGAAAAAGAAGTACAGGGACTGCAAACAGCAAATTAGAAGATTGCTGGAAACCTATGATTCCAGAAACAAACTTGACTTCCTTCTGGCAGTAGCTCACAATCTTAAATATTTTTAGCTAATTATTGTATTTTATATGACACACATTTCCTACATTCACATTTGCAATTGTTTATATGACACATTGTATTTTTTTATTTATATTTCTTATATATTTTGGATATTTTAATAAATTTTAATCAATAATTTTTAATAAACCTTAACAAATATACCTCAGTTTATTTACCTATGTAAATATTGTTAACAGCTTTATGTATAAAATAATATAACAATGATTTTAATCTTTAATGGTAGGGAAGTGACCTAGTAATGAACAGACCTAGTAGTGAACTGTCTGGCCACCCAGAAGTTGTGGATCAGTTCAAGAAAATGTTAGACTGAATCTTGCACACTATTTGAGGGGGTAGGAATTTTTCCTTGGCACCCGTTGCCATTTGTACCTCCTTGGTATGGGCCATAAGGCCTTTTAAGGTACTACTTGTCCTTGTAACTCCTTGTAACTCACTCCCTCAACATAGGAACTTAAATTGCAGTCAATACAGTCACTTATTACAATCTTAAATATCTTCATTTATTTTATATTTTAAATGTTCAGGAATATAAATACTGCTGTTCCAAGTGTGATACTAAGAATTGGCCATTAACAGAGAACTTTAATAATAGTAAGCCTAAACTTGTAGTTAATTTTTGTGGGTTAGAAACTTCAGCAGTATCTTGGTGCAGCCCTTACTTATTATATTGTAATAATAATGATGCAACTGGACTGGTCTGGACCGCTATTTTTCAATATCTGCAAGTATTAGTTTCAGCCAAACTAATTGCTTCCTTTAATATATAATATAAATGATGCTCAAACAACATGATTCTGATACAATTTGTAACAACTGTGTGAAATAAGCACAGTTGGATTCGAGACCAGTTCCAAGATCTTAGTTTGCATCACTACCTAGTAGTTTTATCTTGTACAAATCACTGTTTATGATTGCATTTCAGACAGACAGCTTCTTTCCTGTTCTTCGCATACTTCTACCTGGGTTGGATAGGGACAGAGGTGCTTATGGAATCAAAGAACATAAATTGGCAGAGCTGTATATAAGAATTTTAGGCCTGAGAAAAGATAGTGTTGATGCTCAGAAGCTTTTGAACTATAGGTAAAGAAACTTTTATGCTCTTGTTAGCCTTGCTTGTTTTCATTAAATTTATTTGTAGCAGTTACTTAACTGATTCTTTAGGAAGTATTTGTCTTTTTCAAACCTTAATTTGAACACCCAGCTTCATACTGAATTCAAAAGCTTTCCCAGTAATCTAGTCAATTTACTTCAATTTTTTTTTTTTTGCTGTACTGTTTATTTGGATTTCTAATTGATGTTTTTCTTGTATGAAATGTAAAGACTAGGAATGTACCAATTAATTGGTATGAGTATCAACAAGCAGATAATACCCATACTTTAATTATAATTAATTGATATTGGTTATTGGTACAAAATTTTTAGATTTCATACTAATTATGTCCCTGACCAAATAAATTTGGGAAGACCATACTGGATTGCACTTGTTCATTCATTCAGTATACTTTTGTGTCTGCACTATAAATTTGGAATTGCTTAACATGAACTGATGAAACTTCATACGCATGTGATCATCATGAGGCAGTGTTAGAAGTAAGAATCATGTCCTTGCATCAAAGGTAAAGGCCATGAATGGAAATCCATGTCCTGACTCATTAACCACTTAGTATAAATTGCTGAAACCACACACACATGGATCATCACAAGATGAGCAAGAATCAGGTCCCAGCATTAAAGGCAAGGTTGCAAATCACAGTCAGAAGTTGAATGAAGGTCTCTGCCAGGGGTACTCAAATTTTTTTGCAGGCAGGCACATTTTCCAAATGCTGGAGCACAGGTGGGCACACACACAAAAACATTATGATAAAAAATACATAAAACACAATATTATCTGGTTTTAATTGCAATATTCTTTCTATTAACTGGTCTCTAAAACCTTATATGGGGGCTACTCTCACACACAGGCACACCAAAATGGCTATGCAGGCACAAATGTGCCCGTGTGCACTGGTTTGAGCACCCCTGTCTATGCCATAACTTGTTAACCACACAAAACAAATTTATGAAACTTAACATGCATGTATTGTCACAAGATGCTGTCATGAGTAAATTGGGTCCTTGCATTGAAGGTAAAGGTTACAAATATATGTAGGGACATTGATGTCATTCCAACAGAGTTTTTGTTTTTAATACCACATACTGTATGTACAAAATTAAGTATTTCAAACAAAGTAATTGATACACTTCAGTAAAGAATATATAAACCTTTAGTTGCTTCAGTTGCTATGTTTGTATAATAATAATGACAGAAACTAGGGTACATTAATACAATTTTTGGTAAATGTGTATTGTCTGAATTTGATGTCAATATACACAAAAACTTGAAACTTAAAAAGTGAAGTTGTTACACACTGAACTTGCCCACAGTTTACTAGGTTTTTTGGGGGATTGTTAAATGCTATGTGTGGAAAACTGTACCTTCCTCTTATCAATAGAGAGTAAAAGGAATTTATATCCAAAGAATTTTTTTTTTTTTTTTTTTTTTTTTTTTTTTTTTTTTTTCAAAAATCCAAAAATAAGGAGTTTGTTGTACCTGGTATAGTGATGTAAAAAAAACGGTTTTTTTTTTTTTTTTTTTGTCGTTTTTTGTTTTTTTTTGTTTTTTTTAATAATTAATATAGATATTGCCAATTTAATTATAAGGTATACTTTTGCAATGATATATTATAAAAATAAATAAATAAATAATAAAATAGGCCATATGGTACCAGTATAGAATGTCCTTTTCAGCCTATTTACAGAAAAAACTGGCCTCTTTCTTGCACTGAAAGTCTTGTATCTTGAGATCCATTAAACTTGCGAGAACACTGGCTGGGAGCTGACTGCCCATTGTCCAACCTTCCCAGGACTCTCCCATCCATGCCTCGGATTTTGAATCTCCCACTTAACTATCCTTTAGACCCGCGATGACATATTCCCCCCCCCCCCCCCCCCGAGACCATCCATATATATATATATACATACACATACACCCATATACATTATACCAATATATACATAAATACTTATATACACATTTATATCTATTGTATACCCCATACACATGCATACATCCAGAATTCCAGATACATACGCATGCATACTCACATATATACCTACACAAACTCATACACCTCTATTTCGCCCTTTCATTACCTCCGAGATCATTTAGCACATACAGTAATATCCATACAGCCAAAAGAAACCAATTAAGCACAGACAGAGCAGCAAAGCTAGTATTTATATCCCAAAATGCAAAATTCCAAGAAAGTGAAGTAAAACATGGTGCTACATTGGCTTCGTCAACATCCAAATCTGCAATAAATACCAGTACCTGTGATATTGAAACTATTTGCTTTAATCAATCTAGTGATAATGATTCTTCAATGGAAATAGAATCAGATAATGAAAGTTAAACAGCATTAGGTTAACACAAAGGTTAAAGAAAGAGATGAATATTTATATTTTTTTTATTTTTCTATTTGGAATAAATATATATATATATATATATATATATATATATAATATATATACTGGTATTCTTGCCAATCACAATTATATCTATTGTTTTATACCAGTATTATGGATATTATACCAGTACCTGTGATATTGAAACTAGCATATATGCCCTACCCAATCTAGTGATGATTCTTCCATGGAAATGTAGGTTAACAAAAAGGTTCAAAAAAAGGTGAATATTTTCCTTTTCTATCTGGAATATATATACTGGTACTCTTGCCAATCACAATTATGTATATTGTTTGAAACGAGGAAGAATGTTTTATGTTCTAGTTAAAAAATATATATACATATAAAAAATGAGGGTTTGTTTTTCCTTTCTATTATATACTTTTTGCGTGATTCAATTTTTCTAAAAGATGACTATATAGTATATATACTAGGTATAACCGTATAAGCATGGTAGTATAGTAAATTATAGGTAATACTAATATACTTATTAGATTAAAGGAAAAAAAATATGGAATAAGTTTAAAACAATAAAAAACAAAAAAAAAAAACTACCTTCGTTTTAAACAAAAAAAATGACACAATAAAAAACGACTCACATCACTAACCTGGTATTCCATACATTAAAACCAAGCTCACCCTCTCATCTATTGTTAATTTCGCAGCCATCTCCTACCTAAAAGAAAAAAATAATACCGTATATACCCGAGTATAGGTCAACCCTTGATTTTTGGCCAAGAAATCATTAATTTATCATATGCCTCATGTATGGGTCAACCCCAGTTGTTGAGGGTAGTGGAACAACAAATTAGGGTAATAAAGCACCATATTTTATGGCATATAAATAAACTTTTAAAAATGTATTCATTTTGTTTTATATCATCCTGTGCTACCATTCTGTAATTTTAATAATTGGTACATATTTGGTAATTTTAATACTTGGTACATATTTGGTAATTTTAATACTTGGTACATATTTGGTAATTTTAATAATTGGTACATATTTGGTAATTTTAATAATTGGTACATATTTTGTTTTCATTGTTTACTGGTACTAAATGGTAAATATTTTTCATGTCTAAATCTAACAGTAGCTCCTAGCCCTCCCCATCGTGCACAGATTTCAACCCCACGAAAATGTTACCCTTATATAGGTCAACCCTCTAATTTTTGCCTAAGAATTCAGTCTTAAAAACTTGACCTATACACGAGTATATACAGTATATTATAATCATCACTGAAAATTCCTATGATGCGCGACTTTTGCGCCACCCTTTATACGAGTAATTTTGCTTGGGCTAGATCAGGGGTTCTCAACCCACTTCCATTACCCACCTGAACATTGGTGCTCACCCCATTACCCCTAATAACACGTAAATTAACCAAAAGTTAGAAGTAGTTTATAATCATACAATTGTCTTTAAACACCACTCTTAAATAAAATATGTATGGCTTCCATTACCCACCTGGCTATCCCAAATTACCCATTTTGGGTAATTACCCACTGGTTGAAAACCCCAGTTTTTTTTATGTAGGAAGGAGGGCCCAAGGGCGAATGCTCACAAAAATGCCCCCCCCATTTCCCATAGGAGAATAAGAAAGCTGAAATGAAGGATTTAAAGTTTTTGGGATGCTTGCTTGGACATTGCAGTTGAAAGATTGGAGGTCATAGACATAGGGAAGGTTGTTCCAGAGTTGACTGGTTAAGTAGATGAAAGATTGATAATATCAGTGAATCCTTGCATTAAAGAGTTGGACAGAAAAGGGATGAGGATGTGTTGAAAGTCTGATACTGCAAGCTCTCTCCCTAAAGAGATAGACACGCAGTTAGCATACCCAGAAGAGCAGTGTCCATTATAATAGCAATAATAAATTTTCTGAAATTCTGACTTTGGGTTCCTTCATACTTCTTGTCCACTTTGTATAGATTAATTTTTAGTTCATTTCTTCCATAGTTTTACAAAGCTCAAACATTTTAGTGTTATGTTATTTTCACTGTTTGCGTGTGTTTTTTTTATCTGTTGCAAAGGTTTTGTCATTTGAATTTTCAAGTTCCCTGAGGTTTTCAGTACTCTAACTAAACAGCTATATTGTATATTTCATCAGTATATAAGAAATATGCCTTCCATTTGGAACAGTATACTGTTCCTTATTGCACTGAGCTACATATGTCTGATTCTGATGATACTGTTCTATGAACTTAAACAACTTGCTTTCACCTCTTTTTCAGTACTCAATCCATTATTCTTTTATGCCTCTCACGCTTATTTCTGTTTTATTTTCTGATTATCACAGCTTCATGTCAGATGGCTTGGCATAATCTGTACATATTACCATTACAATATAGTTCGCAGTATCTTTTGAGACTCAATCATATTGTTACAGTGAGTAATCTGTTAGTTACATGTTTAACACGACTCAGATGAGAACCTCCCATTCGTGTTCATCTTCATTGAATCGATTTGCTTGTAAAAATTGAACTTTTCTTAAATATTTTAATTAGATACTATGCAAGTACCACAAGGGTGGGAAGAACACTGAAAAACCAGTTCATAAAACTTCAACAAATCCTCTTCACAATTCTTCATACAGCTGTATTTTTTCCCTTTATAATATAAATTCTCTTCTCTTGCAGGAAACCTAAATCGGGTGGAAGTGGTGTAGGAGATTTTGCAGATGTTGCATTTTATGTCCTCAAGAGCCGCTGTCCAGAGAAAGGAGAATTAAGCCTCAGTGATGTTGACACTTACTTGACAACAATTGCTGAAAGTCACGCTGCTAAAAAACAAGGTTTGCTGGCCAGACATTAGCTAACACAAAAAAAAAACCACATATATGGCGCCATATATACATTGCTTAGAAGTGCCTACATATATATATATATATATATATATATATATATATATATATATAGGGTGAACCAAATGTAGGTGGACAGTAAATGATAACGTTTATTTTGAGAATACATATTTAATTTTTTTGTATACTATAATACAAAATAAAATTTAAATAAATTTAGTTATAATATTTAATATAATATAACACAAACACCATAGTTATAATGAACACCATAGTTATAATATAATATAACACAAACCATATTCAACCTACTGTCCACCTACTTTTGGTTCACCGTGTATATAATGGGATGAATTTCACACTTGAACATGTGAAATGAATGAATGATGCAAATCCACAAGGAAAAAGAAAAAAAAATTATTCCAAGTCCTTTCATATATTCAACAATACACCTTGTCAGGGAATTCCCTAATGAGGTGTATTATTGAATACACGAAAGGCCTTGGAATAATTTTTTCTTTTTCCTTGTGGGTTTGCATCATTATTTTATATATATATATAAAATCAGGGTTGGATCGATTAACTTCGAAAATTAACCAGTTAAGTTAATCAATTAAGGTAATCAAATAACTTTTTCTTTCTTGAAATTAATCTGTAGAATCATCATCATCATCATTATATATAACTAATGAAAAGGCCGGGTCGAAATCTAGTCAAAATGATTTTTTTTAGATGGGTACTATGTGGGGTTTATGAAATGATATCCTGACCAACATACTCCAAAAGAAAGTTTATGCTCCCCTCTGTACCACTAGCATACTCCCTCTTATTTTTGGCTCCACCCCCAAATTAAAAATAGTATCATAAATCAAAATGGAGATCATTTAGAGCATTTTTTTATAGAGATGACCCCCCTTAAAATTGCATAATATACCTCATGTGCAATTTTCAGGCAATTATCCAAGAAATTTCAAATCCTTGAAAAATTGCCACATCCCCAAAAAGTGTTATCAGTATATAGAAAAGGGTGGCATAAACTTTAGTTTGGAGTACTGATTGCCTAGGAGACCAATTCATAGACCTCATATAGGCCTAGTATATTTGTCTGAAAAGAAGACAATTAGTCTATTGTACCATTTATTACACAAAACAGCTTTGAAGTAAAAACAAAATTTAATTTAAAAATTACCTTCACAATTCACTAATTACTTGTGGATGTGCCTTGGCCCCATTGGCTTTTCCATTCAAACTGTGGCAGTCTTTTTCTTGATTCCAGTTGATTGAGGATAAATTTGTGCCGATTGCCATAGCCAATCCTTTGTTCTGATGCTTTTGCCACTAAGTTCACTGTACTTTCCACGCTTTGACTGTGGCATGAAAAGGCAGCAATTTTCAAGGGTTCTGTTCTTGTATGCAGTAGCTCTTCATTGCTGAAATTCCTTATCAAAGGTGGAGGATTGATAGCTTCCTTTCTCCAGTCAATCATCTCATAGTAGTCTTTGGAATCGAAATTTAGAGATTTAGGAAGCTCAAAATTTCGTGTGCCACTGAAACGTGTCTGACTGAAAAGTATCTTCTGAAGAGCATCTTCTCTGACATGTTGTCTGCTATCAGTAAGCATTGACAGTAGGGATAGCTTCGGGATTGGCAAAATAGGCATTATTACGGAACACCAGTTCCATAATAATGCAATGTTTTTCTTCCAATCCTCGCATCAAGACAGTCAAATGAAAAAAATTCTGTGCTCCGTCAGTAGCTTTAGGATGGGATTTGATATGAAACCATCCAGGAGCATATGATTTCATGACGATGGTTACCAGTTCTTTCAGATTTTGTTCGGGATGCAAAGTCGATACATATAAACGTATAATCCAGTTTGCTCGGGTAATCCAGTGAGCATGATGAATGGCACCTGGAGACCTGCGGGCTAGACTTTCAGATACCCATCCAGATTGCACTGCTAGGCACTTTTGATCACTGCTCAACTCTTTCACGACATTCGGTGGTATATCTTGGACGTTGCCCTGAACTGGTGAAAATGCCACTAAGTCTAAAATGGTTAAATCACATTTCAATTTGGCTCCAATTGAACCTTTAAAGGTATTTGGCCCTGATGTTTTTCCGTCTATGGTTTCAAATATGTGTCTGAAGGGGAGTTCATTCATGTGTAAAAGACACACGAGCCATTGAACTGATCTATGCAAAAAAAATTCAATCAATTTTATGGTACCAGCAATTCTACCAGTATTGACAGCAGTACTGTCGCATAGCAGAGCATTGAGAATGTCGATGCTCGCTGAATCAATTAAGAACGTTATAATTTCATCACCTATACACCGAGCATTTCCTGCGTCAGGGCAGAGATGGTCTACATAGATAGCTCCAGGGTCTTTGATCAGCACATAATAATGTTCTTTCTCTTTTTCATGCTTGGTTAACGTATCATCCTTTCTTCCATCAAACCCTATACATTCAATATTCACATTTTCACATCTAGATCTAACAATATTTTTTTTGCCTACACGAATTCTTTCTCTTCCTATTTTCTTCCTATCAAGCATGTTAGATTGATCGATTATTCCCATATCTTTCAATGCAGCATTAACAATAGCTGCTGTAGCTCTCAAACTCACACGGTAACGGTCTGCCACCAATGGTAATTCATTGTATGAATACCTATTTTGATCATTTTCAATCAATTCCACATCGGGCACGAATTCTAGCTCATTGTCACTGTCTTCTATATCTTCGCTAAAGTCATCTACTGAAGATGATGGTACAACTTCCATAGCCTCTGCCATTTCCACTTGTGACCTTTGTTGCCTCTCTTGTTCTTCTCTTGCTCTTGAGAGGGATCGTCTCTGGACAGCGGCAGCTTCACGATCAAATGGCCCTAATTGATTTATTCTTTGCTTTTGGCCTACAAATGACTCCCACTCTACCATTGGGATTTTTACCTCGCATCGACAAAACGGCCTTTCTATTCCTTTATCATAACATTTGCAAATAAAATGTCAAACATTTCATCATATGAAGCAAGTTTTTTAGCAAAATTTTCATTCCTTTGACGTAGAGGAACCTTGTTCAAGGAAAGAGCTGATCTGATTAATCTTTCCACTGCAGAAGAAATAGATCTTTCTTGAATGACGGGGAAAGAGAACATGGCCCAAATATTTTGAAGATCTTTGGTAACTATATTGTAGCAATCGTTCGCAGTTGCTGATCCCCTTGACTTGATTTTTTCTCTTTTGAATGAAGAAATAGTGTCTGACAACGTCTGCCTTTGTAGGAATCATTGATCGGCGGAATTCAGTGGCAAAACCAAAAGCTGCATTTGAAGATTTGTTTCTGGTTGACATTTTTTCAACCTTTTTAAAAAATTAAAAATCCAGCTTTTATAGAATCATGCATGGATCATAAGTAAATCTAAAGAGCATAAATTCGTATAATTCCTGTAAAAATATATAATTATTAGAACATGAAATTTACTGGTATTAAATTTGAAATTCAACACACAGCTCAGTAAATTGATTACACATAAACGATGTTTATGTGTAATCAATTTTCTGATATAGCAAATATTTTGAGAAAATACGCGTGGTGAAAATTTTGAGAAATCCAAATTTTTGAGGTAATTGCCTGAAAATTGCACACGAGATATATTATGCAATTTTAGGGGGGGTCATCTCTGAGAAGATGCTCTAAATGGTCTCCATTTTCACTTATGAGACTATTTTCATTTTTGGGGCGGAACCAAAAATAGGAGGGAGTATGCTAGTGGTACGTGGGGGGAGCATAAACTTTCTTTTGGAGTATGTTGGTCAGGACCCCAATTCATAAGCCCCACATAGTGCTCGATCTGACCCCAGAAATTCAACCCGCCCTACTAATGAAGGTAATGATAAATCTGTAATTATGTAGGATCACCTTGCATGTGGTTGTCAATGTCTGTTAAATTATATATTTTTTTTTTTTTGTATATTATACAGGGCAAGACATAAAGGTAATTTTTTCTATAAGCTTTTATTATTTTTTTGTTTCTTATAAATAAATTAAATTTGTTTATGGTCTCAACTCAACTTTTAGGCATATAATATTGTAAAAATGAAGGCAAAATGAATTTAATAAAAAATTGTTTTCTAAACTGTATGCTTTATATCGTACACTATTGACACTGAACATAATACAGATTCCTTGCCAACAAGGACTGTTTGGATGTGATAGAAGATTGAGGGAAATCTTTGTTTACTGTGAAACACAAGTTATTTATGCAGAAACTTTAAATATATTTACAGTATTACGTCGATACAATATATGAGAAAGAGAGAACTTCATCAACTTGAGTAGTCTAAGCATCATCATCCTGTTTACATATACGTTTTGTGTTTCGTATTTATCAATTATTACGAAAGAATTCATTTATAACTTGAAGAGCCTAATCATTTTCATTAATCAGTAAAGTAACATAAATATCATCAACTGTTGCTGCAAAATAGAAGTCAACATCTTCCTTCCTTGACTAATCAATTTTAAAATTAGAAAGAGCCGTGTTGAGCAGAAAACTGAGATTTGTTTATAAAAAACATCTGAACAGGTAGCGAGAACAACGTGAAAACAGTGTTAGCAGCTGACGAGGAAGCTTCTAAACAGTGGCTGCATCCTCCAGCGCAGGACACGTCAACGCGAAGAGGCGACGTCAAACCAAAACATCAACGCGCTGGTGGCCAAACTTCCTCAAATCTCCGTGCAGCGGGCTGTCTACGGTTGGCCAGACTGGCAGTCGACGGCCTGTTGCGTGGCACGGTCAGAGTGCCGATCGGCTCCCGGGGCCGGACCTATTCTCAGCGTGCTATTTTTTCAATTACAGGGAACAATTGTGTGCTCCCCGAACTACTCTTACTCTCTGGCGACATTAAGACTAATCCAGGCCCCACTACAACTTACACATGTCACCATACACAAAGACATAGACACAATAGCACCATGAGACACATACAGAAGTATAATATTAACATATTACAGTACAACGTAGATGGCCTCACAAACAAAATCATGCAGCTTAGGGAATTCGTACACAAACAAAACATTCACATAGCACTTATACAAGAAACAAAACTAAAACGCACACACAAAACACCCACCATCCCTGACTTCACGGCGATCCGTCAAGATCGTACTGGGGGTAACGGGGGTGGACTCATCACTTACATACGTAAAAGCATTAGCTACACTGATGCTACCCAAAACATTACAAACACAATCCAAGCAGATAACACGATAGAAATACAGGCAGTTAACATTAAAACACGCGCAAAACACACCACCACACTAATCAACATTTACATCCCACCAGATAGTTCACCTCAGGTGCCAGCCAATTACAATCCACAGTTACACAATCTTGCCTCTCTCACTAATGTCATCTTAGGAGGAGACTTCAACGCCAAAGACACTAGTTGGTACCTGCACAACCAAAACAACACCAGAGGCGCCAACATAGCCACACAACTAAACAGCCTCTTCATTCTTAACAATACAGAAGAACATACACACATACCACATCAAGCAGGATACTCAAACTCCTCCCCAGACATAACGTTCTGTTCCCCCTCACTAGCAACACATACACAATGGAGAACAGAAAAACAACTGTCATCAGACCACCTGCCCATCATCATTACAACACATTCTACACTCTGCCCCAACAGCCTTAGGCACACTTACAGAAATTACAAGAAAGCTGATTGGGAACAGTTCAAAATACAGACTGAGGAACAATTCACCACATTAAACAGCACACCCATCATAAACATCGATACAACACTCAAGACATTTAATCAGATTATCAATAATGCAAACAAATACATACCCAAGGGCAACATTAGGAAATACAACCCAAATTACACTAGAGAAATAGCCCACCTCATAAGGCAACGTAACAACCTCAAACATAACACACAAACACCACACACAGAAGCCATAAAGCAGCAGATACAACAGCTCAACACAGAAATAAACAACAAACTCAAAGAAAAACAAACAGAAACATTCAGGGAATTCATAACAACACTAAACCACTCCACAAATACATACAGGCTATACAAGACTATAAACAGCATTACCCACTCTAACAGCGGCATTCACACCTCACACGCGGCTATCTGTCGCAGCCAAAATAATATCCCAACATACACACAACAAGCTAACATTCTAGTTAATCACTACGCAAAGATAAGTCACTTAAACAGAGACAACAACCAGAAACACGCAGACAAACAAACAGCCAGACACAAGAAAACCTACAGACTCGACACGACCATTACACCCTTCAATACAGACCAGACCACCAAGATCATCAAAAACATTAAAAATTCGAAGGCTACTGGACCAGACAACATATCTAACATACACCTTAAACACTTGGGCCCACAAGGAATACTAGCTCTCACAAATATCAGCACATATTCATACCAACACTGTATTATTCCTGACATATGGAAACAAGGTAAAATTATTACACTACTCAAACCAAACAAAAATCCAACAGAACCAGCTTCCTATAGACCCATTACTTTACTATGCACACCTTCCAAAGTAACAGAAAGACTAATCTTACAAATCACCAACCCACACATACCACTATCGCCTACTCAACATGGATTCAGACCTCACCACTCAACCACGACATTACTCACTAACCTGACGCAGCACATCATGGATGGCATCAACTCTAGAAGACCAGCTCAACGTACACTATTAGCAACAATAGACATTAGTAAAGCAACACTCTTCAACTTATACATGCATGACATTCCAACACCCATAGATAACAAGCTTACCTTATCATCATATGCAGATGATATCACTAACATCCACCCACAACAACATCGACACCGCTACAAATAACCTACAAACAGTATACAAGACTGGCTCACACACAATAGACTCAAAGTAGCGCCCACAAAATCAACCATCACCTTGCTTACAAGCAACACAAAAGAACACCAGGTAATTCCACAACTTACACTAAACAACATCAACATTCCACACACTCACAGAACCAAAATACTAGGTGTCACATACAACACATCATTATCTTTTGCAAACCACATTCAGGACATTAAAAACAAATGTACGTCAAGACTTAACACGCTTAGGGTACTAACAGGCACAAACTTTGGACACCAGCAGGAAACAACATCACTCATCTACAAACAATATATTCGCTCAGTTATGGACTATGCTAGCCCATGCTGGGCACCCATTATCTCAAACACACACATAAACACCTTACAAACAATACAAAACAACGCACTTCGTATCATTACAGGATGCACTCAAACAACACCATATAGAACACCTGCACACACAAACAAAAATACTAAAAGTTAGGGAACATTTAGACATGAGGGGAACACAATTCATGGCAGCAGCGACAACTAACCCACAACACCCTTGCCACTACATGTACAATCATGCACCAACACCTCGCACCATTAAGGTAACACCAGAGAGACATTATAACCAAATACTCCATTCCATACCACGCCCCCACAGACATCACACAGTACAGAAAACACATACACACACACCTAACCCACAAAGCACTGACACGACTCGGTCCGAATGCGGTCCTAGGTGCGAAGCCGCCGCCCATTAACAGGTCAGAGATCAGCCTGAGCAGATCGGATCGAGTTAACTTAGCACGATTCCGATGTGGACATCACCCCAACTTATGGACATATAAACACAGACTAGACAACTCCATAGACGACACCTGCCACCTGTGCCAAGACACACCACAAACAATTGAACACATTATGACGGACTGTACCGCTCTAGCACAACAACGAACACAACACAACATCACGAGTGCGCTGAACCTCTGGTCCACTCCGGAGAGGGCGATCGGTTACCTGCGTGCCGCCGGCTTGCTCGATCAGGGTGGGCTGATCGGCTAAACAACAACAACAACAACAACAATAGTCAAATTAGACACGCAAAATATATACTTCACTTACAAATTAAACATGCTTGTTAACTTTACAGAAGATGAGGTTCTCAAACCTTTCATCTCTCAGCCTATTACATTTCACTCAGAAAAATAAAAACAGCATTTTTATGGGAAAATTAATTGGAGTTAATCAATTAATTTGGAGATATTTCAATTAGGTTAACTAGTTAAATTTTAAAAAAAGTTTAACAAGTTAAATTAATTAACTTAATCAGTTAATCAGCAGAAAAGTTAATTAACTTAATTGACCCAACCCTGATATATATATATATATATATATATATATACTGTATAAATATATATATATGATGAATAAAACCACGAAGGAAAGGAAACACAAAATGGTGCTCAAGCACTTTCGTCTAATGACATCCTCATTAGACGAAAGCGCTTGAGCACCATTTTGTGTTTCCTTTCCTTCGTGGTTTTATTCATCATAAATATTTTTCACGTGTTACCTTCGTGAAATAATTTTCATATATATATATATATATATATATATATATATATAAAGTGTGTAAATGAGTAAAAACACATTCCTGAATGTATTACAATAATTAAACATGTGCTGAAGGTATTTGGCATGGCGTTACTTACTCATAAGTAATGCATAGAAATATCAAACCTATGAGTTTATTTCGGGGGCGGCTGAAGCCCCCGTAGCCCACCCCTTGTCTACGTCCCTATATATATATATATATAATTTTTTTTTTTTTTTAGGGTAAGTTGATTTTGGAACTGTGATCTTGGACTAGTCTAGATAGAAAGGTATTAATGTATAAAAAACGTTGCACCAACTCATATTTGTGAAAATTATTGTATTTTTTGAGGATTGTTAATTATTTTTAAGTTGTAAAATCGCGCGCGCGGCATTCGCGCAATGTAAATAAACAAAATATCGGACCTCATTTCATCAAAATAACCAATTAAAATTCGACTTTTTTAACAAAACGATGCTTGAAACTTATTGTAAATACATTATAGATGTTTATTAGTTTATTATTTTGTATTTTTTAATGATATTTACCTATAAAATGTGTAGCTATTAAATTAAGTTATTTTATGATGCTTTCATTTAATTGTTTATTTTCAGATATTTCATAAAAATGGGTAAAAAACGGAAGTCTGCAGTGTTAACTCGAAGTGATAGTGCCAAAAAATTCAGTGGCCAGCCTTCCCCTTTGAATAAAACAGAGCCTCCTCCCTTCCGCCAAGTTACTCAGTACAGTTATTTCCTCCAAAACAGCCACCCGGACTTGAAAGACTATGATATTGCTAAAATGATAGCAAAGGATGTGATTAAGATCTGGCAGGCAGTGAACCCGCGGCTGCCTCTGTATGAGGAATATTATGTAGTGAAATTGGTGGATAAAGTGTGCTTCAAGAAAGCAAAAGAGATACAGGAAATCTCTTTCTACAGTCCAGGAGCAGAATCTGGAGGAAAAGCTGGATAGACTTTTTGACATTTTTGCTTGCACCTGTAAGCTACCTGTTCGTCCCTGTGATGACAATGCTGTGAAGTGCAAGAAAGAAAATTGTCAAACACAGCACATAATCTGCACTTGTCAATTAGATTGATGTGTCTGTGGACCAGAGGTGCTTACCCTCCAGAACTACAGGATAAGCTTTACCAGGCCATCAAGTTCATTGTGGAAGTGTATGCAGTCAGTTGGTTTGAGATCAAAAGGGACAGCAAGTTCCACAATCAGCAGCTGTACATCTTCAACATGATCCAGAGGATCAAGCAGCAGTCTGAAGAAATCCAGGGTGTTGCTTTCAAGAACCTGAAGTACAATGCTTTTGCCTTGCTGCCCGAGAATGTGCTGTACTCCATGATGAAGTCTGATGACTTGGAAGTGAGAGAAGCTGCTCTCAAGAAAATTCTGTCCATCAGGTAAGCATTTATTAATTTAAAAAAATGTGAAAAAAAAAATTTGATTATGGGGATTTATTTAATAAAAAAAATCTCCCGAGTTCTATAAATCCCCATAATCGAATTTTTTTTCACATTTTCTTATCCCAATTCCCCCCTTCCCCTTCTTTCTGAAAAAAAATTCGATTATGGGGATTTATAGAACTCGGGAGATTTTTTTTTTTTTAATTTAAGTTTAATTTAACTCAGCAATTCTGAGACTAATAGGGATTAAATCTTAAACTGGAATAAAAAATAAATTAATTATTCTTTCAGAAGTGGGAAGCCAGCCAAGAAGAGGCTGAAGAAGATCACAGCCATCAACATTGAAGCTACCCACTGGTCAGAACTAATCAACCTTTCTCAAAGTGGCATCTGTGAACCTGCTCTCACAGAAGACTTTTCTGACCAGGAGCTTCAAGAAGCATTGCTGAATGGCACCACGCTGGAGCTGCCTGATCTGCCTTCACATTCTCAGTGTGTTGAAAGGGCCGTGAAGCTGACATCTGAAGCTTCCCATACTGTTTATGGACTCGAATCAAGGCACAAACACATTCTGGCCAAAGCCCTAAGCCGCCAGATGAGGCCTTCCTTTGCTTCTAAGGGCTCTTACAGTGAAAATTATGATGATCTTTGGATCTAAATGTGTGTATTTGACTCTGTACATGTTCTTTTTACTTTTTTTCAATAAAATTGTAACATTTTTCAGGATTTTTTTATGAAAATAGCGTTTTTTTCGGCCGAAAATCGCGAAAATGCGGTATTTTTCGGTACGATTTTTTGACGATTTTTGGAACGGTTTCCTCAAAAAATGGTTAAAGCTAGGGATCTGAAATTTTTTCTGTTATCATATTAAGCCCTGACTATCTCGATTAGTACAAAGTCGATATCTAAAAAAATGCGGAAAATCAACCTACCTTTAATATATTATATATAATTAATGATGTACCGAATCCAAAATTTAGCCGATGTCGATTCTTTGTCTAGATCTTAAAAAATCAATTCCCTTGATAAATCTAATGTGAAAACTTTCAATTTTGATATTTTTAAATTTCAAATTTGTTTAAATGCTTTTTCTTAGCTCACTCCACAATATAATTTTTTTAATTATGGTTTGTTTAACCGTTTTTGCAACATCTAAGATCATATGACGGAGGGGGACCTACAGCTTTACGTGGGATCCGAACCACGGGTCGCTACATAGTTTGGATGCAGCCAATGGTCTCCCATTCATCTACTATCCTACCCACTGTCGCTTAACTTCGCTGATCAACGGGAAGTGGTGTTACGACATTGGCTACGATGTAGCCCTGTACTGTACCAGAATTTGTTACTTATACATATACCGTAACTAAAGTGATGTTTAATAGTTTTATTATTCAGTGAAATTATAAAATAATTTTATTTTACTTTCATAAATTGAGTACCAATATTTAAAGTAATTGTTTTTCCTTATGTTGAAGGTATTTTCTTTCTTCAACAGTGTAAACAAAAAAAAATTCTCATTAAAATTTCAAGTTCCCAGTGGCCAATTTGAATAAAGAAAATGGATATTCAATTTGGGTTTATAAAATTATTAAAATACTTAGAATAAAGTCAACATAATAGGATGGTTTAATATAAAAATTATCAAGTACAACCAACCAACCCACTGTGATAAAATGTGTATGCTTTAGTTTCTACCTTTTCTCTTTCTTACCGAACTGTATTCTATATCTGAGCATGTCTGCCTTCTCACCCCGACTCGTTTGGGAAACGAGATTTTTAATGATGTATGTATATATTATTAAGTATGGATGTACTTTAGCTAAACTTCTCCTGACTCGCAGTATATCAGTTTATTTAGTGAAACTTTTTATTTATTATTTTATTTTATTTTTCCAGAAGCAGTTGAAAAATCTCTTCTCCAAATGTTGCTCAAAATGAATGCCAGTGAGCAGAAGTGGCTCATTCGGGTTCTTTTGAAAGACATGCATTTGGGTATCGGTCAAACCACCATCTTCTCTGCCTGGCATCCGGATGCCAAAGACTATTATGATGTTAATAATAGTCTCGTAAAGGTAACCAGAAATCACGCAACACTGATAACCTAACAAGATTGTTTTTATAAATTTACTCTTAAGCCGAGTAGTGATGCGTTTTTTAGTGAAAGTCTGATCTTTACGAAAATGCGAGTTTGTCGAGTGTTTACGTAGCAACATACACTGCTAGAGGTTATCCATTTTTATAAATTCTCAATTTTTTTATAGAATGACGGAGTTGATTAATAAATTTAACAAAATAAACCGTTGGCAATACTAGCTTTCTTTGTAATAATATCTACTCAAGACAAATACTATATTCATTGATGTGCTGTGATTTGGTCTTTATGTAGAGTTTAGCTGTCTCCTATCAATATCTGTCTCTTCTCCAGATCTGCACTACTTTACGAGACACTTCAGTAAGACTCCACGAAATAGAAATATCTCTCTTCTCTCCCTTCAGGCCAATGCTGGCCGAGAGGGCCAATTTGGAGAAGGTTGAGTCTCAGATGAAGAACAAAACTTTCTATGTGGAAACCAAGTATGACGGGGAACGGTCACAGATTCACAAGAGAGGAAATCGGTACCAATATTTCTCAAGGTTTGAACTTCAAAAAAAAGTTTTTCTACCCCACAGACCATGATTACTAGGGTGGAGTGTATTTTTATGAAAATCAATATTTCAAAATCAGGGGTGCTAGATAGTTGTCAAATGTCTAAAAATGAACATTGGTAGTGGTTTTGGGTGGTTGCGAGTGATACTGCATCAGCAACCACACCCTATATGTACCACATCCATACGCAACTGTAAAAAACCCTGTATTTTGCCTATTTTGGGTTCTATAAATAATAGGTAGAAACACAATCTAAAAACTGTTTCTTATGATTTTTTTCGATGCTGAGACTGATAAAATTATTTCCAAAAGTGTAAAACAGAGTTTTGACACATTTTCATGAAAAAGTAATGCATATTGACCATATATTACAAATTTACACTATAAAATTTCATCAAATAAATGTAGAATCTAAACAAATTCTTGCTTTGTATTAAACTTTTTTATCAGTTTACGGCATTTTATACACTGCCGTATCATTAGTCGAGTAGTCGGGGTTAGGCACGTTAGGCAGGCGACAGGGAGTGCTGGAACTCCCCATTCTCCTGTCCCTGTCCTCTTAGCTGATCTTTTTCCGTGTCTCATCTACTCTGTGAACTGTTCAGCATGCCCTCAAAAACACACTTCTCCCCCTGTTCCTTCATTGCACATACATGCATTTTACACACTACACAATCTTTTCAAAATTTCTAAAATGGCATCGTGGGCCTCCGAGACCTTGATTTTGGTCCTCCTTTTTATATAGGGTCATTTTTGGGGCGCCCGCCGTTGCCTCCTTCCGACATAAGAAAAAAATACACGGTGTCCCAAAAGTTCCTATCCGTTTTGCAGTAATAATATTTTAAGGAAAATAAAAGACCACCATAGCCAAATATGTGTATATACAGTATGTATATATATCAAATTCAGGTATTAGCTTCAGTATAAGAACCATCAGTGTCTCTGCGTGTCTCAAATCTGTCAGTGGCATTACGAAAGACATTCACGAGCATCTGTGGTTATTTTCCCCGCTGTGGCAGCAATGCAGTTTCGCAAATCTTGCGGGTCTGCCACTCTTGTTTTGTACACCTCAGACTTTATAAAACCCCATGCAAAGGAATCTAGAGGCGTTAGATCCGAAGATCTTGCCGCCCACGGCTTGTTTCTACCACACCCAATCCAATGATTTGGAAAACGTTCATTGAGGTAAGTTCGAACGATGTTTGTGTAATGGCAAGGAGCTCCGTCTTGTTGAAACAACCGTGTTGAGAATACCATCTGAGAGAAGTTGGGGTTCAAAGAATTGCTGAAGCATGTCGAGATAAAGTGATCCTGTCACTGTAGCCTCTGCAAAGAAAAAGGGCCGCAGCGGGAAAAACCACAGATGCTGATGAATGTGTGTCACAATGCAGCTGACAGATTTGAGACATGCGGAGACACTGATGGCGCTTATACCGAAGCTAATATCTGAATTTGATATATATACTGTACACACATTTTATGTTTTTATTTTCCTTAAAATAATACTTCTGCAAAGTAGATAGGTACTTTTGGGACACCCTGTATAATTCATCGATGTATTTATAGTTTAAGTGGAAGTATGAAGAGTTCAACGTCATTCGCCCATTTCAGAGTATGAGCAGCTCGTAACAGCATTGCCAAGTAAATAGGGGTCAAGGTACTGAAGAGGCTTTCGTCATCACCATTGAAAGCAACAATGCTGCGTTTGTCTAGTCCAAAGAGCATTCATATACACGGTGTCTCAAAAGTCACTATCTATTTCGGTGACATTAGATGTTTTTTTTAAAAATGCTATGCTGGCATAAAGATATGTACTTCTGGTGCAAATTTGTGTATTTAAAAAAAGTTAATTGGTTTATTATCTTGACATGCTTGAACAATTCCTCGAACCTCAACTTCTTACAGATGGCATTCTTGACACAGTAGGTTTTCAGCAGGATGGAGCACCGTGCCATTATGCAATAATTGTACGTGATTATCTTGATAGACGCTTCACCGGTCGCTGGATTGGTCGTGGAGGAACACAACCATGGGCAGCACGTTCACCCGATTTAACACGATTAGATTTTTTCGCCTGGGGTTTCATTAAGTCTAAGGTGTACACTGGTAGAAGAATTAGTGATGTAGCCGAACTTCGAAATCGTATTACCGATGCAGTTCAGAAAATAACACCTCAAATGCTGGAAAGTGTGTTCCGGGAAACAACTTATCGCTTTGAGCTCTGTAGAGACACTGATGGTCGCCATGTGGAGACAGATAAATAAATAGCACTAATTCTTTGTGGCACTTACTTTGAAATAAATATATTTTTCATGTCTTAAACCAGTTTTTCGTAATTCCCATTATTTTTCAAAATAGATAGTGACTTTTGAGACACCCTGTATGTATTCAGTTTATTGCAATTCTCATTAGTTTGTATTACAGACATCCCCAATTATTATCAGTCCTGGTGCATGATTCTTCAGGAGCAAGATACACCGCAAGTTTGTGTTTTAACATAAATTAAAAGGTCCCATTTCGAATACTGACCACCGGCCCGCAAAACCTAGCGCCACCCCTGGCAGTCATTGAAGTTACATTAGCTTTTACATGTGGTGTCTTATTTTTTCAAATTTTTAATCACTTAAGCTTGCGTTAAGGTAGGGAGGGGTTCCATTAAAAGTTTTGAGAATTCTCCTTTTTTTTACTCTGCATAATTATTTTTTTCGAATTTAACTCGCGTTAGGATTTTAATTTAAAAAATCGAAATCAAATTACCATTGGTATACCGCAGAATCCGTAAATTTTTGGACATCGGCCAAATGTAGCTGATTCTCTCACCGATTCTCTGAAATTTTAAAATTTTTATTACAAAACAAAATCTATATTTATAGAAAATTGAACAGACAAAAAACACTGATAATTTATACTCATTTTAAAGTGTAATTATATACAAAGTAAAGCTTAATAAGTTGGCCACCCATAAATTTAAGTTTTCTCTAAATATTATAAACTAATCTCCTACTCTATATTAATAATAATTCTATATTAAGCTGTACTTTATAATTTATATATTAAGCATTTTATTATGTTGACTTTATTTTAAGTATTTTAATAATTTCATAAACCCAAATTATATATACATTTTTTTATTCATTGGTCACCGGGGACTTGAAATTTTACTGACTTTTTTTTGTTGACATTACTGAAGAAAGAAAATACCTTCAACATAAGAAAAAAAATTACTTTAAATATTGGTATTCACTTTATGAAACCTTTGGCTTGCTTCCGCCCGAATTATTCATTCTGACGAAAGTCAAGCTTTTCACTCCACCTTAGACCTACAGTTTAACGTGGAATTCGAACTACGCCCCACCAGCAGCACAGCGTCTTAACCACTAGGCCACTAAAAAAAAATTATTTTATCATTTTACTGAGTAATAAAACTTTTTCACATCATTTTAGCTACGTTATACGAGTAACAATTTATGGTACTGTATATTGTGGAGTGAGCTTAAGGAAAATCATTTAAACAAATTTGAAATTTAAAAATATGAAAATTGAAAGTTTTCACATTAGATTAGTAAAATTTATGAAGGGAATCGATTTTTTTTAAATATGCAAAGAATCGGTATTCGCTCGGCTAAATTTTTTAATCAGTACATCACCACAAATTACTACTACTACTACTTCATGCTAACTCAGGATTTTACACATCCAGTTATTTTATTTTGAGTTAGGTTAACCTAACCTTACCTAAATTGAAACCCCAAAAAACATCTCCACAAGAAAATAGTAACTAGTAGTAGTAGAGGGAAAGTGATACAAAAGATAACACCGAATAGGAGCGAACGTAATTTTTAGCGATATATTGCTGTATAAATAAAGTTCAGGAAGAAAAGTTTCGAAGTGCGATAAATTTACATATAGGCTGAAGAAACATTATATTCAAATATTGTATTTGAACATAATATAAATTTATCTTTCACATTGTTTTTCAAATTTAAACTGCCGCTTTTAAAATACTGTATAGCTGTTGCAAAAAGAAGTTTCTCTGTAATATGATAGCAGTTATTTAAGGTGTTGCTTACGAGTGCTCAGTACCTTGAGACACTTTCGTACCAATGTAGTTTCTACTGTTGTTTAAACCTTTCTTTTTACATGCCTCAGAAATGGTTTTGACTTCAGTTCTAATTTTGGGACTAGTCCTTTGAATGGTCTTTTCACCCCTCACGTTCATTCCCTCTTTTCCTCTCATGTTGATGAAGTCATTCTGGATGGGGAAATGGTCGGTTGGAGCCAGAAATATAAAACCATTGTTTCCAAAGGTAAGATTCAAAAAGTTTGACGTTGGAACTGAAGTAGAAAAATTGAATGCAATATTTTACAATTTTTACTTCTCTTAAAGTTTAAAGTGATTGTTGTGCCACAGTCCAAACATCTCACAATATTGAAAACTATAATTTTTGCCCATGAAAGTTTTCCACTGACATTGCTTTCAACACGAGATTCCTTTTACAGGAGAACACATGGATGTGAAAAATCTGAAAGAAGACGGAGACTGGCAAGTGTGCTTTTGTGCTTTTGACGTTTTGTATTTGAATGGAAAAGTTCTTACGAATCTGCCTCTCACAAAGAGGCTGGAAGAGTTGAAAAAGGTTCTCTCTCCTCTTGAAGGGAGAGTGATTATCACAACTCGTTCAGAAGTTACCTCAAAGTAAGTGTAGTGATGTACAGTATATTATTTGGATTACCAGTAAATATTTATAGTGATTCCTTTCTTGCGCAGAATTTACCTTTTCAGTAGCAGCGTTCACATAAAAAATTATAACTAAAATCACTTCAATAGGATTCCAAAGTTTACCCTTCAAATGGTCAACAGGTAGGCCTAGGTAGTCCAGATTCTTAAAAACTTTGATGTTTTACAGTTCAAAGGAAAGTTATAAGTTGAACCATGTACATATACCCTAATTTATTAAAACAAAACTAATTATGAATGATTAACCGAGGCTATTCGCAGCTCATTTTAAAATGTAATTGAGAGTCAGTATAGAGCTTTTTTATGGAAACAAAAACTAAATTTTCTCGTAGAGAAGATGTGGTAAAAGTTTTAAATGACGCCATTGACGAGAGAGAGGAAGGAGTCGTATTAAAAGATCCAAATTCAGTGTATCAACCGGCATCGAGACGCGCAGGATGGATTAAAGTCAAACCAGAAGTAAGTGGCACAGTTCATTTCAAGAGGGGTGAGCAGTCCGCCGCTTCGTCTTGACGTAAGGTACAGAAATAACAACCGCCCAACTCTTGGCAGCACTGGGGTTCGAACCCACCACTCAGCGGAGTCTCTGCTTTGCCGGACGACTCCCTAACGAGACTCTCATTACAAGAAACCAAAAATAAATCTCGAAGTTAGATGCCATAATTAAAATATGAATGTTATATTATTTATGAAGTATGTCGCAGTTCATCCAGTGATACTTAAGTTTGATCCTCTGGCGCGGTTGGTTAGGAAATAGACTGAAAAAGTTCCCGGATTCGACTTCCGTCACCGCTGCCTCGGGTCGAGTTGGATCAGCCACATACTCTTGTCCAGGTGACTCTTACAATTCACGGGGACCCGGCTTTATTTGAAGAAATGGAAGATTTCGGATATTACACGTTTATTCCTTATAATCAGTCTGAAGACTAAAAATTTTAGGTTATGATACGTGTCGAGTAGATCTAATTTCACATCTTTCATTCAGTCTTAATATTAATTTCATACCACCTTTGGTCTTAATGTTTATAGTTTTTAACGAGTTTTGAAGCCAAAAAGTTTAAATATGGAATTCGAAGAGCGTAATAGTTACCTCTGTCCCTTTTACTTCAGTATGTTGATACGTGTGTTCCTGAATTAGATCTTCTGATCATTGGAGGCTATTATGGGACAGGTCGTAGGAGAGGAATTACCTCTCATTTTCTACTCGCTGTTGCTGAGGTTAACCCAGAAAAAAGTAAGTAAGCGTTGTACTTTGTGTTGATAGATCAATTAACAATACTATTGACCTGACATTGATATCGCTTTTGTACTTGGGAAATTGGAACGTGTGTTAGGCCGGGTCGAAATTTTTTATTTCTTACGTACATAGTGTGAGGTGGTTCAATCAATCAATCAATCAATCAAAGTAACACCCTGGTAAAATATTTTTCAGCTTTTTCAGAAAATTTGTAAAATTCGAGAAAATTTGCGATTTACTTCAAAAAAAATTTATTACAAAAGTTCGTTTATAAAAGTTTTTATTTTTTAATGAAAAAAAATTTTAAAAATACAAAAATGCGTGAAAAAAACTTAATTTCTAAATATAATAGCTAAAAATTTATGTATTAAGAGAGAAATTCAGTAAAAAAAAATTACCAAAAACTAATGTTTTTTTTTATTCCTTCCATTGACCTTTCCACTCAAAAGTAAGCAGTTCTTTTCTAGACTCTAAAGTATTTAAAATAAATTTATGCTGATTAATATAACCAATTCTTTCCTGGCTAGATTTAGTTACTAAGTTCACACCCCGTTCAACGCTTTGGCTGTGACATGGAAAATCTAGTATTTCTAGAGGTTTAGTTCTAATATGAAGCAATTGCTCATTGGTAAAATTACTTAGCAAAGGTGGAGGAGTGATTATCTGTTCATTCCAATTAATCAAATGAATATAATCATTTGCTAGAAAATTTATAGATCTTGGTAGCTCAAAGTTTCTGGCTCCTGAAAACCCAGTTCTGGAAAGAATTATCTTTTGAATTGTTAGCTCTCTAATATGTAGTCGTTCGTCAGAAACCATTGACATGAGTATATTTTCAGGATTAGCGAAGTAAGCGTTGTTTTTCATGACCGGCTCAATAATTTTCTTGAATTTTACATCTAAATTTCGAAGAAGAATTGTCATAAACCAAAAATTTCGCGCACCCTCAGTGGCTTTTGGGTGTGATTTTATTTGAAACCACGCAGGGGCATAAAAATTGATGACAAATATGACAAGATCTTTTAGGTTAGTGTCATGATTTGATGTAGAAATGTATTGGTGGAGAACCCTATTAGCCAAAGTCAGCCACCTGGCGTGATTTAGTCGTCCTGGAGATCGTACAGCGAGACTGAGAAACATTTCCTGTTTGTATTGCATGACACATTTCGTACAAGTATTTTTGGTCACTACTCAAATCTTTTACAATATTAGGAGGTATTTCTTGAACTTTACCTTCTATCGGTTCAAAATTTATTACTTTGTTTTGTTAAATCAGCTTTTAATTTCTTGCTAAGTGGCCCTTCAAAGGTGTTTGGGCCAGTGGTTCTGCTCTCAATGCTTTTGTAAAAGTGCATCAAGGGCAATTCGTTTAAATGTAATTCACAAACGAACCACTGAAGGGACCTGCCAAGATGAATTAAATAATGTATTTTAATACAAACTTTTAACATTCTAGGTACCTAAATAGGAATATGGAAAGGAAAAAAACAAAAATAATGTAATATTAGGTCTTATATCCGGTGCTATGAGTCAGCACCGGATTTAAGACCCTACCCACTACCCCCCGCTCTCAAAAAAAGTTGGTGAATGGTCTATTCCGCTGTAATTCGTGCCGGGGAACCCGATTTTGGCCATCCGAAAGCAAAAAAATTAATATTTATGGTCGATTTTTGGCCTATTTCCCATACAAATTCATATGGAAAAAAAAAAGAGTATCGGTAGGGGGGGTAGCGAAGGTCCCACAGCCTTGATTTTTGGTGTGGATACTATTACAAAATGATCAACCTCTCAATATGTACCTAAGCAAAATCTTGACCTTGACCCCTTTCCGACCCGGCCTAGTGTGTGTGTTTTATTGCAAATTCAGTAAAAAAAAAAAAAAAAAAAAAAAAAAAAATTTAAATACAAGCTCAGACTTTAAAATTAAATATAAATTTTGAAGTGAAAATTACAGATATGTATAATTATTATACGCTGTATCTTCAATCTCAAATGCATATTATGCATCCATGTACAGTTTCGGGAAGAAAATATTACTAAGTGGTAATATTCTGCTCTTCGTATATAATAAAATTTCCAAAACAAAACTCGGTTAATATTGATCAGTAATTTTTTTTTCTTTTTAATAAATTTTAGGTTTGTACGCGAAGTTGTTTCCGAAACTGGTACACGCACGCATAAGCTCTAATTTCATTTTATATACGTACCACTATAAAGTGAAGATTATGGAACGTGAAAAGTAGTGACGAATGTGCATCAGTTGTAACATTATTTCATCATATTATTCACAGCAGTCACAATTTAAGTTTTCTTCAGTAACAAAATACGAAACGTATCTGGAATATTCCTAGTTCATCCGTATCCAATCCCATTAAAGAAAAAGATCATTTTAATTTGGTTATGAAAGAAAACTTGTTGGTTTTTGTTCGGTCAATCACGTACAAATAAAACTTTGCTAAAGGAAAAATGTGTGAAATCTTTACCAAATTTGACCTCGCTTTAAACAATTTTTAAAATAGGTTTTGTGACGCTTCATTCTTTAAATACTTTATATTTGAAGGTAGTAACTTATTTGCGAACACCTGTAACAATCAGTACGGTGATGAAATGTATCTTGTTACGTACGAGACAGAGTAATGTGAATTTTATAAAAATTTAAGTTGTAAAAAGTTAGTTAAAATTTTGACATTCTAATTTGAAATAAGGAATAATTCTAACTATTTCAGTATCTTTGCTATCGCGTACGTTAAAGAAATTCAAACAAACGAAAATTAGTTCTATGAAAGCAGTAACATTACACATTGCAATGGAGCCTTTAGTTACTTTATTTTCGTAATTTATTCACAATTAATTCAGATAGCCGTCCTAAAGCACTGCATTCAGTATCTAAAGTGGGTTCAGGATACACAATGGCGGAATTGGAGGATTTGATAGCCAGGCTCTCCAAGTACACTTCGCAAAGGCAGCCGCTGAACGTCGTCGTAGGCAGGGAGAAGCCAGACGTCTGGTTCATTCCTGAAAAGTCGTGCGTTGTCCAGGTAAGAATTTGTTTTGAGATAGATTTAGTCTCTTTACTGTTTGGAATTTGAAAATCTAGGATTTTGCAATTAATAGAGTTAGTTTCCTTAAATATTTTTTAGAAGCATTGAGAAGACTTTAAAAGGGGGTTCGACGAATCTTTTGTTTGATTAGATTGTAACAAGACGGTCTAAAACTCTAAATGAACGCTTTATTGAAATTATTCCTAGGATGCTTCTTGCGAAAAATTAATACTACTAAGATTTTCAAAGATATTTTTCATTTTGAGGGTATTTGCTACTTAAAGGTGAATAAATACAGATGCTTAATTTCAGTTATTGTTAGATTGTAATTAATATCTGTCAAATCATAAGTTTTGTTATTAAAGGAGAGCCTACTAAAAAAGCTTGTTGATTGAAGTAATTAGTAGAGAATTGCTAGCATTTATCATTTTCCCGGAGTAAGTGATACATATTTGTAAGTGAAGTTTTCTTGCATTCCACATGACTTTCATGTGTGTGTTAAGTAATCTTGCTAACTCTCATGGCTGTTTCGTATAATGGAATTAATGTAGAAAATTCTTAATTTTAAGGAATTTAGTATTAACACTTCCTTGTGAAACCGAGGTTGCCTGATGATTTAGGTATTTATATACAGATCTATATTTTTCCTGTCACTTATGCACCTCGACCCAAAGCTATTTTAGTAATATTTGTACAGTAATCTTCCGACAACAGGAAAGTTTTCACAATTATGATTTTTCCATATTCTGAAGGGCTGTGCAGTTATTTTAAAAGTCGAAAACTACGTTTTCTTTGCAGTTTAAACTATATATTTTTAACCATAGATGGTCAAAAATAAACTCCGTTAAAATATCGATGCACAATCGATAAAGAAAACTGTATCAAAGTATTTATACACATAGGAATATTTTCAGTTTTATGATGTATTTAGTAAGAAGCTGTGCTTTTGGGTGAGATAGTGGTGGGGAAACCTGAAACCCCTCAACCCCCCCCATCCGCTTAGATGCATAAAGTTCCTATCCCTAATTCATTAGTTATATAATACAATGCATTACACGCGAGACAGAATATAATGGCTGTTGTAAGATTGTGTATATATGGGGGGGTAAAAAATTAAATAACCAGTTAGCTCATTTCCCCACTAGGTAGGGGTGACTTCCCCAAGGGGCATCCGAGCCAGAGCAGTAAGTAATCGACTCAATTCCACCCGATGCCAGCTACTGGGAATGAATCAGAGCCTCGCCGCTCAGTATCCGCCATCGTAACCACTGAACTATCGAGCGCTCTCTATTACTATTTCCGAGGCTTTTTCTCAACGTGAAGTATATTTTAATGTGCAGCGCACTATAAATTTTAGTGTTTGTGGCACTTCCTTTTTTAACCAAGATGAATTATTTTTACCATAAAAATATATTGATACAAATAACTTTGTTCAGGTCAAAGCTGCAGAACTAGTCAGATCCGACCTTTACAAAACTGGAATCACACTGAGGTTTCCAAGAGTTGAAAAGATTCGTTCAGATAAGTCGTGGTTTGAAATTTTGAATACTGAAGAATTACACGAACTTTCTCAGGTGAGAAAGTATGAATGATGTACAGTATATCAATAAGTTCATTCCCAGCAATACATAAGTTAGGTCTTGAAGCGAGTGTATTTGATTAAAGCTCCATCAGACTAAAATTATAAAAACTAATAAGAGAGAAATAGGCTTCAAAACATGACATTTGTTTTAAACTATAATGGAAAGCCATCAACCAAAATTAGCATTTATCAAACTCAGAAGGAAGCTCTTGAAGTTTTCACTTAATTTGGTTATTTTTCAACCAACTGCTTTTTTTTCTGCTTTTCTATAGCAAAATTAAGTTAATTTAATTGGTTATAGTTATGAATTTGCTTTTTATTGATTCAATTGAAAATCAGATTCACTCTTCCATTGATAGGAAGCGAGTGGAAAGCTGGCAAGCAAACATTATATCTTAGGAGAAAAAAGTGATTCTCCAAGGAAGAAGTTTGCTAGGCAAACCCAGCAACCTTCTTTACCTGAATTTTTCAGACCTGCTGACATATCAAATATTGTTAAGGTAATTTCGCTAATTTTACTGGTGTCTATTTAACATCGCTTTATATTCAAAACAAAGTGGAGAAGTTACATACCCTGAAAATCCTGAGTTAAAAAAAAAAATAAAGTTAACTAATGAACTATTTTAACACTGCAAAGTAAATCTATGATATAGATAAATATCCACATTCGTTAATTTCCAGAGAGCAAACTTGTTTTCTCGGAAGGAATTCTGCATTATAAGTGGAGGAGAAGGTTTGTCCAAACACCAGTTAGAGACTCTTGTAGCCGAACATGGAGGAACTTTCTCTCAACACCCCGGTTCGTATTGTTTTCTCTCTTCAAGTTTATATCGCAAGAGAGTTTATTCACTACTATTAAATGTACCCAAGATATTTTAAAGTGGCTAAGTTTGGATGGGAAGGTATTTTGTTTATAACTATATTAATGAATAAAATTAAAACGATTTTATGGGGGAGGTCGGATATATATATATATATAATTTTTTTTTGTCAAATGATCACCATAAGACAACCATAGCTCCCAGGCCTTGGACTAACGTTAATTAATCTAAAATGTAGATGCTTTTATAACGTTTAACAACTATTTTATTGGCTATATACTTGTTTATATTTCTGGTTTGAAATATATAAGTTAACCCTTTCATACCCAAATTAAGTCGAAAAGTAGGCGGAATCAGTTGATGAAAAAAATCGTCCTTATAACCTTATAAATAAGGTCTAAAATTGCTTCCAAAGTTAACGATGAAAATTTCACACACTGGGCATTAAAGGGTTAAGCCTACGCTGTTGGCCCGTTTAATTAAGTATATTTAAAATATAAATGCATGGTATTTCGTTTTTAAATGAAAAATAATTTATTGAAAATATACTCAAATTTATTGTCTGTAAACGGATTTTCTATTGGATAGGGGAAAACTCGGTTATTTTTTATATATATTCGTAACACCCCTGGTTCGGATTCCAAGTAAAGCTGTAGGTCCCCTCTATCATATGACCTTAGATGTTCCGAAGGAGTTTAAACAACCCATCAAAATAAGAACTTAAGCCATTCTTCATTGCGTGTAATTAATTCATGTGTATTTTCTGTAATTAGGTAAAGATACTTACTGCATCGTCTGTGATAAAATGTCTGTTAGAGTCCAAAATTTCATTAAATGTGATCTTTATAACGTCGTGAAGCCAATCTGGATCTTGGAGTGCATTAGAGCAGGCCGAATTTTGACGTGGAGCCCAGTCCAGATATTCCATTTGCTGCCCGCAAATATTCAAAAGATGGAAGAAGAATTTGATCAGTTTGGCGATAGTTTCTATACAGCAACGGATCCTCAGAAATTGAAAACTTTAATGGGACTTATGACAGAGGAAATGGTACGATAACGATATTTATTTGGACGGACAGACAGACAGGTTTTAATTTAATAATTATGAAATAGTCACGACTATTTCAGATTGGGGAAGAAGTTTCATTTGACGAAGAAAATGAACTCGATCTCGTTACCACCGAGCCAGGAAACACGCTGTTTAAGAGAATGAAAGCGTTCTGTACTGCCGACGGGAAGACAGAGGATCCGTCTCAATACGTGACTGGCTTAAAGCTGAGGTTATACGGAGGAACTGTCACTTCGTCTCTTCGTGATGGTACGACGCATATTATAACCACAGAAAAGTGAGTAACAAAATAGCATTCCCTCGTTGGTTTTAAATTTGCTTTATTTTATACTTGAAGCTCATTTAGTTAATTATTATTATAAAGTTGTGGTCGCTTTCACATTGCACTGACCAACTTCAAATTATTAGTTTTAAGGTTTTACATTTTTTAATGATCGAGCAAACACATTTGATTCTGCACTGTTTTGCGTGCAATCGTGTTCCAAAATATGGCCTAAAAATCGCATTGATGTACCTTCTTTCACACACAAATCTGGTACTGCCTCCCTAAACAAGTTTCAAATGAGTCGGTTTCATGTAGAATAACTTTTTTTTTTTTTAATAATCTGACATATTTAAGGCACACGTTGGTGCCTCTGATATCATTGTGACAAAGATGAGACACATTAAGGAAATGTAATGTACTTTTCTGGCATATCTTTTGTTAGCTTGGTGTTCTATTAACCTGACTGGGTCAGAAGTAGAGTCCAACTGCTCAACAAATGATTCATCTCAGCATGGGCATTCTGCCTTCATATATTTCGCATCGCTCTCTTATTAAATCCTTGTATGCAGACAGTTATTGCTTAACCCTTTCGCTGTGTAATTCTGATATTTCCGAACGGTTTGGTTCGCGTATATCCAAATTTCACGACGAAAGGGTTACGTGTCAGATTATTAATAAAGCGTTTTCTCCAGGAAATTGACTCGTTTGAAGCTTTAGGGAGGCAGTACCAAGTTCGTGTGAAAAAAGGTACATTAATGTGAATTTTAGGCCCTATTTGGGAATATGATTGCAAGTATGCAAAAGAGTGCAGAATTACAAAAACATACTATCACTTGTGTATATACAATGATCGGCAGAAATACCAGCCCATTTGGAATATCGCTAAAAGCAAAAATTTTGAAATTCGAAAATATAGCCCGAGGTAACCAAATAACGAAACAAAACAACGTCAGCTGCGAATACACAAGATGTAACGAATTTTTGACTTCTCAAAATTCGACATTCTGGCATTCAGTTGCTCTTAGACTGCTAGTGCCACAATTTACTTCGACTAGTTGGAGTAGGCATTTGCGTTTAGTAACAGATAGACTTCTAATTCTTTTGGGTTTCAGAATTGGACATTTACAATGGATTTGAGTGCCGTGAACGTCGCAAGAGTCGTCACTCTAATTGAAGATGGTCGGAGCCAGCGTTACGTCGCCGATGCGTTAGGAATTGCCGAAATAACGGTTCGACATGTCTACCAACGTTATGTGGAGACAGGAGAGTACATCCGAAGACCAGGATCTGGAAGATCGCGCTGCACATCTGCCCGTGACGATCGTTTCATCGTCTTGAGTATTTTGCGAGATCGTCGTTTGACTGCCACAAACGTTCGCAATGAGCAGGAAAGGTCTCGAGACGTCAATGTAGGAGGAGACTTATGGAGAGTGGCTTACATGCTAGAGGTCCAGCAATGGGCCCGGAATTGCTCCCACACCACCGCAATGCTAGTCTTGCTTTCGCTCGTGAGCATGTCAATTAGACTATGATTCAAGAGGGATGAGTATTGTTCACGGACTCTTTCCCCTCCATCGGATGTTAGAAGATTAAAGCTTGATTCGTCCGTGAACAACACTCGTTCCCATTGGACCATAGTCCAATTGACATGCTCACGAGCGAAAGCACGACAAGCATTGCGGTGGTGTGGAAGCAATTCCGGGCCCAGTGCTGGACCTCTAGCATGTAAGCCACTCTCCATAAGTCTCCTTCTACATTGACGTCTCGAGACCTTTCCTGCTCATTGCGAACGTTTGTGGCAGTCAAACGACGATCTCGCAAAATACTCAAGACGATGAAACGATCGTCACGGGCAGATGTGCAGCGCGATCTTCCAGATCCTGGTCTTCGGATGTACTCTCCTGTCTCCACATAACGTTGGTAGACACGTCGAACCGTTATTTCGGCAATTCCTAACGCATCGGCGACGTAACGCTGGCTCCGACCATCTTCAATTAGAGTGACGACTCTTGCGACGTTCACGGCACTCAAATCCATTGTAAATGTCCAATTCTGAAACCCAAAAGAATTAGAAGTCTATCTGTTACTAAACGCAATGCCTACTCCCACTAGTAGAAGTAAAATGTGGCACTAGCAGTCTAAGAGCAACTGAATGCCAGAATGTCGAATTCTTAAAAGTCGAAAATTCGTTACAGCTTGTGTATTCGCAGCTGACGATGTTTTGTCTCATTTGGTTGCCTTATAGACTATATTTTCGAATTTTAAAACTTTTATAAATAGAAGCTTACCCATTGTTTTTTGCCACTCAGTGTATATAATGCTTATGCATTTCTTAATTATTAATTTTTTGTACCTGCCTCTTTGGGGAAGGGAGCCTAATACTTTCCTACAATAATTAACTAGTTTAAAATAACAGGAACCTCCCAGAATGGACTGGAAGGTTTCGAGGTTTCCTCTTGCCCTTGTAACACTTTATCGCCTTTTAACATTTCAGGAAGAGAGAGGATTTTCGTCAAAGTGAATATCCTGGAATACACATTGTGACAGAAGAATGGGTTTTAAAATCAATTGCAAAAGGAAAACTTCTTTCTGAACGCAACCTTTGTTGAACTAAAAAAAAATTATTGTACTAACCCCCTCTCCGTTCATAATTTTATTGTGTACATTTCCAACACTTTAAATAAACTTCTTGATTTTTGTTTTCCCTAAATTTGCAACCTCTACCTTGCACGTTGTAAAATAGATTACGATCCAGTACTGTCGTGCTGTTACTTAGGCTTTTGAATTCCGTAGAAAGGACAAGCTCGACGACCGATTATTATTCCCAATGAAACTTTATAAGACATGTTAGACTACGTAAAAGAAATAAATGTGCATAAAAGATATACTCACGTAACAAAAAAAATTTTGCTTCAAGTGTCTGGCCTCAGGAATTGTTTAAAAGTTTTCTCCCGCTGGGCTACAGAACGTGGTTTCCGGTTATCTACACATTTCTTTAGCCGCCTCTTAATCGCGCTCTTTCTGTATAGTCTCGGACCCACTTCCTGGAATTCCAGCTGACATGAGCTTCCCATTTGAAGTCCCTTAAGATTTCCTACTTAAAAACCTGCGACCTGAAGTTTCTCGACCGCACGAGGTGCTCGGGTGTTGACTGCCCCTTGCCTAAAGTAAACTTGACTATGGCTACCAAGCCTACATCCGCTCTGCGGAAGCCTTTCAGTACTCCCCCATTGGATTTTCCTCTGTTCCCTTCAATATTTAGTATTTTTTTTACCGTCTGTCAGCTTTCTTGTCTGGCGATATCCGGATGGCCCACTTCTTGGGCGTCTAAAGTGTCCTTCTCTTCGTTTCCTCTACTTTCCCTTGGACGTTCATTCTCCCATCAGTCTTTGGAATCCCTCTAAGGCTCTTTCTTCCTCCTAGTGTAGCTAATGACTTATTTGGTTTGTGCGAAAGGAAGCTGAAAGGTAATCGTGATGTTGAATGCAGAAACTGGAAACTGAAATAGTATCTGGGAGGAGGAGGAAGAGGTATGAAAGGACGTCGATTTGCTAATAAAGGATGAATGCTATGAACATAAGAGGGGGATAAAAATGTGTCTTAGCCTGTGTACTAAGTTTAAGTTTGAAAGACGAAGTAGTAGTAATTAGCATACAAGTGATTTAGAAGGAGGACTTATATAAACTAGAGAGGGGTTGGGTCATAAATGATGGATCAGGTAATAACATATGCTAAGGGATGATGAGAGAGAAAACTGTTGGTGGTCGAGTACATGACTCCAGATTTGAAAAAATTTACTGGAGCACAGCTCTGAATTTACTTTTTTCCCCCTTACACCACTAGATAGGTTAATGATAGTAAACTCTTGAATTGACGACATACCAATTACAAATTGTTTTAGCTAAACATAATAATACAATAATGTACAGTTTATAACTCGCCTTAAGTTTATTTATTCATTGCAGCAGCAACAGTGGACGATGTTAGACCTTGCATGTAGGCATTTGTTGTGAATTTACCGCCATGTATGCTTGGCCACTGATCAATGGCTTTCTGTGTGATCATTACAGCAGATCTAGTGCCTGGAGCTGGACCCTCCTTCACAATTCTGCATAGCTTAGTCAAATGAGATGGCTTAATGGATCCTTTGTGTTCAACAATGTAACCAAGAATGGAGAATGTCCCTTCAGCTGGTGCTTCACTCCAGGCAGTTGATCCATCTTTATCAAAATGCTTTAATCTCTCTGTGATTCCTTTCCACAGCTGTTCTATATATTCTGTCAGCCAATTTATCACTGAGTCTTTTGTAAAACTACTTTCAGATCTGGTTCTGGATGGTCTAGCAACTTCAGCAACCTGGTAGTAATCAGAACGTTTCTTGATGTATTTGTAAACTTCATTTAGGATGTAATCCTCAGCTGTTAGTTCCTTTTGCTGCCCTGTGGTATCGTGCTTAAATTCAGAAACTACATCATTTGCATTTCCTCCATTAGCTAATTTGGAAATTGTTTCCATCACTCTTAACATAACAGTTTTCCCTCCTTCTTTATAAAATATATTTTCTACAAATTCTGCACTAACTGTGGTTTTTTGAGCTACTTGCAACATAATCTTTGTTACATAGGAAATCAATACATAGAACTTGGCACTAATTTCTTTCTCTTGTGGATGATCAAAAAACACAATTTTCCACAAATCTGTCAAATTGATCAAATTCGTAATTAACCATGCGAGTATCAGATTTGAGTTTTGGTCTCTTAAAACCAATGATATTGTCAAGAACCATATTGGTATAGTCAAGGCCTGATTTCAGATTTGAAGAGTGATTCTGAATAAAGTCTAAAAGCTCACTTAGTTTACAAATTTTCTTCAATGCATCAACGTGGGCTCTGTTCACAAGATGCATTAAGTCCCATCGAAATTTGAAATTTTCTCCAAACAACTTTTTCATTTCGTTTTTAAATGGCTCGTTGTCCTTACAAAAAGCCCCATCTCCAACCATTCCAGATACCTTGGATTTAATTGCTTCTTCAGATAGTTTCAAGTGATTAGGAGACTTCAACACATCAAAAATTTCATTGGCCAAATAAACTCCTGATTTGCTGCGTACTAAATTTATCCCAGCAAGTTTTACAGTCTTATCTTCTTCACTCATAACTAATACAACTAGCATGCTTAATCCCAAAATTGTTCCAATGTCAGCTGTTATTGTTACTGAAGTTTGTTCTAAGAACCACTTTACAGTTTGTTCTTTAAGTTGATTATCTAATAGCTCACAAATTGTCTCGCACGCATGTGTGCTATGATTCAAATTTCCAACCTCACAACCTGACCTATGTAATACAGCTAGAAGTACTGGATATAGAGCCCATGCAGTGTTTGTTTTCATTATGTAGTATAAGATGTTGCCACATAAGTCTTCTATGCGTTTAGTAGTGTTCCGAGAAGATGTTTTCATCTTCATAAACAGCAGCTCTTTGATGATGCTGAAGTTTAATTAAATGTCTCTTCAGGTGGGTTTTCAGATTTCTAAACCATCTCTCTTGATTTTCTCCTTGTTTGCATACATAGGTTAAATCTTTAACATTGAAGTAACCTTTTATGTTAGAATGTTTGTCTGAAGCACATGCTTTGGGGTCTGTGCAAGCTATGCAATATAATGTAAACATTTTATCATCAGAAGCATCATCAATATCTTCTTGATTATCATCATCTTCATCCTCAACAGCTATATCTACATCAGGCATATTAGCGTCACTATTTGCAATGTTTTCCATTATATCACTTGGTACTGAAAATGAATCATCAGCATACCCTAGATCCTTCTTTTCCACCAATTTGAATGTAGATTTGATCAAATCATTGTTCAGGATTTCTTGTATTGATTTACACTTGCTTAAATGGGCTATGGAAATGTCAAATTTGTTGCTTTTTGCTTTATTAGATTTGGATGCAACACTTGAACTTGAAGGCATATTTTGACTCTTCTCTTCATTAACCACAACAGCTTGGTGAGTTTCTTTTGTTAGGCGCAAAATTGCATTCAATGTCTTCTGGATTTGGGAATTTTCAAATTCTTCTAAAGCAGTTTTGTTAGTCTGATGCGCAGATTCCTCACTTACCTTTTGTTTCTTAGGTGGAGGAGAAGCACTTTCTTCAGTCTGTGAAACATCTAGTGAAAAAGTTTCATTTTCTAGATTAGCAGTTGATGAAGTTGGTTCACATTTTGTGAACAAACTAAATGACTGCTTTGCCGTATCTCTCTGCTGCACTTCATCCTGGTATTTCTTTACTGTAATATCTAAGCTGTGGGCCCAAACTCTGGGACCTCTTGTATTGTAACAAATATTTTTTTTGGAATTAAAATGTTCCTCCCAGTTTTGCTTCTTTGAATATTTGTTCTTGCATTGACCACAAAAGTAACCCCTTTTAACACCCTCACTTTTCTCTCCAACTTCATCAATATTAGGATCCATTATTGATTATTGACTACCTGAAAAAATACAAAATAAGTAAAAGTTAGTAAATATAGTATGGTAAAAGTGAGTAAAAGTAAGTAAATATAGTACAATGAAAGTAAGTAAAAGTAAGTGCTTTAAACTTAGTAAAAGTAGGTTTAAACTTAACTAAACTTTTCAATTCTTGAATCATGGTGGATTACTTAAAACCGCACAAGTAATTATCTGGCCAATTTATCAAACCTGGCCGAGATCAATGGAACAGTCCAGTCCTGATAATTTTATATTAAAAAAATATACGTTTTAATAAAATTTTAATTATCAAAACATTGAAGCTTAACAAAAAATAAAAATAATTGTTAAATATGGAATTACCAACTAAACTTAAAATAACTAAATTTGTAATTTAAAAAAATTGGTTTGTACAAGAACGTATACGCAAAAAAATTGCATAACGTCTAGCGGATGAACAAAACCCAAACCCAAATTTACTTTTTCTCATGGTCAAATTTACTGGAGCAATGCTCCCAAGATCCCAGGAATCTGGAGTCATGGTCGAGTAGATGTTTGTCATATAGTACGATTATTGTATTGTGTAAAGTTGGTTGGGTGTCTGGTATAAAAAGAAGAGTCCGCGGTTACTATGAATAAAAGTTGAAGGGCTGAATTAAAGCGAGTTTGCGACACCGTATGGAGAGAGAGAGAGAGAGAGAGAGAGAGGGTGAGTAAATGGAGACCCAAAATATATGGAATGTTTATAAGGAATATTCACTGAAAACGGCATCTGATATGTGCGGATGTGTACGAAATGGAGTGAAGAAAAAGGCAACTGCATCGTGGAATAAGGTGAAAATGTACTGAAAAGAAAAGTCTGGGAAAGAATGTTACAAGCTCAGCCTGGTAGTGATGAAAGGAGAAAATGTAATCAATTTACAAATAATGAAAGATTTGAAGTTGACGGGAAGATGAAGACTTGGTAAGGAAAATGAGGAGTACGTGGCGAACAAAGTTATTCTGAAAAGAAGCGAGAAAAAGCAAAGGTAAGTGCGGTGGAATGACTTAAAACTGATAGGTACGAGAGTTTTAAAGAGTATTTTAGCAAGGTAGATGAACAGTAAACAAATGTGAATGTAACTGGTTTTGGTGGTGTATGTACTAAGGAGTGGAAGATCACATTAAAATGATTGAGCAGTATGCAAACTAAAAGGAAAGTCAGCAAGAACTAATGAAACACTTATGTAGTAAAATGATTAAATGTAAAAGTAGAAAGGTGTTTGTATGACTAAGATGATATGTCAAAAGGGGTGCGAAAATAAGTGTTCCAAGTGTTTTTTAATTGCAATTGGGTGTAACTGCATAACTATGAAAATAAAGGTAAAAGTCTGATAAAATGAGATTAGCCTCTTAGCAAGTGTTTAGAATGAATGTTATCAGTACTTAGTCAACTGTTAAATGTAATGGAAAGTTTTTATATGGGTAGTGCTTTGGTATGAGTTAAGTGCGAGTTGAGTAACTGGTCCAATATTAATATTGGAATACAGTAGGAGGGTGTAATGTCGGTATAGCTGTTTACTGCGTAGATCAATGGGGCAATGCGCGAGACGAAAAAATGTTAGAGAGGAGTAAATTTGAATTTGGAAGTGTCAGTGAATATCGCATCTGATGTACGTACACCTGAGTGAATAAGAAAATGAATTAAGGCGAGCAGCGACATTTATTTTTACACTGGTGAAGGGAATTTACTGAAAATGAGTGTAAAAAAAAAATAAATAAGGGTCTTGTCGCTGAGATAAAGTTTAATTATGCTGGGTGTTTGACTGACCCTCCACCCAACCCCCCAAAAATGTACGAATACATCTGAAGTTCAAAGTAGATGAGAATTCTTAAGCAAATGATGGATACGATTGGTATAAGTAAGTGCTTGGATGTATATGTACGTCTTGTTTGCATAAAGGTGGTACTGAATCATGGAGGAGAGGCACGCAATCGAGATTTATATATGAAATATGACTGATGTTAAATGAGGATACTCGGGGAAACGTGTGGAATGAAAGTTACTGGAGATAAGCATGGAGAGTAACACACTGCGTTGGCATGGTCATGTAGCAGCAAGAATGAGAAAGTAAATGGAGACATTGGTTTCACCTGAGATACACTACTGGATGTACAACCCCAAACCTTTTCATGGATGGTAACTGGATGCCCTGATCAATGGTATTACCTTATTCCGGGTACTAATTTCTGTGTATCCTTACTTATTCAACTGATTTGAATGTTCAATCTCGAGTTCAAGTCGTGCCCACCCTACGAACAATAAAAAAAAATAGGTTCTTAAATAATATTTGGAATGTAAAGAATCTTTAAATGTGAGAAAAAAAAGTCAAATTTAAAAAAATCAATTTGTACTCAGATCTATACACAGCTCTCTTTAATTAAAGCTTAAATAATTATAAACATTTAATAATTACTAATTCACAAAAAGGGAACTTCTATATATCCTAAATCTACAAATATCGGTACATTTTCAACGATAAAAAACACTTTAATATAAAAACATACTAAAATAAGCCTATATACACGCGATATAATTATCTTTATTTTAATATTCCTAATAGATGAAAGGAAGCTCACTTGCTAAAGTGGGCATTTAACTAATTCCCATATCAAGAAGTACAGCAGCGCCTCCAAGAATGTTTTAAAAAGTTAATTATTTTTTAAACGCTGAAGTTGTAAAACATATCTTATCTCTTATATCCAGTTTTAATAAACCTTTGTGAATTACAATTAGGGCATTTATATGTGGTTCCAAGATGGAGTACGGAAGCGCTCTCTCAGGAATGGATTTTAGTTCTTCAATGACTTGCCAAACTCCATCTGTTAAAATAGTACGACAGTTTGTCAGCCATTCTTTAAAATTATCAAACTGTTTTTGGTTATCTTCAGATTTTTCTTTCAACAACCGTTCTGACTCTTTAAAAAGATGGTTTTCCCTCTCTTGTGACCACGTCCGGTACTCTTCAAAGTTTCTTTTTAACCTAAAAAACTTATTTTTCAGCTTTGAATACTTCTGGTTAAGCAAATCCTCGTTTTCTTTTAAAATAATGATATCTTGTTCATATTTCAATTTTCGCACATTTAACTCGTGCATGTCTTTCATTTGATCATGCAAGTGAATTTTCCATTCGTGTTTCATTTCTTTGATGCTGCTTTCTTGATTGTGAATTTCGTCCGTTAATATTTTCACTTCTTGTTCGTGACACGCAATTAAATTTGCTTTTTCTTCTTCTAAACGATTTATTGAAGTAGACAAGTCATTAACCTTATCTTTCAAAACTTTGATTTCTTCTTTAGTCTCTTTCTCGCAACTACTTCTTGTCTGTGCGATGATGTGACTAGTAGTATGCGTACCTAATTCAATTTGGTTATTCATACCTTGAATTTGCTTTTCGAAGTATGATTTTAACTTTTCTTTATCTTCTCGTAAATCATCATTTAGTTTCTTATACTTTTCAACAACATCGAAAATATGAGAAACAGTGAAGCTTGCATTTTTTGCTTCTATGAACTTCTCTGCTTTATCTGTGGAATTTTCTGGATGACTTCCTCTCACCTGTTTTTCAATCCTTTCCACCTCTTCATTTAATATACATTTTTCTTCCGAATGTTTGCTTTCTAACTGCGCAACTTCAGCTTCGAGTCTTGAACTTCATCACTTAAATGAACCACCTTCTGCCTGGCCTCAATAAGTTCTACATTTTCTGTTATTGATAAGCCCTCTTCTTCATTCTTCCGACTGTTTATTTGAGAGTGAATTACGAGTTGTCTATTTAACTCTCTCTCCAAAGTAGTATACTTTGTTTTAAGATTATCTAAAGTCTTTTTAAGTTTTTCATTTTCTTTGATAAGATTTTCCTGAAAGAAATCTTCCTCCCGACATAAATTTTTCCCTTCCTTACGTTTCTTGTACATTTCTTCAGAGTTTTTTTTCTCACGACAAATCTCTAAATAATTATTCTGCGCCTCAGTTAATTCGTTGGAAATTCTTTTCACTTCTTCTTTCAGGGAAGTAATTATAACATTATATTCATTCTGAAGATTTTCTCGCAGTTTGCAAACAGTTTCCTCGTGAAATTTGAGATAATTTTCTTTGCAATTTTCGATCGTTTGCATTTTTTCTTTTTCTATTTTCTTCATTTCTTCTTCTAACGTTTTAACTTTGGTCTTAAGGATTGAGTTATCGTTCTTAGTTCTTTCGAAACTTAACCGTATGGTCCATAGTTCGTTTTTGAGTTTGCTACTACCATGGAAATACTGAAACATTTCTTCTTTCAACTCCTTAATACTCAAGGTAAATGTATCCATGAGCTGTTTCAGAGTCATAAAATCCGATGAATCCGGCATGGCTTTCAATTTAAGATCGCTTTTCAATTCTTTTAAACATTCTAACAAGCTTTCAAAGTTGTTAACAATCAAATACCGTTTTGAATTAAGCTGCAAATTATCTTCCCTTAAATCCTCCCACATTTCATGATAAATTTTACCAAATTTTTCCATAACTTTCGTGTATTCTTTAATTGCTTCTGGCACTCCTATGGTTGTTGGCATCTTTTTAAGTGAATATGGGGGCACTTTATCACTTTTAAAGAATCCTCTAAGTGTATTAATCATTTCTTCTCCTCTCTCTCTGACTGCTTCAAAGTTCTCTATAAAAACTGTTATTTCTTTCTTCAAACAAGTGTTTTCCTCAATAATTAAAAGCTTATTACGAACATTTTCCTCGCTGGCTTTTGAATCCTCCTTCTGCTTTAAAGTTTCTTTCAGTGACTTCAACTCACTTTCCTTAATTTTTATAAATTTTTGCTTTTCATTAATTCCTTCATTTAATCGTTCGATCTCTTCTCTGTATTTTTTGTTGCTGTACAGACTTTTCAAGAGTTCTTGCTTCATTTTTTCGTTGATGTTGGATTCTGGAACGTGTTTGCCAGCAATGTGTTTTGAATTAGAAGGCAGAGTTGTATCATCAAATGTCAATACTTTACATAAATTTAATTGGTCAACAGAGTCTTCGCAACTGTTAGGCATGACTGACTTAAAAAAACCCAATTTAAGAAGCATATCATAAGACTCCAAATTTTTGTTTGCTTGTTGAAGTTGCGCTTCAGTCAAAGCAAGTCTTTTACTTAATTCATTAGTCTCATATTTAGTTGTTGATTCTCCCAAAAATGAATGATCTTTATGTCTTGTATTTAACAAAACTTTTACTTGCTGTCGAGCAGCCTCAAGACTCGTATTTAACTGACAAATAACTTCAGATTTTTCCTGCAATATTATTTCCTTCGATTTGCGAATTGTTGCCAAGTCTTCTTCCAGAGACTTAATTTGACTTTCAAATTCCGCGGCTCTTCCTGAGGCAAACTTCAGCTTCCTTTTCATTTCTTCTACTTCTTCATGGTGTGAATTCTGTAACTTTTGCAGAAACTCTTCGTGTGCTTGACGACTTCTGGCAATACTATCAACAGACTGCAACTCGGCAACCTGACGCTCAAGACTAATAATAGTTCCTTCAGCTGTGTTCATCTGCAATTTAAACTTTTTGTGTTCAACTTCATGCGTTTCAAGTAGTTTATCTTTTTCTTTAAGGTCACTGGAAAGACTTCTGATTCTTGCTTCACTTTCTGTGAAAAGGTGTTTCAGCTGATCTCTACTGGTTAGCAAGGTTTCTTTATCGGCTTTCAAAAAGGCCATTTGCTGTTTCAAAGAGGAAATTTCATGACCAGAAGCAAGTTTTAATTTGTTTAATTCTTCTGTCAGTCTATCTATTTCACGACCTCTCGCTTCATATAAAAGCTGAAGCTGTTCATAAGATGTTTCAGTTGAAAGATAATCTGCCTGACTGACGGCTTCATTCCTAGTGCTATAATAATTTGGACGGTTTTCATAATTCTGATCAGATGAGGAAGGGTTAGTACGGTATTCATCATATTCATAATTTTGTTGTTCTTTGCTGACAGATACAGAATCATCTGAACGAGATATAACATTGTTCATATTAAGATGGAAACGTGTTGGGCTTATAACAGAGTCATGAGTAATAAAGTTTCCTGAAAGATCACTTTTATCACTCCAAGCTGAAGGTGTGTGATGGCCATCAACCAAAGAAGATTGATTGTCATTATATTCTGGTGGTGATCCTTGTATTTCTTCTTCATCTAACTGTTCATAGTTTGCCATATTATGGTGACTGTGCTCTCCATTAGTGGTGCAAATTTCTGTATCTGATACTCGTAATTGATTTACAGAATAAAGACTCGAATGTTCTTGAGAGTGCTCATCTTCCAGGTCATCAAATGCATCCCGCACTGCTTTTTGTAAATCTATGTTCCAGTTTCTCTCCTCTTCCTCATCTATTTCATCATCCACGACAGAAGGCTGAATCCCATCAAGATTGATAGTGCCACCTCCAAATAAACTGATGCCATTATCCTCCATCTGTTGAAAAAAATTAGTTTATATTAATTACAAACCTTTTCGGAAAATTTAGAAACATCCTCATCCTTATACCGAGGAACCTCGATCAAAAGGAACGTGTTGTGGCTTTGATATCCAAACTATTTTATACAAAACGTAACAAACCAGGCTAGCTAATTTAAATTCACAGTCCCAAAGCAGCTCATATATATATATATATATATATATATATATATCATTACTCTCCCCTAAATATAGGGGCAATTTTGTCTTTCAGTCAATATCTACCAAACTCGCAAAAACAAATTTACAAAGGTAGGACCTTTGAAATATTGCTTCCTACTCAAGATATATATAAACGTTACTTATAATGCAATTGAATATCCAAACTCTATTCATTTGCTTTCTATCTATAAAACTTCTACAGTGAATTCTCTATTAGCCAATGTTCCCCTTCATCAATTACTTTAGCCGTGTTGCTCTTGGAGAACAGGTTTAAAAAAAAAAATAAAAAATAGCAATTTTCGTTAACAACCAACGAAACTCTCAATGTAAGAAACTCATTTTTCTATGTGCTCAGTACAGTAAAATTGGCTGTCTGCTCTCAATGAGAAACTAACAATAACAATCACTCCCATTCTTTATTTTTTATACAGAAACGGATGATCGTAATAGCCTGTACACTTTTAAATAATTTTATATAACCTGTGAAACCAACTCTACCTCGGGGTGGCGAATGGTGTTGGCAATGTTTCTACATAATGACTTTTCCCTTCACTAGTTACTTCTACCAAACATCTTTAATTTAATATAAAACTGAAATAAGGGTGTTGCAAAGTCGTGTTTCTTCAGGATTTTAGGATTTTTTGGCAGACCACCTCCGAGTAGTGTTCACAGAAATTTGCAGTCTCATTTATCTACTTAAGGTTAATGGAATTGCGAAAACCATCGATATCAACTTTAGAATTATTGAACCGATGTCAGACGTTGCGAACGACATCAGCAAAGAAACGCGACGCCACACCAAATCTAACGTTCGCAATGCGAGATTCAACTTCCTTGAACACCATGAAAACTCGATGCAACGATGTTATGACTGATAAAAATATGAATATGACATTGCAACTAACAAACTCTATTTGGACAAACCATGCTAAGTTTGTTTGCTTTTAAAAAAAAAAGTTATTTAAAGATTTGGGGGGGGGGGGCACACACCCCTTTTTCTTTAAAGATGTTTAATTGCGAGTAAACCTCATAAATTACTGGAAATTCTATTATACAGTTATTCACTACTCTGTTCGTAATTTCATTAAGAGTTTCAGTTCATGAGTATACAGCCAACTCGAGAATGGTCGCACATCCACTTCTTCCAGGTACGAGGCAATTACAGTTAAAAAATAATTGGTTACAATTACTTTGCATATGCTTAATTACAATTATTTCAGTTGGCAAACGTAACTGATTGTGATTAAAATTACATTTAATATAAATGAAAAGAAGAAATAAATCTACCATTAATTTAGAATCTTACTTAATATTTCCATACCTATAATGTGAATATTTTTCTTTTTGAACACGTATTTAAATCACAGTTCTATTTGCAGTCAATATAATATTAGGTCAATTGTTCAATGTTCATTCTCAATGTTACTGTTAATGTAATTTATTACAATTACATTTTTAGTTAGTCAATTACAATTACACAGCAATTACTTGAAAAAGTTAAATCAATTACAATTACCCATGCCTGGCTTCTTCGCATTAACCCCCTCTATTGTATATATAACCTCCGAATCATTCGTACATAACCTCTGCATCACCGCACTCGCATTTTCCCGTCTTTTTGGATGCTCGTCGCACGTCTGGAGTACGATAACGACTTGGCGTCCCGTGCGATGCCTGGTTCACCATCTTCCGCCTTTCTCTGGGACCTAGCTGTTAGTTTCGGTAATGTAGGACTCGAGACCGCTCAGCCATGGTGGTCTCGACATCATCATTGTAATGTTCCTCAAATACAACGAACACTTATTTCGTTTTAAGTAGGCAGTTAACTGCTGAAAAATGTCACCATCAGGGGCGGATCCAGCCTTCTGGGCTGACAGTCTTCCAAAGTTTGAAAAGTAAAAAATGCGTACGGAACTATCGTAAATCGTGAAATTTTCGCTAGCACCTTTTTGGCAGAAGTACATTTTCAAGTTATAACATTTTTAAATTAAATGAAAGATATAAAAATAAAACTGGAAAATTACATCGTATTTATCAAAATATTATATAATAAATATATATATATATTATTAAAATATCATATACTAAAAAAATTCACTGAAAATTCTGACCGTCTTCCCGGAAGACGGTGGAAGACTGTCTAAATCCGCCCCTGACTATGGTGGTCTCGACTACATCACTGGTTAGTCCTTTGTCAGTTGTTGAACAGACAATCACGATTACTTTTAAAATAATCTTGTATATAAATAATAACATAATAGCGTAATAGTCAATGCATTGAATGTTAATTCCACCTATATACAGCTGTATTACAATTTTGACATTATAATGTAAATGCACAATTGTAATTATATGGAAAGCACCTTTCAATGTCCATTATTTGATAACAAAATGAAACATACTTAAAAGAGAAGAAACATAATTCACTATTGAGAAAATTAACAAGTACCAAAGTAGTCATAAAAGTAATCATGATTACGATTACACTACACAAGAAATGAATGTAATCAATTACGATTACTTAAAAAATCGATTGCGATTACAGATTAAGATTACCCAATGTCTGCTGTTGAACGTGTAGTACGTCTGTTCGTTATGCATCATTAAAGAATGTTTTCCATCCTTTTCTAATTATTAATTTTGACCTCAATACGCGTCATCTATATTGTTGGTATGGCTGATGATTTTTTACCATGTTTTACTAAGCCTGTATTACATACAATCCTGTCCACAATTATATACACCTTAATTAATATGCATGTCAAGTCTTAAGGTAAGTACACTGTACAGTGTTTTATATTATAATGAACCTCCGCATCATCGCACTTTTCGTTTAATCATACACCTCATACATTAGTGTGACGACTCGCGAGTTGTCTGTAACTCGTTCCTTCATTAGCGCACGCAGAGCTGGGCAATAAATACATTGAATGTATTTAAATACTAAATACATGGGAGAAATGTATTTAAATACTAAATACATTTTACGAATGTATTTAGATACTAAATACAAAATACATCAATTGTATTTAAATACATTTGTAAATACATTTTAAATACATACAAATTTTTACATATCATTCACTAATTCACTAAGCCATGACACGCACACGATAAAGAAATCAACCGCTTTCGACTAAGAGTAGTACACAACTGATTGAACTGACACGTTGAAACATGAACCATGCTGTACTACACTGTCGACGCGTCGTACTGTGCTAGTACAGAACGTGTATTAAACCAGTAAAAGTATTTACATTTTTATATTTTGAGTATTTAAATACTCATTAAAGTATTTAAATACTATATTTAAATACATGAAAAACAATGTATCTATAAATACAGTTCTAAATACACAAATGTATTCAAATACGTATTTAAATACAAATGTATTTAAATACTGCCCAGCTCTGAGCGCACGTACGCACACTACTGAATGAATATATGAATAAATAGCAGTGCTTCACCGGCGCTTCGACTGCCAAAGTCATACCGCGCCGAAACTAAAGTAGAGAGAGGAACACGGGAGAAGGAACAGCTTAAAACAAAAAACGAGAAAGGAGAGAAAAGGCACTAGGAACAGCAAAGGGAGGAAGAAATCATACCTGAGCCGCACTAAATAGAGGGTAGGAGGTAGGACATGGTTAATTAATAATTTTTAGGAAAAAGTGACGAATGATGAAATTTTCTAATTAATCAATGATTAACCGATTAAAAATTATTGAAAATTAAATACTTCTGAAAAGAGTAAGAGCGAGCTTTATTGTTTCTGTTGCGTGAGACAAGACCGAAGAAAACAGTTTGCTCAAACATTTAGTTTGCTTTAGTTCAAGAAATCAGGCATGGGCGGATTACAGTTTATACATGCAAAAAGGCGCCAAATTCAAATGATACATTACAAAATTTAAGGTAAAATGATGGTGAAATTATGAGGAAAATTAATAATTTCCCATCATTTTCTGAAAATAGTTTTTGATTAATTAATGATTAAATTCGAAACAATGCTTGACTGATTAATAAAGAACGATGCCCGAGTAGAAGGCCAGTCTGACGGAGAAAGGAGAAAAGTGTGTCCTTCAGTACAGGAGTAGAATCACCCAACAAAAGAAAAAAGGAAGGACAAAAAGGGAGGAACTGGGAGCGAGCAACGGCAAAGGCAGGACAAACTAACAGTAAATGTGAAACAGAGATGAGTGCCGCAAGGGCATAAGGGGGCTAGATCCCCGGTCATAAGATGGCCATGCGTGAGGCGAGTATGACCAATACCCAGGCGCACGAGGGCAGTATCAAAGTGTCGATCACGCTGACAAGAGAAGGCCACTGACGAATCGAGGGCTTCAAGGCCCTCAGGAAATTCCCGGGCACATCTTTCGACTGGCGTTGCCACCGGCGAAGGAATGCATCTCGGAAAACCCATGTGAAGTCCGACGCCGGGGAGTGTGTGTTAGGGTCGAAAGGCAGAGATGACACCTCCATCGCCACAGCGTCCCAGCGTTCGTTGCTCGGAACACCGACGTTAGAGGGTAACCAACAAAAGGCAACCAACTTACAGCGTGATGAAAGAAAGACAAGCCAGTCCTGGATCTGTCGCAGCAGCGCACGCGGGGGAGACAAGAGAGAACAGCGCCTCAAGAACGCTACGAGAGTCGGAATAAATGACAAAAGAGGTAGAGGAGAGTTGAGAGAGAAATCGAAGGGCCAAGATAAGAGAATAGCCGAGAGTTCCGCCGTAAAGATGGAAGACGGTGGGAGAAAGGATAGTGATTTAATTACCGACAGGAAGGCTGCCGTGCAACCCACTCCAAGTGGCGAGCGAGTGAACACGGGGATAGAATCAGAATGGGAAGAGGAATGGAACAGAAACAATTGTCGGAGGGGAAAAGGATGGAACTGTGACTTCGGTGCAGTAGAGATGAAGGAGCAGACACGAAGAGGAGGAAGGGTCCACGGGGAAAAGGTAGAGGGAGAGGGAAGTACTCCCCTCTACCCCCAGAGAAGACAGGACGGGTGCCATCCGAAGACCAAACGGTCGAACTTAGTAGGGACGATGGTCAAAGTAGCTTGAAGTAGAAGGGCCGAAGTGGGAACTGGAAAACCAAGATTGAGAAAACTGCCGAACGCAAGAGGTATTTTAAGCCCTCTAAGGTACGGTGGACATCCAAGGGGAGATGGCCACTTTCGGCATAAAGTCTGACAATAGTAGAGGACCGGAATGCGCCAGTGCAGATGCGTACACCCAGGAAGCGGATAGGGTCCAGCATGCGCAGGGCGGAGGCAGGGGCAGAAGAATAGCCCTGACAGCCATAATCCAACCTACTTTGGACCAGGGAGTGGTAGAACCGCCAAAGGGTGTGGCGGTCAGCACCCCAATTGGTACGGGAAAGGAACTTGAGAAGAGTGCAACTCTGAAGGCACGAAGCCTTCAGAGACTTCAGGTGGAAAATCCAGGAGAGGCGGGAATCACGATCCAGAAATCTAGTTTCGAGGACAACGGGGAGCGGCGATCCATTGAGAGGGAAGGAACGGCAGTGCAGCGGCAGCGACGACAAAAATGCATCACCACCGTTTTCGAAGGAGAAAATCGAAACTCGTGAGCTGTGGCCCATCTGGAGACGGAATCAGGGCCCACTGGAGACGTTCAAGGAAAGCGAATCGGAAAGCGAATCGGAAACCGGAGCAATAGATGGCAAGGTCATCGACATAGAGGGTGGCCGTAATCTCCGAGGGCAGAGCCGTCACCACGTCATCGATCGCCAAAGCGAAGCAGATGACGCTCAGGACGCTGCCTTGGGGAACCCTTTCCTCCTGCGAGCACAGAAGAGAGGGAAGTGCCCACCTGAACACAAAAAGTTGGAGATGAAGGGAGAAAATCTCGGAAACCCAAGAGATAAAGTTTATGATAGATTCACCACCGCAAGGTAGCGTACACTGCTGAAAACTAATTGAAGAGAATAAACATAATTAGACCTGAACCCCTCATGTCTGATAAAGTAAAATCAACATATGGCAGGTTAGCTGCGAATTCTCAAAAGGAAATTATTGCAACAAGTTAACAACTAATTTACCCTAAAGCAAATAACATTAACTTACCTCATATAGTTGTTCAACATGTAGACAAGAAAAACTTCGCTTTTGATCTCTATATCAAAATCATTATGGATTAGTATCAAAGTATATAGGGTTGTTAATAATAGCTAAATGTCATCAAAATTAAAATTTTTAAAATTCTTAACTAAGTTCTTTAAATATAGTCTATAAAACAAAATCTGAAAAAAAAAAAAAAAATAGAAATAAATGAGCAGGCCATACATTTGCAGTCTATATAATAAGCATTATAGGGTAGAGTGAAAAAATCAAAAGTGCCAGGATCAAAATTGAGAGGGTCTAGATAGTCGTCTTTTGTCCAGGATTAAACTTTAAAACTGATTTTGGGTGGTTCCATACAAAATTGACTGCTACCGGCCAATTTATACAAATCGTATATGCGTGTGACCAAAATTTTAACCCAGTGACCTATCTCGGGTTCTGGACATGATAAAAAGACAATTTAAAAACTGTTTACGATGTATTTTTCACCTCTGAAGCAAATTAAAACATTTGCAGAGGGCTGCAGGCTCAATAATGCATCAAAAAATCCATATGTATATTATTTTTGGCCAAAAATTGCAATTTTCATTATTACACATTCATATAACACATAACACACATTCAATCGTCATTCATTAAACAAAGTAATAAAAAATAATCATCCAAACAGCTTCAAAATATTGTATTTTTGTATTGAACACTTTCATAAGTTTTACTGATTTTATCTTTTGTCGAATAATGCCATCATGACGTTCAAATCCTACCACAGTTGAGGAAGCCTCTGTTACAAGTTTAATGTGCCTCTCTGCAGCCTGATTATGATAAGGCTGGTTGAGTTTCAGTGCTTCCTTTCTTATGTTTATGGGTTCTTCATTGGTTAGAGATGCTATGATAGGGGGCTCATGAATGTCAGGTGAATTTAAGTTTATCATTTTGAGATACCCTTGAGCTTCGTTATCGATTTTAGGCACCATGAATCTCCTGACACTACCATCTCTCAACACTCAAGTCAGGCTGTAACTCTGGGACTTCAATATCCTCATCCGAATCAATTATCAGGTCACCACCTTCGAAGTCATTTTCTATCACTGTTTCAAGTGATTCATTCCCTCTGACCAAAAGTACAGTACCTTGTTAACTGCGATGTTGCGGATTTGTGGGTCTGAATCAGCAAGCATGGCAATTAATACGTTCCCAGGGTGAGCATAGTATGCATTTAGGTAGAGGGCTTTTAGGGCTATCCTTTGGAGCATATCATAAAAGTTCCAGATCAATACTCCTTCTTGATCTGGAACCAACTTGAAAAATAGACCAAGATACAAAACTCTGCAAGTGTGACCAGAACTTTGGAAGGCTTCCTTTGAGATGTATAAAATCTGAGGATTCTACATGCCAGAGTCAACCACCTTCAATGACAGCTCAGTCCAACTTCAAAGAGTGCAAGATCAGGATCAACACAGCCAAGCAGATTGTGTAAGCATAATACTGATCAGTGCTGAGGTCCTCCAGTACTTTATTAGGAATAACTGGAAATTTTGAATTCCTAATTGGCTTGAATGAAATCACATCCCACTGAAATACACTTCCACCAAGTTCAATCTCTATCTTTCCTGAAAATGAGTCTGGGCTCTTTGTTGTTCCATCCAGAGTAACAAAGACGTGACAAAGGGGGAACTCAATACAGTGTAGTAGGCAAATGCTCCACTGCAAAGGTCTACCAAGCAGTTCTTTCAGGCATCTGATAGCTCCACCATTTGAACCAGTCATTGTATTAGTCCCATCAGACCCTATCATGGCAAATTTGGTTTGTAATTCAGTGTCTTTGAGGGCCTTGTATATCTCTGTTGCAATAGTCAACCCCTTGCCATTACTTGGAGTCACATGTGAGGTAGAAATCACCTGAAATAGTATTCAGAAATTAGAGAATTTTTTTGATAATTTCAGGGTTTATATCTATTTCGAAATTACTATATCCAAAATTCACTTTAATAAATATTTTGAGTACAGTAATATCTATTACAAAATGCAAACTAAAGATAAAAATTTTAAATCTTACCAGGTTCTACAATTACATAGTGCTCTTCTAGCTTCGTTCTTCTGTAATATTTGCCATTCACTTCAATGTCACCATTGTTGCTTTGCGACCATCTACATAAATAGCATCCACCAATTCAAACAATTTACCCTCCTCTTTTCTTATGGCTTTACGATATTTTTCATGTTCTCTTCTCAGCTTATTCCTGCAGTTCATAGTGCAAATTTACTCACTTTTAAAGACAGTTATTTAAGCAAGCTCCATAGGTTTTGACTAACAATATTTAAATTTCAACACTTGTTTGAAACATATGCCTTTTTGTAAAATACTTCATTTGAATCAGATACTAATGTACAAGATAATTGGACTGTTACCTGTCAATTATGTTCATCTTATCAGTAGTAGTGATAATTCCATAATCCTCTAAAACTGCTGATACAACTGCTGCTCTGGCTCTGTCACTTACTTGATACCTGGTAAGACATTTATTTCATATCAAGTTAATATTCTAACAAGATGTTCATTGGACAGCAGTGTCCAAGATTTGGACTCTAACAATTAGCAACATTACATGGATTATAAATCATTTTTTCAAATTTTCAAAGGTATTGTTAACAGAGCAACAAGTGAGTTCAAAGCTACTCATATTTTAAACTATACAGTATACCTGTCACACTGCTGAGCGAGGTTTGGTACTCTTCCTATTTTGTTCTGTCCTGGATTCCTGTTGTTCACTGACACCAGCTGTTTCATCATGTGATTCCAGGCTGCCCTGACTTGAGAGTGTGTCGAGATCGTTGTCATGTATTGCTGCTGAGCTTGATGGAACAACTTGAAAAACTCTTCTGAGCTCTTCCCTGGGGATAATAAAATACAATATGATTATGATACAAGATAGTTTACTAAAGGCACAAAAATAAAATTTTAGAATTTGTAACACAATCATTTCAAGAAATCCAGATTTTCAGTGGCCATTAATTTAATCAAAAGTTTTTTAATTTATATAGATCAAACTCACCGATTCTTTTCTTTTGCTTGCTCTTGCTGTACTCCTCTCCTTTTGTGTCTGATGTCTGCCAATGTAAGGCATTCCCCTTAAAACCAACACATCGTCCTATTCTAGCTGTTTTCTGGTCCTCAGAAAGCATAGTCTTCTTCTGTCATTTTGAGTTGATACAAATGTTCCAAGTCTCTTCTCCAATTTGAGTCCTCACAGATGATGTCAAACAACTTGGAAGTTTTTCAATGAAGGAAGAAAGATCACTCCAGAACTTGTCACCACATTCCTTTTTTGGATATCTATCAAACCTACAAAATTACCAAAACTTTAATGTTGTGAATGCAAATTTCAATTATAAACCCTAAGTTTAGTTCTAGTCAAAACAGAATTTATTACTGATCATTCTTATGATTTGCAAATCACTGGATCACATGATTACGTTAATAAAATTAGTGACAAACAAATAAATATAACTACAAAATTTACAAAAGTATGACATTTTAAATCTTTTTATAAGGGAATGAAAATTTGAGTCTTGCCTCGAAAATTCTTTAACTAGATCCTGAATCTTGCTGGTGACACTGGGCATGAAATTGGATAAACATTGCACCAAATCCAGTGTTCAATCAGACTTAGTGCAACTGTATCAGCTACTTGTCTGGTTGTCAAGTTCTCTTCTGCCATTACATGTTGGATGACATCTTTACCAAGAGGAAGCTTTCCATTGGGGAATAAGTATGTGCCTGAAAATCTGTGACTTCCATCAAGAATTTTAATGGTGTTACTGCATCTTAACATCCTACTATGCAGTATTTTTTGGCAAAAAGGTTATCAAAATACATGTATTTATCAATTTATAAATTCAACCTGAAAAGAAAAATATAAAATATAATTTCAAATAAAAACCAAAATATTTGGAGAAAAACAGCTGAAAAATTGCATTTTTTGAGCAAAAATGATGAAATATGGATTTTTTTATACATTTTTGAGCCTGCAGGCCTCTGCAAATGTTTTAATCTGCTTCAGAGGTAAAAAATACATCATAAACAGTTTTTAAATTGTCTTTCTATCATGTCCAGAACCTGAGATAGGTCACTGGGTTCAAATTTTGGTTGCGCACACATACAATTTGTATAATTTGGCCGGTAGCAGTCACAGTTTTGTATGCAACTACCCAAAATTGGTTTTAAAGTTTAATCCTGGACAAAAGACAACTATCTAGACCCCCCCCCTCAATTTTGATCCTGGCACTTTTGATTTTTTCACTCCACCCTACTAGTGTAGTTTCCATTCCTCTAGTACATTATCCTAGTGTAGTTTCCATTCCCCTAGTACATTATCCTAGTGTAGTTTCCATTCCCCTAGTACATTATCCTAGTGTAGTTTCCATTCCCCTAGTACATTATCCTAGTGTAGTTTCCATTCCCGTAGTACATTATCCTAGTGTAGTTTCCATTCCCCTAGTACATTATCCTAGTGTAGTTTCCATTCCCCTAGTACATTATCCTAGTGTAGTTTCCATTCCCCTAGTACATTATCCTAGTGTAGTTTCCATTCCCCTAGTACATTATGCTAGTGTAGTTTCCATTCCCCTAGTACATTATGCTAGTGTAGTTTCCATTCCCCTAGTACATTATGCTAGTGTAGTTTCCATTCCCCTAGTACATTATGCTAGTGTAGTTTCCATTCCCCTAGTACATTATGCTAGTGTAGTTTCCATTCCCCTAGTACATTATGCTAGTGTAGTTTCCATTCCCCTAGTACATTATGCTATGTAGTTTCCATTCCCCTAGTACATTATGCTAGTGTAGTTTCCATTCCCCTAGTACATTATGCTAGTGTAGTTTCCATTCCCCTAGTACATTATGCTAGTGTAGTTTCCATTCCCCTAGTACATTATGCTAGTGTAGTTTCCATTCCCCTAGTACATTATGCTAGTGTAGTTTCCATTCCCCTAGTACATTATGCTAGTGTAGTTTCCATTCCCCTAGTACATTATGCTAGTGTAGTTTCCATTCCCCTAGTACATTATCCTAGTGTAGTTTCCATTCCCCTAGTACATTATCCTAGTGTAGTTTCCATTCCCCTAGTACATTATCCTAGTGTAGTTTACAGTCCCCTACATTATCCTAGTGTAGTTTACATTCCCCTACATTATCCTAGTGTAGTTTACATTCCCCAACTTTGTCCATGTATACCTAATCAAATAAAATGCTAAAACTAACAAAAACTAAAGTTAGTTTTAACATTTTATTTGATGGATTCATTTAAAAAATGTCTCCTAAAGATTCTAGCATAGCTTACATTTCCCAACTTTGACCTAGTGTAGTTTGTGTCCCCTTTTGCATCAGGGGAACAAACTACACTTGCTCCTAATTTTTTATCTTAAACATTAGTTTATTTTAAGCATATATATTATTATAATTGGCTAACCACATACAGTAATACCTCACCATTCATAGTTTTGCTTATTTACAGCACAAATTTACACTACTACTGGACAACTGCAAATCATGGTGGAATGTCAAAATGACTCGGTGAAAACACAACACCAAACTTACTGCAATACTGTTCACTACTGGGTACTCTGCATCACACTAGTACTTTGTGATGCAGTACACTGAGTGACACATGGCATTGTGTTTTGGTAGAAGTGGTGATTGCATTCAAGCTTGGTTCCCTCACCTTAGACGTGATATTGATATGTTTGAAGGTGTGCAACATAGGGCAACCAAGCTTGTCCCTAACCTAAGAAGATTGGAATATAGGGAAAGATTAAAGGAACTGGGTATGTTTAGTCTTGAGATACATTGTCTGAGGAGAGATATGATACAGATGTTCAAAATGTTTTCAGGTTTGGACAATTTAGAAGTAACTTCTCATTAAAGGCTGATGGAATAACTTGGGGGCACAATAAGAAAATTAGGAAACAGACTTGTAGACTGGACCTACAAAAATACTTTTTCAGTCAGAGTATTAGATTTTTGGAATGTCTTGACATATATATTGCTCCTTAGTTAGTTTTAAGAAAAATCTGGATGCTTTCATGATTGAAAGACAGTTTGTAGATTGTAAATAGTGTATATTCTTAGCTTAGGTTATGTAGGGTACCTTTTGGTAGATCTGTAAATGGTTGTATGTTAATTAGCTGACTTGAGATTGGCATTTTGCACAATTATTATAAAATATAACTCATGATTTGAATAACCTTGATAGGCCTGAGTGTCTTCATTTTTCCAAATGAAATAAAATATATGTAATGTAATTCTCTATACCTCTATTTAACTACTACAGAGTTTCTTTAACTTAAATCTACCATCTTTATCCTTGCTTGTCAAATCATTTATACATAACATGTACAATAATTTTACCTCAGCTTTCAGGCAATTTCTTCACTATCTCATTGACATTAGAAATACTACCAGGGTTGGCAAAAACCTGGGTTTTTTACAAAAAAAACAACCCAACTGGGTTTTGCTGGGTTGAAATTTTTATTTTATAATTTATTTATCTAATCTACAATATAGTATATTAAAAAGACATCTTTATTCCACAGAAAGTTCAGATATGAGATATAATAATGACATACTAGAATTTTCTCCATTTTAATTTTAGCTCTCTCCTTTATTTCTTAACAGCAGACTTCAGCTTTATTTAGACCTAACTCAAATTTAAATTTTTAAGATGTCAAAGAGTTATAGAGGTGGAAGATCTAATGCTAGCAAATGGGACAAGGTGACTTTATTAAGTGATCAGCCTACTAGAGTACTATGAAATTATTGCAAAGAAAGTATTACTCAAAAAAGTGTGTGTGTGAAACATCATCTAGAGAAATGCAGTAAAAGAAAAATGGAATGTTCCGGATCAGTTCCAGCCAGTTCTGGATCATTGGAAAGATTTTTTTCAACGTTTGGCTTGGTATGGAGTAAAATGCAAAATAGGTTAGGGAAAGAAAAGGCAGAAATGTTGGTTCGAATCTACCACCACCTAAGGTCAAAAGATGCTGATCATCAATATTAGGTACCACTTAAATTACTTAAATTATAAAGCTGAAAAGAAACATGATTTATTTTTAGATATAGGTAGCCAATTAGAAGATAGATAAATTAGATACAGTATTAGATATAAGGTTCATAATGAAACATGTCAAATAAATAGTTTCTGGAAATTTTAGTTTATATTGGCCTTATCACATTAATTATAGTTTATAGTTGTTAATATATAAGACTGCATAACCATATTATAAAAAATGCCAAATTAAAAATAAGTTTATGAGAAGTAAATTGATGTGGGTTTTTAGGTTGGGTCTTTGCTGGGTTTTTGGGTACCAGCCCTGAATACTACTGCCCAAAATACATTCTTCTATGGATTCTCCTCCCTTTACAAAATTCATTGCCCTGATTCCTAATAAAATCCCCAACCATGGTAAATCAATGTATTATTTCATCTAATTTACCAAACATTTGAAACCAATTATTAATTACTACCACATGATTACTCTTCTCATCCTATTCCTTGCCTGACTGACTTTATGTTATTCATTAGGCCTAACTTTACTTGGACCTGCATCCCTGTCTCTAATACTATGGCTAGGCTTAGGCTCAACCTTATTATGACTTACATTTGCATTTCCTGTATTTGACTCAGTTTCTGGCGTAACTGTTGATTAATCTCATTAACTATACCTATTATTATTAACTACATTATAAGATAAGTCACTTAAACAGAGACAACAACCAGACACAAGAAAACCTACAGATTCGACACAACCATTACACCCTTCAATACAGACCAGACCACCAAGATCATCAAAAACATTAAGAATTCAAAGGCTACTGGACCAGACAACATATCTAACATACACCTTAAACACTTGGGCCCACAGGGAATACTAAGCTCTCACAAACATCAGCACATATTCATACCGACGTTGTATTATTTCTGACATATGGAAACAAGGCAAAATTATTACACTACTCAAACCAAACAAAAAATCCAACAGAACCAGCTTCTTATAGACCCATTACTTTATTATGCACACCTTCCAAAGTAACAAAGACTAATCTTACAAATCACCAACCCACACATACCACTATCACCTACTCAACATGGATTCAGACCTCATCACTCAACCACAACATTACTCACTAACCTCATGCAGCACATCATGGATGGCATCAACTCCAGATGACCAGCTCAATGTACACTATTAGCAACAACAGACGTTAGTAAAGCATTTGATGCTATCCCATGCTTCCCTCTCATAAACAAAATACTCCAACACAAACATGCACAACAACACCAAAAGGTGGCTTAGCAACTATCTTTCAGGAAGATACATGTCACATTTGATGGCAAGTCATCCAAAAACAAGCTTTTTCCAAATGGGGTCCCTCAAGGCTCTGTTCTCTCACCAACACTGTTCAACTTATACATGCATGACATTCCAACACCCATAGATAACAAGCTTACCTTATCATCATATGCAGATGACATCACTAACATCCACCCACAACATCAACACCACTACAAATAACCTACAAACACACACAAACAGTATACAAGACTGGCTCACACACAATACTCAAAGTAGCACCCACAAAATCAACCATCACCTTGCTAACAAGCAACACAAAAGAACACTGGATAATATGGATGTACTGATATATCAGTATCGGCTGATATTTCAAACGCACAATTTTTCCAGAATTATGAATAAAAGACTATTTAGAGGAAATTTCCAATATTTTATTGTTTTATCACTTCACACAGACACACACACACACTCTATATATATATATATATATATATATATATATATATATATTATATATATATATATATATATATCAGGGGCATATATTCAGTGTGTGCTAGGTGCGCGCCGCACACCCAATAGATTTTCTGTAAATTAATATTTAATTAACACTTTGTCTCCCTCTCTCAACTTTAATTGAGATGAAAAAGATGCCCTAGCCCTTAATTCTGCACTCGACTGTTACGCTAGTTGAGATGAGAAATGAGCTACTTCAATTCAGTTGTTCGGATTGTCTTCACAACCATTCAGTAAAATTTGGGTACTGAGCAATGGAAGCATTCCTAGAGCTTGTTTGAGGCTCAAAATGTCAATATTGCAGTGCAGCGATATGTAAGGGGTTCCAAAAAACCTTAACCCCCCATTTGCAGCTTACATGTTTACTTATATCAAAATAGTTTTTAGTGATTATAAAAATATATAAAATTCTTTATTTATTGCAGGTATTAAAATTACTAGCTGATAAAGTGATAATATAATGGCTTCTCAATTAATTGGTGATTCGGAGAGGCAACGTGTGATAGATCGCATACGAGCAATAACATTTTGGGAAGCTCGTGATGCTGGAGCCACCTTTATAACACATTCTTGGGTTGCCAAAAAGTTGCAAAGAAGTGAGGACTTCGTCAAAAGAAATTGGAATAAAACTTTGGATGAATGTGAAATGGATACAACCAAATCTGGGCACCCAAATTTGCCACTCTCTCAGGAAACAAAGGACATCATTGAAAGCAGTATGCGTAAGCAGAAAAACAGCTATGCCAAACTTTCTAGAGAGATTGAAGTGTTGAGAGGAAAGATCGTTAGTGGTGAGATCATTCGACTGTACCATCATAGGCAAGGTTTAAAGCCTTGACATGAACTTCCAAAGCCAAGAAAAACTCAACTTAACATCGATGACAGAATGTGGTTTGCCCATATCTTGAAGATTGGGATGTGGATGATTTCATGCAATTAGCTGTCTCCGATGAATTTTTTGTTTACGTAACACATCGGCCTAACTACCAAAATGATCAAGTGTGGGCCACAACACCAGATGAAATCGATGACAATGAACATTATCGAGAATTATTAAAAAGTCCAGACTGTGTTGGTGTGTTTGTTTTGTTCACTGCAAAGAAGCTCATGTGGGTGCTGAAGCCAAATGGTCAGAGTTGGGATGGACAGTATTTTCGTGAAATTATTCTATTCCAGCATGTCATTCCTTTTCTAAGAAACCCAAACAAAGTTATGGATGTCGATCAGGTCACACTTCTGCACGATAAGGCCCCCTGCTTTAAGGCATTAGCCACTCAACAGTTGTTGCGGAACAATGAGATCAATTTCTTTGGAAATGAAGAATGGCCAGGAAATTCTCCTGACCTGAACGTCTGTGAACACATTGGATCAATTATAAAGGACAAGGTTGAATGTCTCTTGTTTCAAGAACCTGCAGCAAATCGATTTTTGAAGGATACAATGACGCAACACATTGAAACTGTTTTAGCAAATTTGCGTAACGATCAAGATCTATTCACGTCACTTTTGGCAAGCTACCCAAAATGAATTCAGGCTGTCTAGGAAGCCAATGGCGGGAACACCAAGTTTTAATTTTCTCATTAAATACAGGATTAAATTCTCTTTTGTAAGGTATGTTTAGTTTTACTGTACCTCTAATGGTTTAGGCCATGGGCGGGAGCTAAGGTTTATTGGAGCCCCATATATATATATATATATATATATATTATATATATATAATATATATATATATATATATATATATATATATATATATATATTATATATGAAAAATTATTTCGCGAAAGTGACACGTGAAAAGTATTTATGATGAATAAAACCACGAAGGAAAAAAGAAACACAAAGGGGTGCCATTTGAATTTATATTGAAGGTCAGCCAAAGTGCTAAAAGTGTCTTTTTATATATATATATATATATATATATATATATATATATATATATATATATATATATATATATTTGTGGTTTTTTTTTTTTTTTTATTTGCCTGTTTATTTCTTTATGATTATTTAGGCTGTGACATATATATCACTAAGGCACTATTTTGTAATTAATTTTTTCTCAATTTATATTTATATTTATTTTATTTCTTTATTCTTTTGTGACCATAAATGTTGGCTCCTCCCACAATTTTTTCTATGCTTACTATATATATGTATATATATATATATATATATGTATGTGAATATGTATGTATGTATGTTTATTTTTGTAACCTATATATTGCCTTGATCTGTCCTTTCACTCCAGTGTTCCTGAGGATGTCATTAGACGAAAGCGCTTGAGCACCCCTTTGTGTTTCTTTTTTCCTTCGTGGTTTTATTCATCATATATATATATATATATATATATATTATATATATATATATGGCCTCCATACTATGGGAATATAAATTTACATTTACCCCATGCCAAATCAAATGGAAAAGTGAGCGAGGGATCAGGGTGGCGACTGTGCGGTCTGTGGACAGAACACCCTCCATATAGAGTCATTCCAGCTCAACTGGTACAGATTTCAGAAAGTTGGTCGGGTGACCATCTCTGATTTTCTTCAAATTTTCAGGGTTGATTCATACACCATTCAATAGCTTAAATCTAAAATTTTAGCTTCCTCAGTCAAAAAAGTTTAATTTTAGGGTCACTTAAATGGCCCCCACCTTCGACAAAAAATGCCCATGTTGGGCTTGATCGGCCAATGCCTTCATTTTGAGAGGCCTTGAAAAGTGTCTTCTAATAGGAGTAGAAGCTTCAAATTTGTCATGCCAATACAACTTCTGGTGGGCTTTTCAATTTTGCAAGCTAAAAGGCTGTGGAACAAATAGTTTCTGAGTTACAAGGGCTTAAACATGGCTCCATTTTGAAGCTTGCATCAATTCCTCCCACTTTTACGACTACCATTTTCAAAAGTTTTAGTTCTACATCAATCACAGCTGTTTTAATACTCCTAATAGTCTCTATGGGTTGTAAATTTATGAGTGAAATAAAAAAATAACCAAAAAAGGATTTATTTTTATTTTTAAAAATTTCCAAAAGTTGATATTTTCACAAAATTTGCAAAATTAACATCAACTTTGGGGCTTAATATAAAGTTGTTCGAAATTAGTCAGGGAGTTGATACTTCTAGTAAAGAAAGATACATATGTGTACAAAAACATATATTAAGGAATAGATCTCAACTCAACTCCTTCATATAGTTTTGGCTATTCAAAGAAAAGTACTTTGTGAAAAATTCTGAATTTTTTCAAAATTTTGAAATGTTTAAATTTCTTTTTACAATATTGAATTGTAATTTTACTTCCATTTTATTACTTGGTAAGTTAATTCACAAATGTTAAATTATCTAAATAAGTTTTACTCATAAAACAGACAATATATACCTAGATTATTACTACATTTGCAGTTAACACAACAGATGGACCAGCTTGTAGGCTCAATACTTGGATCTACCTAAGTAAATCATGTAGAACTGTGTTCTACTGCTCTTTAAGCACTTCCTAGTAATTTAAATTATGCAGTTAGTACAGATAAACTAGCAGTAACCACCATTTTCAGTACAAAACCTTAAATTTAAGTAGCTTTGTTGTATTACTTCCCTTAATACAAGTGTACAGTACTTAGCTATATACAATAATGAATTCCTGAGTTTTTAAGCATGTGAATTATTGGATATAAGTTCATATTCTTTTTTTAATACCGGTATGTGTTGTTTTATGTAAATTCGTATGTAAACTTATATATAGCTAATAACTCTTATGTTTAGACACTGACTCAGGAATTTATTATTATATTCAGGCTTTAAGTCTGATTGTCTTCAACACTCCATGGCCTCACAGCCATAAATTGGCAATTTATTATTCAGCTTGATACAAGTCTGTAGTTACTTAGGCTTTTTTTAAAATACTCCTCAATTTTAGATAAACAATCATTTGATAACTTGTACTGTCTCCCCATTTTCCCTCTCACGGAAAGAGCCCCTGTGATGGTGTTGGTGGCACCGTCATAAGGTTAGTTGCCCGGGCAAATCTACAAGCAACAAGTAAAGGTCACATCACCAATCCAAAAGAGATGTTCGATTGGTGCAAATCTAATATTGAGGAAAATGCTAATTTATTTGAGTTAGAAAAAAGGTATTCCTTAATTAAGACAATCCCAGGAACCTGTTCATATCACTGCTTTAGACCTTCATCAACAGGCATTAAACTGTACAAAATTTCTAGTGATGAAAATTTCTTTAACGTACAACTTTCCTTCCTCAATGCTACACAAGAAAATGTGGCTTACCAATATAAACCTGGTACATATGTGGCCTGTTTCTATGAAGGTGACTGGTTTGTTGGAAACATAGTTGAAGTGTGTGATACTGAGAAGGATCTATTAGTAAATTTCATGAAAAAAGAATCCTTTTAAATGGCCTGAACAAGAGGACATTTGCTGGATTCCATTCCAACATGTTTTGTGTTCAATTGAACCACCTACAGTTGCTGGGAAAATGGGGAGACAAACAATCATTTGATAACTTGTACTGTCTAAAATTGAGGAGTATTTTAAAAAAAGCCTAAGTAACTACAGACTTGTATCAAGCTGAATAATAAATTGCCAATTTATGGCTGTGAGGCCATGGAGTGTTGAAGACAATCGGACTTAAAGCCTGAATACAATAATAAATTCCTGTCAGTGTCAAAACATAAGAGTTATTAGCTATATAAGTTTACATACAAATTTACAAAACAACACATATTAAAAAAAGAATATGAACTTATAACCAATAATTCACATGCTTAAAAACTCAGGAATTCATTATTGTATATAGCTAAGCAGGGTTGTGGAGTCGGTCCAAAATTTTCCGACTCCAACTCCACACATTGTAAAAATTCGACTCCGACTCCAACTCCACACATTGTAAAAAATCTAAAAATCCGACTCCGACTCCTCACATTTTAAATATACGACTCCGACTCCTCTAGTGTTTCACTCTATAATTATCATAATAATAAGACATTTCATCACCACCACACTAAGTGTGAAATTTTATATTTTATATTTAAATAAATATTAATTATATATTCTGAAAATGTAAAAAAAAATATTAAAAAAACTTAATCTAGGGGCTATCAATGAATAAGGTTTATTGACCAAAAAAACTAAATAACCTAAATGTTAGTATTTAGGATTTAGAAATTAAGGGTGACACAGGACACAGAAATTGGAGTCAGAGTCGGAAGTTTTTTACCGCTCCGCCCTGAAATGTGCGACTCCACGACTCCGACTTCACAACCCTGTAGCTAAGTACTGTACACTTGTATTAAGGGAAGTAATACAGCAAAGCTACTTAAATTTAAGGTTTTGTACTGAAAATGGTGGTTACTGCTAGTTTATCTGTACTAACTGCATAATTTAAATTACTAGGAAGTGCTTAAAGAGCAGTAGAACACAGTTCTACATGATTTACTTAGGTAGATCCAAGTATTGAGCCTACAAGCTGGTCCATCTGTTGTGTTAACTGCAAATGTAGTAATAATCTAGGTATATATTATGTCTTTTTTATGAGTAAAACTTATTTAGATAATTTAACATTTGTGAATTAACTTACCAAGTAATAAAATGGAAGTAAAATTACAATTCAATGTTGTAAAAAGAAATTTAAACATTTCAAAATTTTGAAAAAATTCAGAATTTTTCACAAAAAGTACTTTTCTTTGAATAGCCAAAACTATATGAAGGAGTTGAGTTGAGATCTATTCCTTAATATATGTTTTTGTACACATATGTATCTTTCTTTACTAGAAGTATCAACTCCCTGACTAATTTCGGATACCTTTATATTAAGCCCCAAAGTTGATGTTAATTTTGCAAATTTTGTGAAAATATCAACTTTTGGAAATTTTTAAAAATAAAAATAAATCCTTTTTTGGTTATTTTTTTATTTCACTCATAAATTTACAACCCATAGAGACTATTAGGAGTATTAAAACAGCTGTGATTGATGTAGAACTAAAACTTTTGAAAATGGTAGTCGTAAAAGTGGGAGGAATTGATGCAAGCTTCAAAATGGAGCCATGTTTAAGCACTTGTAACTCAGAAACTGTTTGTTCCACAGCCTTTTAGCTTGCAAAATTGAAAAGCCCACCAGAAGTTGTATTGGCATGACAAATTTGAAGCTTCTACTCCTATTAGAAGACACTTTTCAAGGCCTCTCAAAATGAAGGCATTGGCCGATCAAGCCCAACATGGGCATTTTTTGTCGAAGGTGGGGGCCATTTAAGCGACCCTAAAATTAAACGTTTTTGACTGAGGAAGCTAAAATTTTAGATTTAAGCTATTGAATGGTGTATGAATCAACCCTGAAAATTTGAAGAAAATCGGAGATGGTCACCCGACCACCCCTGTACCAATTGAGCTGGAATGACCCTATATGGTAAAGTGGGCAGGGCCTATACTGCCATGGCCCGCATCAGGTTCATATGCTTAACATATTACACTGCTTATACATGTGAAGCAAAGTTTGTGTAAATAAGTTTGATGCCCAACCTACTCAACAAGGGGCCATGCCCCAACAGGTAAATATGGATATTACCGCCTCCACCCAATTTTGATGCCAAAATACATTTTCCTAGTAGTGTATGATGTGCTTTGTTCAAATCTGGCCTTCATTTTATGTGGAAATGAACCAATCAAAAGTTATGAGACTTCAAAGTTTTAACATATTTTGGTTCATTTCCCCATAAAATGAAGGCCAGATTTTAACATTGCACATCAAATAGCTACTACTAGAAAAATGCATTCCAGTGTCCAAATTGCTAGAGAACCAACCTAACCTACCTAACCTAATCTACCTAACCTAACCCTAATATTAGGTTAGGTAGGTTAGGTTAGGTAGGTTAGGTTAGGTAGGTTAGGTTAGGTAGGTTAGGTTAGGTTAGGTTAGGTTAGGTAGGTTAGGTAGGTTAGGTAAGGTAGGTTAGGTAGGTTAGGTAGGTTAGGTTAGGTAGGTTAGGTTAGGTAGGTTAGGTTAGGTAGGTTAGGTTAGGTTAGGTTAGGTTAGGTAGGTTAGGTTAGGTAGGTTAGGTTAGGTAGGTTAGTAGGTTAGGTAGGTTAGGTTAGGTAGGTTAGGTTAGGTTAGGTAGGTTAGGTTAGGTAGGTTAGGTTAGGTTAGGTAGGTTAGGTTAGGTAGGTTAGGTAGGTTAGGTTAGGTAGGTTAGGTTAGGTAGGTTAGGTTAGGTAGGTTAGGTTAGGTAGGTAGGTTAGGTAGGTTAGGTTAGGTTAGGTAGGTTAGGTTAGGTAGGTTAGGTAGGTTAGGTTAGGTAGGTTAGGTAGGTTAGGTAGGTTAGGTTAGGTAGGTTAGGTTAGGTAGGTTAGGTAGGTTAGGTTAGGTTAGGTAGTTAGGTTAGGTTAGGTAGGTTAGGTTAGGTAGGTTAGGTAGGTTAGGTTAGGTAGGTTAGGTAGGTTAGGTAGGTTAGGTTAGGTTAGGTAGGTTAGGTTAGGTAGGTTAGGTTAGGTAGGTTAGGTTAGGTAGGTTAGGTAGGTTAGGTTAGGGTAGGTTAGGTTAGGTAGGTTAGGTTAGGTAGGTTAGGTAGGTTAGGTTAGGTAGGTTAGGTAGGTAGGTTAGGTAGGTTAGGTAGGTAGGTTAGGTAGGTTAGGTAGGTTAGGTTAGGTAGGTTAGGTAGGTTAGGTTAGGTAGGTTAGGTTAGGTAGGTTAGGTTAGGTAGGTTAGGTTAGGTAGGTTAGGTAGGTAGGTTAGGTAGGTTAGGTTAGGTAGGTTAGGTTAGGTAGGTTAGGTTCTCTAGCAATTTGGACACTGGAATGCATTTTTCTAGTAGTATTTGATGTGCAATGTTAAAATCTGGCCTTCATTTTATGGGGAAATGAACCAAAATATGTTAAAGCTTTGAAGTCTCATAACTTTTGATTGGTTCATTTCCACATAAAATGAAGGCCAGATTTGAACAAAGCACATCATACACTACTAGGAAAATATATTTTGGCATCAAAATTGGGTGGAGACCGTAATATCCATATTTACCACCCAACCTACTCGACAAGGGGCTGGTGGCCATGGCCCAACCTACTCGACAAGGGGCTGGTAGCCATGGCCCAGCCTACTCGACAAGGGGCTGGTGGCCATGGCCCAACCTACTCGACAAGGGGCTGGTGGCCATGGCCCAACCTACTCGACAAGGGGCTGGTGGCCATGGCCCAACCTACTCGACAAGGGGCTGGTGGCCATGGCCCAACCTACTCGACAAGGGGCTGGTGGCCATGGCCCAACCTATTCCACAAGGGGCTGGTGGCCATGGCCCAACCTATTCCACAAGGGGCTGGTGGCCAACCATGGCCAAACCTATTCAACAAGGGGCTGGTGGCCAACCATGGCCAAACCTATTCAACAAGGGGCTGGTGGTCAAACATGGCCATAGCCCAGCCTATTCAACAAGGGGCTGGTGGTCAAACATGGCCATAGCCCAGCCTATTCAACAAGGGGCTGGTGGTCAAACATGGCCATAGCCCAGCCTATTCAACAAGGGGCTGGTGGCCTCCCTTGGCCAGAGACCAAACTACAAAAAGGGTCTTATGGCCTCCCTTGGCCATGGGCCAAACAAAAGTGTCTTATGGCCTCCCTTGGCCAGATACCAAACAAAAACAGTACAGGATTCAAAGCCCCAAGCACTTCAGACCTACCTGTGGAGGAGTAATATTTACTCCACCAAAACTACGGGTATTGACTAGTCTGAAATGGTATGAGGTTTGTATATAGTACAAACTCTTTTAACCAAACAACACAACATGGAAGTACAGTACATTTCAATTAACTCACCAACATAAAAGTCACTTCAAAACATAAATCATTAACAAAACAAAACAACAAAACTCCAAAACAACATTAGTAAACTAGCATTTAAAAACTGGTGACCTATATAAAACTTACGCAAATAATGAGCAAAGGTAAAATGCTTAGTAACTTTACTTTAATTCCATAAATTTCCTATACCTAAGGGGAATCAAACTGAGTGACATAACTTTAACTAAACTTGAGAAGCTAGCCTCTTGAAATTTTATATTTAAATAGGTCTTGAGTAACCTTTCTCGTCCTAAATTCCTACTGCATTCTTTTTAATCCATTTCACATGGTTTAAAACACAAAGTTTGTCAAAAAAATTTAATCTATAACATACAAATTTTTCTCCAGCCCCACCCCGCCCTATATGGAAAAACCATATATGCTTACAACATGGTATCGTATGTGGTGCTTTTACTTCGTAATTAAATATAAATTATTAATTAATTTAATTAAATATCTACAAAATTGCCTTGGGATTGGCGACATAGCCTATTGGGAGTGAAAATAATTGCCAACATAGAACCCCACATGTAGGCATCAGGCCTGCTTGACAACAAGAAAACCAAATTTATTGTGTCATTTTCAAAATTCTCCATTGCTGACTCATGAAAATTACTTTGAGAGAAGAGTCAACAAACTTTACAAATTCAGCAAATAATAAAATACGAAAACAACGATTATATGAGCAGCTCGCTCAGAGCTTGCTTATGTTACAGCAATGCTTTAAGCAAGGAAGATATCCTTTATCTTCCTATAAGTTCTGAGTGAAATCCTCTTAATATAAAACCTAATACAGTCATTCCTCCATTTTCATGTGACTGACATATGCAAGACCGCCTATTCGTGAGAGAATAATAGTAACCATTAAATCAGCATCTGTGAGGGAAAGACCACCTATTCGCAATTCAAATTGGTCACCATCTGGCTGATGCACAAAAGTGCACTAAATGCTGGTCCATCTTCGCAGAGCTGCTTCTCCCCACATGCGAACAAGAGCCAAGAGTGAGTCAGTCACTAAGTTGCCTTCGTTAGCAACGCATTGTCTGCACTGAACTTTGTGTTTACTTTTGTGATTTTGCCTTATTTTTTTATTAACTATGGGTTCCAAGCACAGTGTTAGTGGTATTGAAAGTACCCCTAAGAGAAAGAAAGTGGTACTGAGCCTTAGTGAAAAAATAAGTGTTAGATAGGCTTAAAAGTGGAATGTCCACCATGGCTGTAGGGCAGGAATTCGGTTTGAATGAGTCAACGGTTAGGTTGATTCACAGTAAGGAATGCAAAATTTGGAAGTATGTGAAGAAAGCCACCCCTCAAAGTGCTAAGGTAAGTTTGTAGTGCGGGATGTGTATTTAGAAAAAGTGGAAAAAGCAGTTGAGTATTTGGATTGATGAAATGGTAAATGAGAGAAAGAGTATGGTTGACGGTTACACTCTTCAGCAGCAAGCATTGCGAATCTATGAACACGTGATGAAGGACAAACCAAATCCGAAACCCTTCACCGCTAGTACTGGATGGTTGACTTGTTTCAAGCATCAGTATAACCTACATAATGTTAAACTCAGTGGGAAGGCTGGTTCTGCAGATCAAGAAGGGGCAAATACATTTACGCCTTACGTTCAAAAGCTCATTAAAGACGAAGAATATAAAAGTGAGCAAGTTTTTAAATGTGACGAGACTAGCCTTTTTTATAAGCAAGTTGGGTTGCGCACATACATTGCGAAGAATATTGCAAAGGCACCTGGATTTAAAGCCTACAAGGATCGGGCAACCCTGCTTCTTGCCACCAATGCCAAAGGTGACTAAGTGCAAGCCACTCATGGTGTACCACGCCAAAAGTCCCAGGGCACTGAAAGATAAAAATAGGATGCCAGTTCATTGGCGATCAAACCAAAAAGCATGGATGACAGCCAAATTATTCTGGGACTGGTTTAATAACTACTTTGTTCCAGAGGTTGAGAAATACCTTCAGTCCAAGAATCTTGCATTCAAGGTTTTGCTTATGGATAATGCGCCCATTTATCATCGAGATGAACTAGAGAATGAGCATCCAAATATTGAAGTTGTGTTTATTCCTCCCAACACATCATCATTGATTCAGCCCTTAGACCAAGGCATAAATAATGCTTTCAAGAGCCACTATATGCAAGCTCTCTATCGTTCCGCATGCCAATCTGGAAATGACAATGCTGGAATTTTGGAAAAGTGTGACGATATGTGACATCAATTTCATTCAAATCGCATGGGAGGAGGTGATGGAGATGACAATCAACAATTGCTGGAAGAAACTATGGCCTGACTGTGTAACAAATTTTGAAGGTTTCGCTACTTGTGACAATGCTGTCAAAAATATTTTGCGATTGGCTAGAGAGATTGGAGGCGAAGGATTTGATGACATGCAAGAGATACTGACGCAATCAGCTGTTGAACCTTTGAATGAAGAATTGGATGCGATGGCTGCATAGGAATTGCATGATAGTGATGATGAAGCTGACCCTGATGATCTCCCTAGGCTTAAGCCTATAACCACATCGAAGCTATCCTTAATCTTATCAGGATTTGATAACCTTTGTAAGGAACTGCAGGAATCAGATCCTATTCTTGAGAGAAGCATACAGTTTAAGCGAGCTCTTGATGCAGCCAGCCTCCCCTATGTTGAACTGTTGAAGGATTTACGAAGAAAGGCACGTCAGACTACCATGACTCAGTTCTTCAAGCCCACTCGAACTCCTTCACCTGCTTTTAGCATTTTACCACAACCTTCTACGAGCAGGGTCATGGAGGAGGAGGCAGTAGATGTCGAAGAGATGGAGGGGGCAGCTTCAGGGCAGTCTGCTCCATCCTCCCCCACCCAGTAACCACCATGCAGCCTCTCCCCTGGTGATGATGGGGGCCCATCAGGGGCCATAATTGGTGTTTTTTTCGGCATTTATGGCTAAATTAGGGGGTCAAAAGGGGATTTTCAGGGGAGCTGGGAACTTAACCCTATTTTTCCATAAGTTCATATGTTCAACATCTGCAAGATCAGCACTTGCGACAATTTTTAAGAACCTAACCCTCGCGAATACTGAGGAATGACTAACTATAAAAAGGATAGGCCTATTCCTTCAGGTATTTAAGTGTAGTGACTGCTTATATTAATTACATCAAAGCAACTCATTGTGTAACTCCATCGTACCACAGCCTTACATAAAAAAACATCGTCACATCCTACAAACAGAAGCGAGGCCCAATGAAATAATAAGGTAAGGCAATTTCTTTCTTTACCATTAGGCAGCACAAATACCAAAAGCAAATAAACATTAAGAGGTCCTTTAAAGACCTACATATACATAACTCTCTAACAAAAAAACATAGGGCTTTTGTCGTTAACTCTCCACTGTAATCTGCTGGAAATTTCCAACAGATGAGGGTATCAGGCAATCAACCTATAGCCCTATATAGTTTTTTCACACATGTGTAGTCTTCTGGTGATAGCTTTACTTATGTTAGCAATAGTTGGCACACCATCTCATGGTTGGATCATTGTATCTGTATGGTCATTATACACAGTGATTCACTGGCCTACTTAGTCAGTGCTCCAGACAACTATCTCTTAATCTTCTATTGACATCTTGTCAACATGTTTGTACCTGTTGCATCTGAAATAAAGTGTTTGTTTGTTTGTTAACACACTGCTTCTAATTGCATTTAAACAGACAAAGATCCTTTTCAAATGAGTGAAGTACCCCACATACAAAAGTAATAGTAATAGATGACCAAGTAATTTAGTAATAGTAATAGATGAAAATTAAAGTAATAGTAATAGTAAGAGAAACTCAGTAATTGACCCCATGTCTGAATTTCACAAATCAATTTATTGTACGAAGGTTCAATATTACACTAAAATGGGTACAGGCCAAGTAAATGTTTTATAAAATTCTTAAGAGCCAGGCCATACACAGGCTTCAAAAAAAAGAACAACATAACAGGCCAGACCCAAAATCCATAGATACATTAAGATAAATTAAGAGCTCATGGTATATTAGGGTCAGTTTTAAATTGGGTAGAAAAATGGTTAGACAGAGAATAGAGGGTAATTCTAAATGGTCATGAATCTGGGTGGCAGAAAGTGAAAAGTGGGGTACCACAGGGATCAGTTTTGGGTCCATTACTCTTTATTTTATATCTCAATGATTTAGAGAAAGTCAGTAGGTTATAAAATTTCTAAATTTGCAGATGATACAAAAGTAGTTACTCCAGCTACAAATATAGAAAATTCTTATAAACTGCAAAAGGATCTTGATAGATTAGTTGCTTGGGCTAGTAAATGGCAGATGGAATTCAATGTTCAAAAATGCAAACTCATGCATTTTGGTAGAAATAATGAAAATTTTAGTTAGGAGATGCAAGAGAATTGGTTGGAGGATGTTAGAAAGGAAAGGGATCTTAGGATTATAGTTTGTAGTGATCTAAAATTTTCTAAGCAGTGCTAAAAGGCTAGAAATAAAGCAAATAAAATGTTCGGTATTATTAAGAGGAATGTTAGTTACAAGAGTAAGGAAGTCATTTATAAATTATATAATTCTTATGTTATTCCTCACTTAGAATACTGCATTCAAGCTTGGCCCCCTCACCTTAGACATGATATTGATATGCTTCATGATGTGCAACGTAGGGCAACCAAGCCTATCCCTAACCTAAGAAGATTGGAATACAAGGATAGATTAAAGGAATTAGACATGTTTAGTTTTGGGAGATATGATACAGATGTTCAAAATGTTTTCAGGTTTGGACAATTTAGATGTATATAACTTTTTCTCACTAGATACTGATGGGATAACTTATGGGCATAATAAGAAAATTAGAAAACAGACTTGTAGACTTGATCTATGAAAATACTTCTTCAGTCATAGAGTAATAGATTTTTGGAATGACTTTCCATACGATGTAGTAAACAGTAGGGCAAGTATCCTATTTTAAGATCCCAAATTATTCAACCAACCAACCAAACAGCACTCCAGCACTTTGAAATTACTTGTTTATATTAATTGACTGCCCAGTTAGGTCAACTGTACACCCTTCATGATTGGGTTAGGTTAAGTCTTGATATTTTCGTTAGTTTAAACAAAAATACAGAAATCCCCTGTGTTAATAACCTTCACATTGGCAGAAACTTCACTTGGGCAGACTAAATCGCTATCTGGTTGTTAACATTCAGTTTAACGTAATACAGGTCATTAAAGTGAAGATTTCCACTAAAAAAGTCTGTTAGCATCACAGAACTTCGCTTTAGTGGACTCAGTCGATGAAGTGAAGGTGACGCCACTGGAATATTATTGGAACCAGCCCTCAGATGAGGTTGCAGTCAGTTGTTTCCTGTTGTATTGCATGGGCATTGGTGGCAAGTGGTTGTGTATGTGCATAGTGCCACTTCCAAGTGTTGTGCATGTTAACAGTGTATGTACATACTTTACTTAATTATTGCCTGCTCATACAAACTTTATTTTCTGAACAATGGCATCCACAAGTGGTACTACTGGTGTCAAGTGTCAAACAGAAAAAGCGTACAATCTCCATTGAAGAGAAGAAAGTGATTCTCACTGACATAGAACAAGGGTTAAGTGTAACATTTGCTATGCAGAAGCATAAGATAAGCAAGACCACCATCTATGAAGTCAAGCAGAAGCGCAACGAAATACATGCCTATGTGCTAGACAGTGAATCCAGAGGCAGGAGTTCAAAACAGTCTCGCTTGAACACATCCTACAAGAAAAATGTAGATGTGGCTGTGTACACATGGTTCAAGCAGCAATGGGCCAAAAATGCTCCAGTCAGAGGAATTGACATCCAATCAGCAGCTAAGCATTTCACGCAGGAGTTCAACAACACAGACTTTAAAGCAAGTGGTGGCTGGCTGTATCATTTCCAGTGCAGGCATGGCTTATCAAACAGAAAGCTTATGGGAGAAGTAGCCAGTGCGAACTACAGACTGATTGATGAGGCTGGAGTTGCTTCTTACCAGCTGTATAATGGTGATGAGATGGGCTTATTTTGGAAGAGTATGCCCACAAATACAATGGCCCACAAAACTGACAAACATCTTCCAAGACAGACAAACAGCGTGTGTCTATGTTGGCCTGCGCAAATGCTGACAACACACACAGATTGAAGCCTTTGGTCATTGGAAGATCAGCCAAGCCTTGCGTACTAAAGGACTGCATGCACAAACTTCCAGTCATCTACAGGAGCAGCAAGAAGGCCTGGTTCACATGGACTATTTTCCATGAATGGTTCCACATGTTCTTCATTGCGCAGGTGAAGGAATACCAGGAACATGTTTTGAAAATAAGCCCTGAAGATGTGAAGGCTGTCCTCTTGCTAGACAATGCACCAGCACACCCACGTGCAGAGGAACTCTCAAGTGAGGATGGCAAGATCAGAGCTATGTTCCTCCCCCCTAATTCCACATTGATCAGTAATACAACCTATGGACCAGGGGGTGATAGTGAGCTGCAAGAGAATCTACAGGGGCAAGCAATTGGAGCAGTGCTTGTGTGTCATCTCTGAAGATGACACAGAGGACAGGGCTGAGAAGACACTCAGGAACTTCAAAGTCTACAACATCAAGTCTGCTATCTACAATTGGACTGACAGCTGGAATGAAGTCAAGGAGTCCACTCTGCGCAATGCCTGGAAGAAACTGCTCCATAACATCCAGGACCTGGAAATAGACTTCAAGGGCTTCAAGCCACTGGTCTATTTGGGTGTTCTCCAACAAGCAGGCAAAACAGAGATTACAGAGGACAAAGTTGTGGAATGGCTTGATGCTGATGATGGTGACCCAGGATACAAAGATCTTAGTGAAAGTGAAATTGCAGCCAACATTTCAGTCAGGTCTGAAGACAGATCCACCAATGAACCTCTTAATGACGACGAGGATGCTCAAGATGTCTCCAAGGTTATACCCAAGACTACATTGAGCCAGGCAAGAGACTCTGCTGATGTTCTTCTGAAATTCATTGACAAGACTATGGCACTGCCTAATATTCTCCCTTACTATAACTACATAAGGAAGTGCCAAAATGAAATCATTGCCAGTCAAAACAAAAGGATCAAGCAAACGAAAATTCATGATTTCTTCAAGCCCCCTGCTGCCAAGCCCCAATGCATATCCATGCCTGTTTCATGCCGAAGCTCCATTTCAAGCGGAATGTCTGACCTTTCACTGCCCACTGAACCATCACCAACGCCAAGTACTAGCACAGTGTTGGCTTCACTATGTCACCACTCCAGTTTCCTGAGTGTGCAAGTACTAGCCGTAGTACTCCTTCGCCAGCCATCCTACCGGAGCCTGAAGTGGAGTTCAGGACCCTCACACCAGACCTGGATTTTCCAGCCATTACACCAGAAGTTCCTGATATTATTTTGGAGGATTGACTATATATGGTGAGTACATAAAAAAATATTTACATGTGCATGTGCTCGTAAGTAGGTAAGTCTATGTATGCATTTTCATGTTATGTGTTGAATGTGGAGATTCGAGGGCTATACATACATGTGTAACTGTGCTGAAGTATTTTGGTTATGGAAAACCCCACTTTAACGTCCTGTAGTCCGGTAAAGTGGGGTTGTCCGTACTTCACTTTAACATTCCCCGGTACATTAAAATGGGGATTTTCCATACTTCACTTTAGCGTAAATTTCACTTTAGCGACCACACACTCCCCCCAAAGTGTACGTTAATGTGAGGGTCTACTGTATAATGACTTAAACTAACCAATCATCAAAGGTGTACAGTTGACCTAACTGGTTAGTTGAATAATTTGGGATGCCAAAATAGGATATCGCCAACAGTAGCTCATTAGTTAATTTTAAGAAAATTTTTGGGTAAATATTTACTATTACACCAGTTTCCGGTAGAAAGTTTGGTAATTGTATACATACAACATCCCCCTTACCTCAATTTTATGAAATTGACTTCACAATCGATGTAAAACCTTTATTTATAGCATGTAATTACTTTATTTTTGGAAACCAACCCAACCCAACCTAACCTAACCTAACCTAACCTAGAAAAATGTATTTTTTACTAAAAAAGTGCATAACTTAACATGTTATTACATTATCATTTGTATAATTTAGGTCTCGGGGGTATGGGGGCAGAGCCCCCATAAAGATCACGCATCACAAAGTGAACCCTATACCGATCAATTTGTGATGTGTGATCTTTACGGGGACTCTGCCCCCATACCCCCCGAGACCTAAATTATACAAATGATAATGTAATAACATGTTAAGTTATGCACTTTTTTAGTCTTCATCTAGGGCACATGACAAATCAAATTCTCAAAGCCAAAACCACACGAACAGCACATCATAATTCCATCACAAACACAACCAAACTGAATCCAATTAGAAAAAAAAATAGCCAGAACAGAAACCAACCAACTAATTAAGTCGCAGAGTAGCGAAAAAATAGCCCAATCAGAAAAACATCATGTCAAATGGATATTGTTAATTAAATAATATCTCCATAAATATGATCGACCGAAACAAATTTTACTTAAAAGGAAAGGTTTTATTTATTATTTTCTATGCATTGCAATAATTTTTATTAGAAACTGAGGTGAGGGGGATATTGTATACAATTACCAGTTTTAAAAACTGGTTTTCAATATTTTTCAATGTGCTGAATTCAAAAATGATACTCATTCCTGTTGCAAATGATTTGTTAGAGAGTTATTGAAGCTTAAAGCTTTTAAAACTTTCTACCCTTTTTTACCTAACCTAACCTATTTTTATACCCATATTTAAGTCATGTCTTTAACATTGAAAACCAGCTTTTAAAATTTTCTACCGGAAACTGGTGTAATAGTAAAGAAATACCAAATTTTGACACTTATGAGCGAAAGAGATAGTTTGTAGACTGTATATAGTGTATATTCTTTGCTTCAGTTATAGGGCTATTATGGTGGTAGTCAGTGGCGGTTCCTCATATGGGCAATATGGGCAGCCGCACAGGGCGGCATTTGTGGAGGGTGGCATGAGCGCCTGCAAAAAAAATATAAATAAAAATAAGAATAAATAAATAAAGAAATAAATAAAAATAAAAAATAAAATAAAATAAATAATAAAAGATCAATAAATATATTTTTATTAATAAAAAACCATCTATTGCATTTTCCATAAACCTTCCCATAAAAGACCTAAACAATGCAAAATGCTTCCAGATTAATATTATTGGGAATAAAGGCCCATACTTTAACATATGTAATGTTATTTTTCTGGGTTTGGTTAAATAGTGAAATGTATATTATTTATTACAGAACGAATCTTCACACTAAGCCACTAAGGTCTGTCAAATAACCGCAAATGGATAAGAAGAGGTCAAAGCTATCAGGTGCTCAGTTTAGAAAAAAGAGGAAAGAAGAAGAGGAGAAACGAGCAAAAGATAAAGGTATAGAGCTATGTCATCTACTCTTCACTGCTATATTGCACTGCTATTTTGTGATATAGCTTTCTGAGTCATTTGAAGTGTACTATTATGTATATAATTAGCCATTAACCAAGGAGGTTGTATTATTCATTTGTTTCCTATTCTAAAAGTTTAATAAATTGTGCTTAATAACATGTTAAATTAATTGTACTAGCCTATTCATGCATTGGTCTGTTATGTTCTATTTTACTATTTGCAGGGGCACTTTTGAAATATTTTGGAACACCCTCTGCCACTAGCCAGGATGAGAAGCCATCTACTTCTGCCATTATTGAGGCTGAGGAGCCATCTACCTCCTCAGCCTCACATATGTCTCCACAAATGCAGTCTGATCCTGAGGATGAAGACCCATTTGCTTCTACTTCTCCCCGGCAGGACTCTTCAGGTGAGTTTGTGTGCACATATGTCTGTGAGTGTGTGCGTGTGTGTATGTGTATGTGTATGTGTGTGCATCCCTGCAAAGCATTTTGCAAACAGTTATAAATTATAATGTTATTATCACTGGGTCTGGGTTACTGGGTATGTGTGGTGTTTCACCACCATAATTCCATAACACCACCACCATAACAAAGTGCTGTGAATAATGTGTTATCTAACTTAGGTGTGTATACTAATGAGTAATGCTCTTGTTCTTTCTATTAGAAATGCCTGGAGCAGAATCGCCTCCTGAGGATGAGTCTCTGTCCACCGACCCTGCTAACTGGCCTTCAGTTCTGACTGAGAGAATTCGGACACAACTGGTTTCCAGGGGACCAAGTCAAGTACCATCTGACTTTGTATTCCCTAGAAACGACAGTGACGGAAGAAGTTTCCACCATCAATACTTCAGGAAGTCATTGGTTAGTGGGGAAAATATAACCAGAAGTTGGTTGGTCTATTCCTTAAAAAACAACAGCCTTTTCTGTTTCTGTTGTACATTATTTTCCAAGAGGAAAATAAATTTAACAAGTTTGGGACTCTTGGACTGGAAGCATGCAAGCTCATTGCTCACATCACATGACAACAGTTCAGAACACCTAAATTCTATGAAAATCTGGAAAGAACTGGCAGTGAGGATGAGAAAGGGGGAGACCATTGACAAGCAGGAGATGGCACTTCTGGAGGCTGAGAAGTTGAGATGGAGAGCGGTGCTGACACGTCTCACTGCTATTGTGCATTCTCTGGCAGTTAGGAATTTGGCACTAAGGGGACATACAGAAAAATTGTTCTCACCATCAAATGACAATTTTCTGAAAGAAGTTGAACTGATGGCACAATTTGATCCTATAATGTAAGAGCACATTAACCGTGTCCAAAAAGGGACCTCCGGTCACACCAGCTACCTCGGCCACCACATACAAAACGAACTCATTGATTTGTCGAGCAGCAAGACCATTTCAGCAATGGTGAACGACATCAAACAATCAAAGTTTTTTTCAATAATTCTAGATTGCACTCCAGATATCAGCCACACTGAACAGTTGTCAGTTGTGATTCGGGTTGTGTCTGGAGGGGAAGCCCCATATAAAGGAACATTTCATGGAGTTTTTGGAGGCAGAGGAGTCCACTGGTCAACATTTGGCATCTCTGATTCTGAAGAGACTGGAGGAGCTAAAAGTTCCTTTCATGGACTGTAGAGGACAATCATACGACAACGGGGCCAACATGAGGGGAAAAAAAAGGGTGTTCAATCCAGGCTCCTAGAAATTAATCCCAGAGCTCTGTTTGTTCCATGTGGGGCTCATTCTCTGAATTTGCTTGTGGCCGATGCTGCTAAGGGATCTATTGATGCCACAAGTTACTTTGGCATCTTGCAGAAGCTTTACAACTTGTTTTCAGCCTCCACACAACGATGGGCCATTTTGAAAAAACATGTGAACATCACATTGAAGATGTGGTCTGATACAAGGTGGGAAAGCAAGATCAAGAGTGTGGAGCCCCTGAGATATCAGGCAGCTGCAGTGAGAGATGCACTGATCGAGGTGAGGGACCACACCAAAGACTCTGTAATAAAGGTCGAGGCTCAATCTCTGTCAGAGGAGGTTGGGTCATACCGCTTCGCCATTTGTTCAGTGGTGTGGCATGACCTGTTGTGCCAAATTCAGCATGTGAGCAAGCAGATGCAGTCTCCTAGCATGCACGTTGATGTTGCAGTAAATCTCCTAAAAAAAACAGAGAGAGGTCTCCGCAATTACAGGGCAACAGGTTTTGTGGCTGCACAAATGGCAGCCACAGATATCTGTGAAAAATGAATGTGGAGGCTGTGTTAAAACAAAAACGGCTGAGGTCCACAAAGCGGCACTTCTCCTATGAAGCATCTGATGAGCCCTTGATTGATGCTTTGAAGAAGCTGGAGGTGACATTTTTCAATGCAGTGGTTGATGCTGCAACATCAGCCATTCAGGAAAGATTTTCCACGTTGGAAATTGTGGGAGAGAAGTTTGGAGTGCTGACACATTTCCAAAATCTCACATTTGAGGAGCTGACAGAACAATGTGTGAACCTTAGTACTACACTACACTTTAAGGGACAATCTGACTTGGATGGCAGAGAGCTTGCACAGGAGCTGAAGAACTTGCCTGACTTGCCATCAAAGACCATATCCTTGCTTGAACTGCTGACATTTATCCATGAAAGGGAGCTCTCTGAAATATATCCAAATTTGTGGACTGCTCTCAGAATTGGTCTTACTCTTCCAGTCACTGTTGCTGAAGCAGAGAGGAGCTTTTCAAAGCTGAAGCTCATCAAATCCTACCTGAGGTCAACTATGTCACAGGAACGCCTTACCGGTCTGGCCATCATCAGTATAAATCATACAATTGCTGAGCAGATTTCATATGATGATTTAATTCATGACTTTGCATCAAGGAAGGTAAGAAGAGTCAGGCTTTGGATGGCAGTTGTGCTGTGGTGCAATTTATTTTTTCTTGTTCAAAGTGTAGCATAATAATTACCCTCTCTTAAGTGTCTTATTCTATTTATGTGATAGAGCATTTGTACAATTTAGAAATTTGATTCTCTAGTTTATTTATGGCAGTTGTGCAATTTAATTTGTATTTTTCCTGTTCATAGTATCATAATTACATTCTCTTAAGTGAGTTATTCTATTTACGTGATGAAGGATTTGTAAAATTCAGAAATTTGAGTCTTTGTTTTGGTTCTGAAGTTCCAACAATTAGTCCAATAAAAAGTTATTTTGTGAAAGAGTTATGTCTGTCCTTTATTTTGGGGGGATTCGAATGTGTGTGTGTTGGCGAACGGGGGGGGGGGGGGCTGAAGGTGAGGTTCGCCCAGAGCGTCATGTAAGCTAGGACCGCCACTGGTGGTAGTAAGTAGTTGTATATTAATTAGCTGACTAAGTTTGACATCTTGCAAGATTTTATTATTAAAAAATGTAGCCCATGACTTGGATTACCTCGATAGGCCTGAGTGGCTTCATGTTTTCCAAATGAAATAAGAAAATAAGAACATAAGAACATAAGAAATTTTGGTAATTATTCGTTTTAGTGCTTTTTCTCCTTTCTGAACCAAAACACATTTTTCTGGTATTTTTTGGTGTGATTTGTTCAAATCTGAACTTCGTTTCTTTGGGAAATGAGCCATTTTTGAGAAATTTTAAAATTGAAAATTTCTCAAAAACAGCTTATTTCCCAAAGAAACGAAGTTCATATTTGAACAAATCACATCAAAAAAACACCAGAAAAATGTTTTGGTTCAGACCTAACCTAACTTAACCTAACCTACATTTTTTCGCAATTTCTTACCTTAAATAGCAGCATTGGGATGTTTGTACAAATCAGCAGCAACCAACAGAAATAAATAGACGATTTCGCCAGGCCCACCAATTTGAACTTGTTGGCCTAGCCAATGCTCACAGACTTCGAAGCAAAAACTCCTCCAATTAACCAACACTAAATAGAGCTGTGCATCTAGCTGCGTCGAACACTTTGACAAGAATAACCCAACGTACAATAAGTTTTGCCACAGTTTGAGGTGGGATTAACCGGATTTTTCAGCCCATGTGCCCTTTCAACGGGAAACAGAGAAGGAACACTTTTTTTTCTGCCGTGCTCATCCCTAGTCAATCTTCTGCAATAATATTGGTCAGCAACTTCTCTATAATTACACTCATGACCACACTGCAGACAAATAACATGAGTAGGTAAAACACTGACTGGTAAAGAAATCTTCAGCACCACCATCTTTTTTATAAGTAATCCAAATCATACCCAAGACAAACCATAGCAAAAACCGAACTGAATAAGGATTTTGGAATGAGTATGCATTATTGGAGATTCAAAATGCACGTCTCTGATTGGTTGGATAAGGTAACATGAAAGAAAAACCAGATTTAATTGGCTGATTTGACCTATGTTTCTTAATTTTGCCATGAGATGTCTCCCCATAAAACTGGAGAGGACGAGGACAGGCAAAATTTTAACAGCAGAAAGAGGTAAACACTCAGTCAATGGCCTATAATGGCTACTTTTTACGTCTAAATTTTTTTTTTTTCTATAAAAAATAATTATATTTCCTTGATTTTTATCAGTTTCCCTGAGGTTTCAAGGTGTCCTGAATACGTACAAATTTATATGTTAAATTGTCATAGAATGTCTCCTCCTATCGAAAACGAATGAAGCATTAAAACGAATATTAACCAAAATTTTTATAGTGGGCACACTAGGGGCCACTTCGGCCCATTGAGGTCGCTCCACTATGTAAAAACTGCCTGTACATTGGCAACAACCAATTTTTACAAAACTAAAGATAGAATCTCTGGATCCAGAGGATCAAAGTCATAATAGGCTACTATCCACAAATATGTTACACTCTATATCTATTTATAACTGACATGCAATTATATCAGATCCAAAGAATCTAGTCAATTTCATTACGGTACCCATCAATACCAGTACCTTGCTAACCAAAAATAAGTCACAGTCCATATCAATTGCGGACCAAGTCACAATTTACAACCATATACATTACAATATATATACTTAGGAGGAAAAGTGTAGGTATGGCTGTAAAGACTATACAGTAATGTAGAAATGTGTGTGTACCCATTTTCAGTCTCCCATTTAAAGGTGTTTGTGGGGCAAGTGAAGATCATGAGTTTTTCAATACCTCACAGTACTATGGGGAGCACCGCTCGGCAGAGAAATCTCTTTAAATGGGGTGTGTAAGGACAGAGAGTATCCCCTAACCCAAGACGCTGCCTCCCTATATCCAGTGATGGGCAGTATCTAGATGCATGTATCGCCGATATGTATCGATCGATACTTTTGTATCAGTATCGGTATCGCTTTAGCCACTTGACAAAAGTATCGATTTATCGGTATCGCTAAGGTCAATTTTCTTAAATGTATCGAAAAAAATTGATACTTCAATACATCAATACATTAATAAGAATTTTTAAATATTTAAATAGATGTTATAATATGACACTACTGAGTTATATTTATGAATATACATAAATAATAATATTATTAAATATTTATTTAATGACAGTACTACTCTACTGGTCACGTCACACAGTACGGTGCAACGTTTAAGCACGTTTGTACTTGTGTTATTGAGATTAATTAACCATAATATAGAAACATTGTTAGCTGTAGAGAAGAAGCTAGAGCATTTGAATTCGGAGGCATTGTGTCATTGTCAGCCACTTCTCAATGCAGTCACAGTAGGGTTCACTAAGTGGTTTGAAAAGTTTCTATGCCTTGATGCGTCGCATGAATGTAAAGCAGCAATACTGGCATCGTCTTCAAATCCTCTGTTCAAGTTAAAGTGGATGACAATAAAAGGCAAATTTAATACTAACATTGTCAAAAAGAGGGTTCAAGAAATGTTGGTTAATGCTGTTAAGAGCCTCAGCGAGCAGACCCCCCAGCAACAACTAAGTGATGCTGCATCTGACGGAAGTGCAGATGATTTCTTCTGTTATGAGTCTGCTTCCACTAATGTCTCTGCAACCCAAGATTCCACTGAGATGAAAGTTTTACAGTATCTGGGTGACGGAAGTCATTCTCTCCAATCTCTGAAGCAGTACCCAGGAATTCTACGGGTCTTCCTGAAATATAACACACCACTACCATCCTCTGCTCCTGTAGAATGGTTGTTTAGTTTGGCTGGTCACATTCACGCTCCAAAAAGGAATAGACTGTCTGACCAGATGTTTAGCCAGCTAGCTGGTATTTTTGAAGGGTAATAGTAATTACTTTTAATTGTTAGTGTAATATTTTCAGTTATTCATGTATCCTACAAAATTAAAACATACTTTCATTAAATAAAGCAATTATTTTTATTTACATCTATAAAACCCATTAAAATGTTGTTGATTTTACTTACAGTGCGTACAAATTACTAGTATAAACAATAATATCTAATACCTACATATTAAATGAATAATTATAAAAATGTACCGGCGATACATGTATCGGTATCAGTATCGCTTAAGACATCTAGAAAGTATCGGCGTATCAGTATCGCCTAAGACGTTCTTCATGTATCGATGTATCGGTATCGCTTTAGGGTCATTCTCTGTCAGATCAACCAAAAAAAATTTTAATTAACACCCTCATCTCTCATATTTTGCTGAAATTTGGTTTATAGGGAGTTTGTGAGCCCTGAATCCATTTCTGAAATTATAAGGTCAATCCGACCAACGGTTCAAGAGATATGACCTCGGGCAATTTGAGGTCACTCGCGAGGTTACTAACATTTGGCGAGCCATAACTTGGGTAATAATTGTCATAATTATATAAAAGTATATATATTTAGAATCAGAAAACGACAAGGAATCCAAATATGCAAGTGTTAGAACTCTAGGTTGAAAAATAAAAGTGTTACACTGTAACCAAAATTTGAGGTCACGATTTGACCTCTGGGGTATCAAATGAGAATTTTTTTTTTAAATGTAAAAAATGAAGGCATAGGCATTGGCTATTAGAATCAGCAAAAAAAGTTTGTTTATGTTAGTATTTTTCATGTAACTAACATATAAGTGAACATATTCATAAGTTGTGTGTCAATTCTACCTATTTTTCACACTTAAGCTCATAATTTGACCTATAGAAATTAAAATTACATTTTTTATAGATATAAAAAACAAAGTCAGAGTTCTTGACTAATAGAAACAATCATAAAAAGTTTGTTTATGTTGGTACTTTTCATGTAACTAACTTATAAGTGAACACCATATTTATAAATTGCTTGTCATTTCAAGGAATTTTTATATCTTAGCTATCAATTTGACCTCAAGCTCCAAGAATTTAATAAAAATTGTATTTCACTGCTAATCTACACTGGCAATAATAGTTATAATAGTGAAAGGGGAAGACTAAGCTCACATGTAGCCTAAACAAACCTGTTGAAACATGTTGCTACTTGTCTAAGTGCAGAATCAACACAGATAGTTGCAAAATTCCTTGTCTACAGGTTAGTACAGTTCCAGCCAGCACTGTGGGTGGCTGGTGGGTATGGTGTTTTAATGAGCCTCAGAGACTATCAAGGCCTAAAATATTAAGTGTGTATAGCTATATATTTTCTAAAAAATATATATTACCTAATTGTAAATCCTATTATCTTTACAGATCAAAATACAATGGTTCGGCACTTGAAATACTGCCAGGACCCTATTCAAAAACACAAGAAATGCATAACAATCAATCTTAGAAAAGTGACTGATGTACTTGTTGAAAAATGTGCTGGAAGAGTGAAAAAAAGACTCATTGTTGTGTGTGAACTGCTGGACACTGATAATGAAAAACCCCACTATACTTAGTACCACTGAAAACAACGAGTCTGAGCAGGATTCAAATGAATCATCTACTATCAGTGGCTTGAGTAACATCTCTTCAATTCAAGATCTGGACAATGACAGTGATTGCTTGATAAAGGAAAATCCTTCAACTTCAGTTGAACCAGTTCTAGCATTTCTGGACCAAACACCAGTTAAAAAAAGTAAGTAATAAATTAATATAATAACTTATACTTTACTACAAGGTCTGTTTGATCTACTATATAGCCAATTATATAGCATTTAAGGTACTATAATTAATATTTAATTACTAATATTCAGGTGTGTGAAACCTTTTTTTCTGTTCTTTTCAGAAGGGCTGTCATTAAGCCAGAAAAAGCGCAAGGCTCGTGGTAAGCTATCATCTGCTCAGAAACACCTGAAGGAGAGGCTAGAACTCAGTTATGGTGTTCAAATTACCGAGGAGGTAAGTGATACTTCAAAACCTGAAACTAAATCTGAAAAACATCTAGACAAATTAATGAATGAATTGAAACAGTCATTCCTGGAGAGCAAATGTCACCATCACAAACTACAAATATTGACACACTCACCATACACAATTGAAAAAACAGCTAGTTTCTTTCAAACTACAACATACATGGTGAAAAGAAGCCGTTCACTTAAATCAGAACATGGAATCCTTCCGAAGATTCCACTAATGAGCAAAGGAAAAGTGATATCTGAAGAACACAAAGATATAGTTAGAAGATTCTATGAGTCAGAAGAGGTGTCGTATGTGTCCTGGCCAAAAGGATTGCGTGAAAGTTATCAGTGCTGAAGGTGCAATGAAGGTGCAAAAACAATTGGTCCTCGGGAATTTAAGAGAGATATTTGAACTATATAAAAATGATGAAAAGAATCCCAAAATAGGATTTTCCACATTTGCAAAATTACGGCCATCATATTGTGTGCTTGCCGGTAGTGGTGGGACTCATTCTGTCTGTGTCTGCACATACCATCAAAATCCAAAATTGCAGCTGGCTGCATTGGAGAAAGAGGTCTTTCATACAAGGATCTTATGGATTACAGTGTCTGCAGTACAGAAAGAGAGACTTGCATGATGCAACTTTGCAATGATTGCCCAAGAGAAGAGGGTGTCCTGGATTTCTTGAGTTACTTGACAGTGTGAAATCAGCTCCAAATGAAATATCTTACAAGCAATGGGTGACTGTTGACTGTTGTACAATGGTTGATAAGGTGGAGCCACTTCATGAATACTTATCATCCCTAAGCATGAAAATATCCCGCATGGTTCGTCATCACTTTGTTGCTCAGCAACAATCACAGTACTTCAAGCAGTTGAAAGAAACACTACCACCTCAGAGCGAGGTAGTTATAGTAGGTGATTTCTCTGAGAATTATTCTTTCATTGTCCAGGATGCTGCCCAAGGGTTTCACTGGGACAATTCACAGTGTACAGTTCACCCTTTTGTCATCTATTATAGATCATCTGCAGACCAGGAACTTAGCCATTTTAGTGTCTGTTTCTTATCTGCATCACTAAAACACAACACTATAATGGTTTACTCATTCATATTGAAGCTTATGACATATGTTAAATTCAGATGCCCACAATTGAAGAAGGTGCACTATTTCTCAGATGGATGTGCTGGCCAATATAAGAACAGATACAACTTCACAAATCTCTGTTACCATGAAGAGGATTTTGGTCTGTCTTGTGAATGGCACTTCTTTGCTACACATCCCATGGCAAAAATGCATGTGATGGGATTGGAGGAACAGTGAAAAGAGCTACTGCTCGTGCCAGTTTGCAGAGAACTACAGAGAGGCAAATTCTTACACCAGAACACATGTTTCAGTTTTGTGAAGAAAACTTGAGCAAGAAGATAAATTTTTTCTTTGTAACTACAGCTGATTTGAAAGATGCAGAAGAATGGTTGGAACATCAATTCAAGGATAGTAGGGCTATTCCTGGAACTCGGAAATATCATAGATTTGTTCCCCTAAACAAGGAAGAACTGATGGTGTATCCCATTTCAAGTGGCATTGGAGAAAAGAAAAGAATAAGGAAAAGTCATTTTACTAATGAACCTGCAATGCTTGGTAACCTAAAATGTGTCAAACCAGGAGAGTATGTGGCTGCATTTATGACATGCAAGTTTGGTATGGAATTGTGGAGGAATATTGTGAAGAGTTTGATGATTTCACTGTGAACTTTCTACATCCCTCTGGGTCATCAGGATCAAGTGCATATTATTATCCATCAAACAAGGATTCATGTGCAGTGCCAGGACATCATATATTAACTGTAATGAGTTGTCCTACCCTAAGAGGAGGCAGCAGAATTCAATACATTTTTCCACAAAAGAAATTGATGAGAGCATCGAGCATGCAAAAATTGTATTAGGCTAGCACATGAATCCTCTAAGTAGGTCTTCCCCTTTCACTATTATAACTATTATTGCCAGTGTAGATTAGCAGTGAAATACAATTTTACATTTTTGCCTTTGTTTTTATATCTATAAAAAAATGTAATTTTAATTTCTATAGGTCAAATTATGAGCTTAAGTGTGAAAAAATAGGTAGAATTGACGCACAACTTATGAATATGTTCACTTATATGTTAGTTACATGAAAAATACTAACATAAACAAACTTTTTTTGCCGATTCTAATAGCCAATGCCTATGCCTTCATTTTTTACATTTAAAAAAAAATTCTCATTTGATACCCCAGAGGTCAATCATGACCTCAAATTTTGGTTACAGTGTAACTTTTTATTTTTCAACCTAGAGTTCTAAAACTTGCATATTTGGATTCCTTGTCGTTTTTGATTCTAAATATATATACTTTTATATAATTGTGACCATTATTACCCAAGTTATGGGTCGCCAAATGTTAGTGACCTCGCAAGTGACCTCAAATTTTCCGAGGTCATATCTCTTGAACCGTTGGTCGGATTGACCTTATAATTTCAGAAATGGATTCAGGGCCCACAAACTCCCTATAAACCAAATTTCAGCAAAATCTGAGAGATGAGGGTGTTAGGCACTGGTTGATCTGACAGAGAATGACCCTTTAGTGATTTTCATGTATCAATGCCCATCACTGCCTATATCCCACAACACTTGTGTTGAGCTGTGGGATCTATCGCCTAAATGCACATAATACGGTATATGCAAAATAAACTAGTACCATTCATGCAATAAAAATGGGCTTAAACATTATCACCAGATGTCCCTTGCAGACATCAAACTATCCAACCTTCTTTTGAAAGAATCAAGTGTACCTGAAGTCAGTGGCGGTTCCTCATATGGGCAATATGGGCAGCCGCACAGGGTGGCATTTGTGGAGGGGCGGCATGAGCGCCTGCAAAAAAAATAAAAATAAAAATAAGAATAAATAAATAAAGAAATAAATAAAAATAAAAAATAAAATAAAATAAATAATAAAAGATCAATAAATATATTTTTATTAATAAAAAACCATCTATTGCATTTTCCATAAACCTTCCCATAAAAGACCTAAACAATGCAAAATGCTTCCAGATTAATATTATTGGGAATAAAGGCCCATACTTTAACATATCTAATGTTATTTTTCTGGGTTTGGTTAAATAGTGAAATGTATATTATTTATTACAGAACGAATCTTCACACTAAGCCACTAAGGTCTGTCAAATAACCGCAAATGGATAAGAAGAGGTCAAAGCTATCAGGTGCTCAGTTTAGAAAAAAGAGGAAAGAAGAAGAGGAGAAACGAGCAAAAGATAAAGGTATAGAGCTATGTCATCTACTCTTCACTGCTATATTGCACTGCTATTTTGTGATATAGCTTTCTGAGTCATTTGAAGTGTACTATTATGTATATAATTAGCCATTAACCAAGGAGGTTGTATTATTCATTTGTTTCCTATTCTAAAAGTTTAATAAATTGTGCTTAATAACATGTTAAATTAATTGTACTAGCCTATTCATGCATTGGTCTGTTATGTTCTATTTTACTATTTGCAGGGGCACTTTTGAAATATTTTGGAACACCCTCTGCCACTAGCCAGGATGAGAAGCCGTCTACTTCTGCCATTATTGAGGCTGAGGAGCCATCTACCTCCTCAGCCTCACATATGTCTCCACAAATGCAGTCTGATCCTGAGGATGAAGACCCATTTGCTTCTACTTCTCCCCGGCAGGACTCTTCAGGTGAGTTTGTGTGCACATATGTCTGTGAGTGTGTGCGTGTGTGTGTATGTGTATGTGTGTGCATCCCTGCAAAGCATTTTGCAAACAGTTATAAATTATAATGTTATTATCACTGGGTCTGGGTTACTGGGTATGTGTGGTGTTTCACCACCATAATTCCATAACACCACCACCATAACAAAGTGCTGTGAATAATGTGTTATCTAACTTAGGTGTGTATACTAATGAGTAATGCTCTTGTTCTTTCTATTAGAAATGCCTGGAGCAGAATCGCCTCCTGAGGATGAGTCTCTGTCCACCGACCCTGCTAACTGGCCTTCAGTTCTGACTGAGAGAATTCGGACACAACTGGTTTCCAGGGGACCAAGTCAAGTACCATCTGACTTTGTATTCCCTAGAAACGACAGTGACGGAAGAAGTTTCCACCATCAATACTTCAGGAAGTCATTGGTTAGTGGGGAAAATATAACCAGAAGTTGGTTGGTCTATTCCTTAAAAAACAACAGCCTTTTCTGTTTCTGTTGTACATTATTTTCCAAGAGGAAAATAAATTTAACAAGTTTGGGACTCTCGGACTGGAAGCATGCAAGCTCATTGCTCACATCACATGCAACAGTTCAGAACACCTAAATTCTATGAAAATCTGGAAAGAACTGGCAGTGAGGATGAGAAAGGGGGAGACCATTGACAAGCAAGGATGGCACTTCTGGAGGCTGAGAAGTTGAGATGGAGAGCGGTGCTGACACGTCTCACTGCTATTGTGCATTCTCTGGCAGTTAGGAATTTAGCACTAAGGGGTACATACAGAAAAATGTTCTCACCATCAATGGCAATTTCTGAAAGAAGTTGAACTGATGGCACAATTTGATCCTATAATGCAAGAGCACATTAACCGTGTCCAAAAAGGGACCTCCAGTCACACCAGCTACCTCGGCCACCACATACAAAACGAACTCATTGATTTGTCGAGCAGCAAGACCATTTCAGCAATGGTGAGCGACATCAAACAATCAAAGTTTTTTCAATAATTCTAGATTGCACTCCAGATATCAGCCACACTGAACAGTTGTCAGTTGTGATTCGGGTTGTGTCACTGGAGGGGAAGCCCCATATAAAGGAACATTTCATGGGGTTTTTGGAGGCAGAGGAGTCCACTGGTCAACATTTGGCATCTCTGATTCTGAAGAGACTGGAGGAGCTAAAAGTTCCTTTCATGGACTGTAGAGGACAATCATACGACAACGGGGCCAACATGAGGGGAAAAAACAAGGGTGTTCAATCCAGGCTCCTAGAAATTAATCCCAGAGCTCTGTTTGTTCCATGTGGGGCTCATTCTCTGAATTTGCTTGTGGCCGATGCTGCTAAGGGATCTATTGATGCCACAAGTTACTTTGGCATCTTGCAGAAGCTTTACAACTTGTTTTCAGCCTCCACACAACGATGGGCCATTTTGAAAAAACATGTGAACATCACATTGAAGATGTGGTCTGATACAAGGTGGGAAAGCAAGATCAAGAGTGTGGAGCCCCTGAGATATCAGGCAGCTGCAGTGAGAGATGCACTGATCGAGGTGAGGGACCACACCAAAGACTCTGTAATAAAGGTCGAGGCTCAATCTCTGTCAGAGGAGGTTGGGTCATACCGCTTCGCCATTTGTTCAGTGGTGTGGCATGACCTGTTGTGCCAAATTCAGCATGTGAGCAAGCAGATGCAGTCTCCTAGCATGCACGTTGATGTTGCAGTAAATCTCCTAAAAAAAACAGAGAGAGGTCTCCGCAATTACAGGGCAACAGGTTTTGTGGCTGCACAAATGGCAGCCACAGATATCTGTGAACAAATGAATGTGGAGGCTGTGTTAAAACAAAAACGGCTGAGGTCCACAAAGCGGCACTTCTCCTATGAAGCATCTGATGAGCCCTTGATTGATGCTTTGAAGAAGCTGGAGGTGACATTTTTCAATGCAGTGGTTGATGCTGCAACATCAGCCATTCAGGAAAGATTTTTCCACGTTGGAAATTGTGGGAGAGAAGTTTGGAGTGCTGACACATTTCCAAAATCTCACATTTGAGGAGCTGACAGAACAATGTGTGAACCTTAGTACTACACTACACTTTAAGGGACAATCTGACTTGGATGGCAGAGAGCTTGCACAGGAGCTGAAGAACTTGCCTGACTTGCCATCAAAGACCATATCCTTGCTTGAACTGCTGACATTTATCCATGAAAGGGAGCTCTCTGAAATATATCCAAATTTGTGGACTGCTCTCAGAATTGGTCTTACTCTTCCAGTCACTGTTGTTGAAGCAGAGAGGAGCTTTTCAAAGCTGAAGCTCATCAAATCCTACCTGAGGTCAACTATGTCACAGGAACGCCTTACCGGTCTGGCCATCATCAGTATAAATCATACAATTGCTGAGCAGATTTCATATGATGATTTAATTCATGACTTTGCATCAAGGAAGGTAAGAAGAGTCAGGCTTTAGATGGCAGTTGTGCTGTGGTGCAATTTATTTTGTTTCTTGTTCAAAGTGTAGCATAATAATTACCCTCTCTTAAGTGTCTTATTCTATTTATGTGATAGAGCATTTGTACAATTTAGAAATTTGATTCTCTAGTTTATTTATGGCAGTTGTGCAATTTAATTTGTATTTTTCCTGTTCATAGTATCATAATTACATTCTCTTAAGTGAGTTATTCTATTTACGTGATGAAGGATTTGTAAAATTCAGAAATTTGAGTCTTTGTTTTGGTTCTGAAGTTCTAACAATTAGTCCAATAAAAAGTTATTTGTGAAAGAGTTATGTCTGTCCTTTATTTTGGGGGGATTCGAATGTGTGTGTTGGCGAACAGGGGGGGGGGGGCTGAAGGTGAGGTTCGCCCAGGGCGTCATGTAAGCTAGGACCGCCACTGCCTGAAGTCACCACTTCTTCTGTCAGACTGTTCCAAAACTTAATTACTCTGTTTGTAAAACTATGTTTTCTTAAATTTGTTCTACATCTTGGCTTAAATAATTTCATACTATGACCTCTAGTCTGGTTATTGTGATCTTTAATGAAGAGAGACTCAAAATCTATCTTATCCAACCCTTTTATCATTTTATATACAGCAATACCCTGATTACTGTGGGTTCGATTACTGCACTTTTTGATTTAGTACGGTTGGCAGTTTGACACCAAAAATTTGAATACTGCGTATAAGAATTTGATTTAATATGGTACCGTTCATTATTCATCCATTCGTCTTTTACCGCTCATTGTTCGTTCGTACATATACAATATCAGCACGCACGCACGCATACAATCAGCGCTTCAGTATCTCTGTCGCCTTCATATAGTGCACAGTGTTTCACTATTATTTCACATACATTTATACATTGTTTTCAAAGCCTCAATTTATTATCATGAGTTCGAAGGCTGTCTCTATTTGCAGCCATCCAAAGAAAATGGAATAAAGAAAACGGAACTGAAGGGGAAACTAACAAAACATTTTCTGGAAGTTCTGGATGGTTTGACAGATTTAGAAAACGAACTGGAATCCATAACGTTAGGATTGTAAGAGAAAGTGCAAGTGCGGACATTAGTGCAGCAGCCACATATCCCGCCGAATTGAAACAAATTATTGAAGATGGAGGTTATGTTGACAAACAAATTATAAATGTTGACGAAACAGGCTTGGTTTGGAAATGAATGCCTACTAAAACTTACTTGCCGAAAGAATTCTCAATTAAAGAACTTTATGCTATTTTTAGAACTTTTGAAGATGGAAAGCAGATGATAATAGATGCAGATCCGAATGTAGAAAGAGCGATGCAAGTCAGAAGACAAGTTGAAAATGTACTCAGTTGTTATAGGGTCATGTACAAAGAGAAGAAGAAAGCATCATCGAAACAAACATCCCTTTTACAATATTTTTGGAAATAATAAAAACTTAATTTTTTTTGCATATGCTGATGCAAGTCAATAAACTAGTAAAACATAATACTGCATCCAATTCATTTGTTTCATTCTTTATTTATATTGATTTTCATACATTTTTTAAAAATTTTCAAATTTTTCAAAAGTCTAGATATCAATCGATGATTTTACATGTATTTATATCTTCGATTACTGCAGTTTCGCTTACTGCGGTATTTTTGCTGCACGAATTAACCACAGTAACCAGGGTATTGCTGTACCTCTATCATATCACCCCTTAACCACCTCCTTTTTAATAAGAACATGTTTAGATATGCCAGTCTTTCCTTATATGTCAATTGTCTTAGACAAGGGATCATTCTTATTACTTGTTTCTGTACTTTTTCCAGTTTTTCAATATCTTGTATCAAATAGGGACTATTAAATTGAATATAGTATTCAAGGAGGGGTCTCATATATGAAATGTATAGTTGCTTTATAATATTGGGTGATTTGTATTCAATGTGTGTCTGCATGAGATTCAGTCTAGCATTTGCTTTATTTCTGATTACCATACAGTGATTTGAAGGTTTAAGTTCATTAGTCACAGTGATACCCAAGTCTTTCTCTTTATCATCATTTTTAATCCAAATTCCATTCATATTGTATTCAAATTCTGGACTTTTTGGCCCAATATGCATAACCTTGCACTTATCAACATTAAATTTCATCTCCCACTTATCTGCCCAGGCTGTTACTCTAAGTCTTTTTGTATTGTCATTGCTCCTACTACTGACTTCACATTATGGCCTAATTTTGTATCATCAGCAAATTTTGAGGTTTCATATGATAGGACCTCTCCAGATCATTTATATAAACAATAAAAAGCAGAGGTCCCAGCACAGACCCCTGTGGGACTCCGCTCAATACAGGTCTCCAAGTAGACATATTTCCATTTAGATGAATACTCTGTTTTCTGTTTCTCAGCCATTCTTCTATCCAGTCAGCTATATGACCTCTTATACCATAGGCTCTAACTTTTATCAACAATCTTGCATGAGGAACAGTACCAAATGCCTTTGCAAAATCTAAGTACACTATATCTACTAGCTCTTTATTGTCCAAATGCAATAGGACTCCATCATAAAATTCAATCAAGTTGGTTAGACAAGACCTTCCATTTCAAAAGCCATGCTGGCTATCATTTATAAGGTTGCACTCTTCAAGGAACTCGGTAACTTTACCTCTAATGATACTTTTGAGTAATTTACAAATAATGGAGGTGAGGCTGATAGGTCTGTAGTTTTTTATCAAGTTTCTATTTCCTTTTTTAAAGATTGGAGCCACATTTGCTTTCTTCCAATCCTCTGGAATTTCAGTACATATCAATGATTTATTAAAAATAATTTCTAGTGCCTGTGCTATATTCTTTTTGGTAGCTTTTATGACTATTGGATGCATTTCATCTGGCCCTAGAGATTTTTCCATTTTAATTTATCTATTGCTTTTAGGATATCTAGTTTTGTTACCCTTAATTCATTTATTTCTCTATCTTATCCTGGAAGTATAAGATCAGGAATATTATTTAAATTTTCATTTGTGAATACTGATGAGAAGTATTTGTTTAGTTCTTCAGTTATTTCAAGATCATCATCTATAATTTTATCATCTATATGGAGGGGGCCAATTTTCTTTTTCACTCTACTTTTCAAATTGAAGTGACTGAAAAACTTCTTAGGATTGTTTTATATATTTCGGAGTCTGTGCCATTTTTAGTTCTTTTGAATTTATGAAATGCTTTTGTTTCTTCTCTGATTGCTCTTTTTACATTGCAGTTTATCCAAGGTTTTTTTAATTTTTTCCAGTAACGGGCCAGCCCGAGGCTGAAAATGAAGGCCCGTGGACACTTCCACCTTCCAGTTAATACACCAGATATCAGAAGCAAAAATACCACTGAATGAATATTGCATGCGTATAATTACCCCTAACCTTAGGCTTAATGTTGTTTCAAGAAATCAAACAAAATTAAATGAACCAATAAATAATGAAGTAGCATATTACAAAATGTAAAATGCCCAGCCAACAAGAAGAAAAAATAAGTTTTCAACTAAACACTTCTGGCGGGTTTATGTTTATAATTTTTCTTTCGTCTTCTGTTTTTTATTCCTATTGGTTAAAGCCGTTTTCTTGAAGTCAAGTCAAATCAAATCAACTAAAGTTGCCGCCGCCTTTTCGTCAAAACAAACTAAACGACTTTTGCAAATTTTGTTTATAAAATATTGTTTATGACTTGAATAACTTCGACAGGCCCAAGTGGTTTCACATTTTCCAAATGAAATGTAATGAGTTTCGCCGAAGAAGGTGGCTAGAGAAAACTAGTTACTTTTTGTAAACAAACAATTTGTCGTCTGCAGAATTCTAGGCTTTTCAAGAATACATTGTATTACTTAAGCCATATATAAAAGAAAATATGGTACTTTCCTGTTATCCCGGACCCCATACTTTTTCCAGTTGCCAGACTTCAATTTTGACAATATTTTCGTTAAAACTAACGAAAATATCACGACTTAACCTAACTTTATCAACTAATTAGGTTAATTGAATGCCCGTTTAGGTAAACTGTACGCCCTTGATAATTGGTCAAGTAGTGATATTTTCGTTAGTTTAACGAAAATATTCTGTCAAAATTGAAGTCTGGCAACTGGCAAAAAGTCTCGGGTCCGGGATAACAGGAAAGTACCGAAAATATATCTTATTGATGTTAGAAGGCTGTACTAGATTAAATTTATACATTTATAAGCCTTAGGTAAGAAAGTGGCCTTCAATCATTGCAATTCTGGGCCTATATTGGCCTAGGCCAGCGTTGCTGTGGCGAACTGAAACCTAAGCCAAAGTCTAAATAGAAGCCTGAAATTAGGCCTGATGCCTTATGTTGAATGTCCAAACGTATGGCTAAGCTTTTATCCCTTGAACTACGAAGTGGGCTTAACTGAGTTTTATTTATATTTGATGTCACAAACTCAAGTTGCCATTCTTTTCGTCCACAAAATCTAACTTGAATTCAGTGAAAGGATGCGACTTCAGGTCAAGTTCTGAACTTCTGACCGAAAAGAAAACGACTTAACCCTGGAATGCATAGTGGGGATCCAACTGGACCCCGTTATGCATGATGATTTGATTCGCCTATGCAGTCTAGGGTTAAGTTAGCAGTAATAATTGAGCCAAAGCCTATTTATATCTAGTCGATTTATACTCGTATTATAAAATGTAAATAATTTAATGCAAAATATTTTGAACAGAGTTTTCATCTTTTCGGCGTCTAATATTAACTTTCGCGGAGATCAGATTACACTAGGTTAGGTGGTACTTTTAGATTGGTTAGCTATTTTGCACGTGACCAATTTCGGCCAATCATAATCTATGTAAAAAATTTCTATTTTGTCAAAAAAACTGGCCTCCGCGAAACTTAATACTTACGACTGGGTCAAATAGGTTCCGTTTCAAATACACGCATTCAAATATAATCCAACTAAAACTTCCGACGTTGAAGGATCAGTTATAAAAAAATTATGTAAATACAACGGTCAAAAATTGTATGAGTAATTCCCATTTGTGTCCGTTCTAACGACTGCAATGAAAGGTAATCCGTATCACAAAACTTGCGCTATAACAAAGCAGTTAGTTATCTAAACACACCAGTATAGGTTAAAATCTGTTAAGCTGCATTTACAATAAGTGCCTTGTGAGCTAAATGTTAGTGCTAAACTCTCTTAAAATTTTCTGTTAAAAATCTTTCATATGATAACGTATAAGTAATTAAAGGCATGGGCTGACTAGATATAGGTAGAATTTGTTATATGTAACGAATTTCATATAAATGATTTTAAAAAAATCTTTAAACTAGTGAGAGTACTCATGAGTACTTTAAATTTTAAATGCAGCTTTACAGTTTTGACCCACAGTCACTAGTTTCGGATGTGAAACTCAAACTTTTGATGACTGCAATTTTATAAATTTATTGAACAACTGGCCTTTCTTAGTTCAACAAAAATATATGACATTTCACAGGTTCGTGAAGAAATTTCGTTAGTACAAATTCATTTAATTAAAAATTAGCTCAAGTCGGCGATTCAATGGTTCGTCTTCATGATCATGACCCTAACTTAGTAATTTTAGGAGTGGATTTGTGTGGATTGACAGATGAGGAAATTGCATATGAACTTCGTCGTCATGAACTTCAAGATTCACCCCTGCTAGAAAGGCGATTATTTGATAGATACTTAGCCAGTCATCTGTAAGAACATCTAGATAACACAGTGCCCAACTGTCCAGTTACATAAAAAGGACTTAGTTTCATTTCCTTCAAACTAGCTTCAACCTCGAACGAACTTTTTCCAATAAATTTAATGTCCCCTGAGCAACTTAGTGAGGCTTTATAAGAAAGGGGCTTACAAGATGGACCTATTTCTGAAGATAATATTCATTTGTATAGAGATTACCTTCAGAGACATATCGAAAGCTAAGATCAGGACTGCGTGAGTGAAACAAATTTAAGTAATAAAAAGCTCCAAGTATCTTAAGAAAAGGAAAATACAAGAGAACTTATTAAAACCAGTCCTAAAGGAAAGAAAGAAAAGGATTACCATCCAAATTGTAATCCAAAGGAATAGAAAGAGAAGGATGTTCTAAAGTCCACCCCAAAAGAAAAGGAAAAAAAGAGTACACCTAATCGAAAGTCAACTTCTCGATAAAAGAGAAAAAAGGTTAGTCCACTTTCTATCTTTGAAAACAACAATACTGCACAAAATAATAATGGAAAAAACAATCCTTCCAAACGGGATTAAAATATTAATGATGACGTAGTAACAAGTTACAGCTGCATAGGAATAAAATTGGTAGTTTTCGTCCTCTTGAATAACTTATTGTGGCTGATATTTCATAATGTAGATTTCTATAATATTATCGACTACTTAAAGACTTCACTTTATAAAGAATTTCTAATGGTTATAGTTTGTAAAATTAACTCCTATATGGAATGCCTTTCTTATCTAACCGACAACTAGCGTTATTAAGATAATGATGAATTTTGAAAATATGTAAATTTGAATGAAATGGATTTTGTGCATATACTCCATGTTGATAAAGCATTGCATGCATCTTACAAAACTTCACCAAACTGTATACGAACTTAATTTACTGTCTGTAGCCTGTTAAATGAAACTAAAAATTGTGAATAAATTTATATTTAACTCATTAAACCTTCGTAACTATATTATTATTATATATATATATATATATATATATATATATATATATATATATATATATATATATATATATATATATATATATATGCAGTAAAATCACAAAACAACACGATCTTATTAATAAGCAAACAACCACAGGAAAAAGGAAAAAGAAACACGAAATCCGAGCGCTTTCGTGATATATTCACATCTTCAGGGAAAAACAAGTAATAGGCAGATTTTACAAAGTAAATAAGTTAAATACACAAGCGAAAAATTCCCAATCTGCAACTCAATTTAAAAACCATAAAACACACAAGATTTTTTCCATAAATAACTTAATCTGAAGGAAGCTAAATTATTGAATATAAAAGAACTATATAGATGAAATTAGACAATTAACATGTACAGAGAACAAAAATTATTATAACAGTTATTAGAAATAGTATTTAATTAAAGCAGGCAATTAAGTGGCAAGAATTTAATGAAAACAAAAGGAATGGTGCCAACATCTTACAGAATATTCCAAACTTCTACAAACAATCTGAAAAAACTCTCCCAATAGCCAACCTGATCAAAAGTCTAATAAACCACCAAGCACCAAAATCAGGTTGGCTATTGGGAGTTTTTTTTCAGATTGTTTGTAGAAGTTTGGAATATTCTGTAAGATGTTGGCACCATTCCTTTTGTTTTCATTAAATTCTTGCCACTTAATTGCCTGCTTTAATTAAATACTATTTCTAATAACTGTTATAATAATTTTTGTTCTCTGTACATGTTAATTGTCTAATTTCATCTATATAGTTCTTTTATATTCAATAATTTAGCTTCCTTCAGATTAAGTTATTTATGGAAAAAATCTTGTGTGTTTTATGGTTTTTAAATTGAGTTGCAGATTGGGAATTTTTCGCTTGTGTATTTAACTCATTTACTTTGTAAAATCTGCCTATTACTTGTTTTTCCCTGAAGATGTGAATATATCACGAAAGCGCTCGGATTTCGTGTTTCTTTTTCCTTTCCCTGTGGTTGTTTGCTTATATATATATATACACTAGCTGAGGTACCCGGCGTTGCCCGGGATAAATTTCACATTGCTGTTGCATGTCGTTCACGGTCAGCTTCAAGGCGTGATTGTCTTTCTTGGGGTGTTTCTCTTGCTCTGGTAGCTGCTACACTTTCTCGAACAGCTTCAAGACGTGATTGTCTTTCTTGGAGGTTTTCTCTTGCTCTGGTAGCGCTACACTTTCTCGGACAGCTTCAAGTTGTGATTGTCTTTCTTGTGAGCTTTCCTGCTTCCGGGCTTCTTTATTTTTTCTGGCTGCTGATGTAGATCTGCCCAAACTTGCCCGTTTCTTTGGTGGCATGGTAAAGTTGTTGGGATTTTCAAAAACTGCAAAAAAACATTGCCTCATTAACTTCCTGTAACTATTCACACAAACAGACAGGCTGACCGACTCTGTGTTGACATTCTTCATCCCATAAGAGGTTCCCGTGCCAAATTTGGTAGCTCTAGGTCAAACGGTTTGAAGTCGTCCTAAAAAATAATTATATGTGAAGCTCAAGATTTTCGTGATTGTGTTCTTGCATACAAAGCAGTAAAAAAAGTTCAAGCAATATGTATAAAGTTATTGCCTTATATTTATAAAAGTAAAAAAAAATATTGCTTCTCAAGACTGCAACACAAAATTTTGGGCATCTTTCAAATCAGTATGTACGAAGATACATCACAAGGGTATGCAATCTTAATTATAATTTATTTGGATACTCTTCCATGCAAAAGTTTAGATTTGGTATAGTTTATAATAACTATAGCGTTCAATTTTCACATGGGGGGGGGGGGGGGGCACACATAAAAAGTTATTCATATTAAATAAACTTAATGTAATTTTGTTTGCTACTTATTGTAAAAAATATGTAATTCGGTGTAAAGTTATTAGAAAAAATTATCATCATCAAAAAGATACAAAAAGCTATTATTATTTCAAGCATTTTCTAGCATGAAAGAATGCTTTTCTAATCCAATGTCAAACCAACGATAGGTTCTTCAGGTTTTCAAAAAACCCAGAATGGAAGATTGTCAGTCTGCACAAATAAGAAGAAATTACAAGAAAATTTCCAAGCATTTTATCCTACCTGTCACTACAATCAAGAATATCAAAGAAATGAAAACAATGTGGCATAGCTGCATCTTCACCAAGATTAGAATGACCAAAATTCTTCCCCGGGACTGCGAAGAGATGCCGCCGAGAACCTTCACTTGTCACCTGGAGCATCAAGCACCTCAGCAAATCTCAAATGGTTCATAGAATCATCATCACAAAACTGCTCTTATCAAGTTTACCAAGCAACACTTCGATTATTCTGAAATCCTGGAACAAGATTCCGTTGTCTGATAAGAAAAACTCAAATGCGTTTCGGGTACCGTCAAAAGAAGTTTGTTTGGATGAAAAGGAACAATACATTTAATGAAAAGAATACCATCCCGACAGTGAGGCCCGATAGCATCTTCACAGGGCCGGATTAAGACCTTTAGAGGCCCTAAGCACTTAAAAGATTTTGGTGCCCCATATATATGTAATTCAAAATATAAACAAAAATAAACCATAAAATAAAATTTTATTTTTTGAAATGAAACAAAACTTACAGTAAGATGGAAAATAATGTTTATTTTTGTATACTTCCACTTCATTTATATTTGAAAAGTTTTCTCCTACTTTTTTTAATTGCAAAGTCTTTGATCAGATCCTCAAAACTAATCTTACGTAACACATCTGCTTCTATACTTAGTAGAGATAAGGCATCCAGCCTGCCTTGTTGCATAGTTGTTCTGTTGGTATTATAATAGTATAATAAATCCATGGTAAATCCGACAATGGAAAATTTCTGTGGTGCCCCCCTTCCCTTGATGCCCTAAGCACTGGCTTATTTTGCTTAATGGTTAATCCGGCCCTGCATGATCTTCATCATGCTTTGTTTTGGATCTGCGTGTCATATGCAAGTGTGAGCACTGCTAACAAGACTCGATGGTCCATATGCGGGTTCATAACCGGCCCGAGACGAACTTAATTTGGCTGGCTTTCACTATACCACTTTTGCAAGTTTTCCTTTGTGCAAATAGAATAGGAAAACATTATCGCTCTCAAAAAAAAATTTATATCCTTTAAAAACGCAATGATACGCACAAATACAAGCCAAGAAGTTTGTAACATACATACTCAGGAAAGATTATTGCAGCCTAAATGTTAATTTTTTCCCACTTTCGTGATATTTTTCCCACTTTCGTGATACAAGTTTTATTACACACACTAAATAACAAACTTAAGACAACTACTCGTTGAGAAAGAAGTTTCTTTTATTCTGAACTCTAAAATTATACGTCTATTTTATACCTTCATAGAATATTTTAGAACGTTACAGAACTTGTAGTTTTCAATAATTTTCAATAACTCTTTAATATACTGCAATAATAAATTACTGCTTTTTTATCGTGTAAATATTATGTGACGGCCCTAGACAACCACTTAGTTCACCAGCTATGCCTAAGACTAGCTCTGTCCCCTCTGTTGAGGTTGTTTAAAAACATTAGAAAATACTATTATGTGGCGGCCCTAGGCAACTGCCTTGCTCACCAGCTATGCTATGCCTAAGACCGGCTCTGTTGGGGTTGTTTAAAAACAAATTAGAAAATAGGCTACTATTGCTCCATGAAGTTAATATGAGGAGATAAAGTCTTGTCTCTATTCATGAATCATTTTAAAGTATACTTTATAAGTTACTAAGGTGACCTTATATGTTTATTCATTTATTTGCAAAATACATTTTAGAACGATTTGTGGATCTTTTCCGTTTGACTGCCGCCATTGAAACATAAGAGGTGAGTGCCCCCAGCCTTCTTTACTTAGCCTTATAATTATAAGGCTAACTAACGAAAATATCATGACCTAACCTAACCAGTCGTTAGGTCAACTGTACGACCTTGACGATTGATCAGGTTAGGTCGTGATATTTTTGTTAGTTAGCCTTATAAAGCTAACTAAAGAAGGCTGGAGGCCCTGATCTTCAGGTGATCCCCTTATTTTTCTGAATACACGATTAAAACTTAAAAATTAAGCATGGATCTTGAAAGTAATTAAAATTGTTTATAAGAAACAAAATTTGAAGGGGAAATTAAGAAAAGCTTTTTTATAAAGTAACTTATTTTGTATCATCAAGACATTTCAGTTAAAATACAAAAAGTTTAATTATGTTTCAATGGCGGCAGTCAAACAGAAAAGATCCCGATTTGTGAATAGAGGTGGTTTTACTGTTTCCTCTCATTAAACATTATGAAACAAATGGTACCTATTTATTTAATCTAATCAGCTTTTAAAATTTAAAAAAAAAAAATGCATTTCTTGTCACCATGAGCTACGCGAGCTGGAAGTTTATTTCATCCTGCAAATAGATATTTCCTGCATTAGTATTACACTCGTTTCTTCTGTTTAATTATACAGACCATTTAATATTAAATTACTATATGGCTCTGGAACAAAATATCAAGTCATACAACAAAGGTTTTGAAAACAGTCAAATTAGCGAAATTTGAAAGTTAAATTATATACTTAAATTTAGTTCAATTCCAATATGTATGTAGCTTAGAGCAGTTTTCTTTTCGTCCAACTGATTTCAAATAAAGTCAGGTCAATAAGTTGCTGCGGTCTTTTCGTCAAACTATGAAGCTACATTCAAAACTTGCACACTATATAAATTATAACTAGTAAACTATCAAGACGCGGGAGCCGACAGAGTTTGAATACGTGTCTCCCTCTCCAAGAACAAGAAATTGATTGACCAAATTGAAGTGTATCTTTTATTAAAATTATATATTTTAAAATATAAACACTAGTAAAATCATAAAAGAGACTACACAAAGTATTATGGGAAAAGCTTTACTTAGAAGAAATAAGAGTTTTCCTTCAAATTGAAGAGTTTATTATTAGTTAACTTAATATGTATAATCACGTTTTATCCGCTTTCATAATAGTTGATCAGGAAAAGTTAAAAACAGTAAAATACGCATGCACTCAACTATATTAAAATGATTGTTCAAGGAGCAATTTATGATGTTCCAGTTTCTATAGTTTTAGTTAGATAAATATTTTCAATAATCCATTTTTCAAAATTAACCACTTTGGTGTAAACTCCTGGAAATCCTGCTCGCGCACATCCTCGTCCAAAAGAAACAATTCCATGCACTACCCAACTTCCGTGTTCATTCTGCCATAAAAGAGGGCCTCCAGAATCCCCTTTACAAGCGTCCTTTCCGCCTTTTTTCCATCCAGCGCAAAACATTACTTCGCTCAGATAATGACTTCCATAATTTCTGCATTCTTCATCCGATAAAGTTTTTAGAGCGATTTCTCTTAGGCTCGAAACCCCTATTCCTCCTTCTTCCAGATGCCCCAACCCAAGAACCACAACAGATTCCTCAGGAGAGAGATAGGTAAATTTAAGTTCAGAATGTGGCAGACAAACTGCGTTCGTTCCTTCGTAAAAGTTAACATCTGACGAGAGAGAAAGAAGAGCTAATCAGAGTCATAAGGAGCTCTTTCACCAAAAGAAGGATGGACGATTACAGAATCTACGAAAAACACATCACCAGACCTAAGCCTTCCAGATCCAATGACAACCTTCAGTAAAGCTGGAACATACCTATATAAAATAAGACAGTGAGCTGCTGTAAGCACATGCCGTTCAGTTATGAGAACTCCCCCGCAGAAATTATTTCCTGTAAAACTTTGAAGACTAACCATCCAGGGTCAAGCATAAGGGGGAGCTTCCTCTCCACCAACAATTCGCTCTTGTATTAAATGACCGCAACTGACAGGAATTCCAACAGGGACCCTTTCAATAGTCTTCGCAAATATCCAGTGAAATATGTCCAAATAAAAGGCCTCATGGATCTTTTCCGTTTGACAAAAACGGGACATTGGAATGGCAAAAAAGGGACGGGGGTTATGTAATATTATGTATTCATGAAAAAGTAAGTACATAAACATATTGAGCTTACAATTATTCTTCAGTGACAGAACCCATACAGAACCCATAAAAAAAACGGTACTGTCCCGTTCAAAACGGTACGTATGGTCAGCCTACTTATAAGGCTAACTAACGAAAATATCACGACATAACCTAACCAATCGTTAGGTCAACTGTACGACCTTGACGATTGGTTAGGTTAGGTCGTGATATTTTTGTTAGCTAGCCTTATAAAGCTAACTAAAGAAGGCTGGAGGCCCTGATCTTCAGGTGATCCCCTTATTTTTCTGAGTACACGATTAAAACTTAAAAATTAAGCATGGATCTTGAAAGTAAGTAAAATTGTTTCTAAGAAACAAAATTTGAAGGGGAAATTATGAAAAGCTTTTTTATAAAGTAACTTATTTTGTATCATCAAGACATTTCAGTTAAAATACAAAAAGTTTAATTATGTTTCAATGGCGGCAGTCAAACGGAAAAGATCCGGCCTCATTGCAATGGAAAAGCACAGATGAACTAAAAATATAGATAACCAAGAGTCCTTTATAATATTTCAGTGTATCCAATGTTACGTATTTCATAATTTAATTTTAATAGCAGCCATAACTTATAGTAATGACTTCACAACACACTGTCGGTAACTGCCCACTACATATGAGAATAGATATTATTTAAGGTTTGGGATCAGCTAAAATTTAGGATGAATACTCAGTAGTCAACACTGAATTCTGACTAATACAACATTGAATTCTGGCTAATATGACTAACACGAATCACACTCCACCGTAATTCATGATGTAATTAATTAATTAATGATGTACATAATCCTGCTCAAGATGTAGATCACGTTTAAAATGTTTTTGTATCTACGTTTCTACAATTTATTTCGATTATTTCAGCTGGCGCAGTTCCAAACATCAGAATTAAAGTTTCAAGGAATTAATATCATACTCCAATGGAGTCCAAATTTTGCAGATTTTATTGAGTAAATGTTCTCATTATAAAGGCAAATTTAAATTAATACTTTTATTTTATTAATATTTTTAATTGGCGCAGTTTATTGTAATTGTTTCAAATTAATTTTATGCTCTAAAATTAACATTTTTCATTGGTACTGCACCAATCTGAAGTTTGTGACAAAATAACCAGTATATATATATATATATATATATATATATATATATATATATATATATATATATACTGTGTGTGTGTATAATATATATCATAAAATGTACCCTCCAGCATCTCTTAAGTAAATGGCGAGGCCGCTATCACCATGCTACAACCTGGCATATATTTCCAAATCCAAAGGAACATATAACACTTTCGCGTCCAGAGGCGTTTTCTGTACAAACTTCCCTGTATTTGAGGCAATGGCAGCATTTCATTCAAATCTCTGTAGTGTATCACTGGAGACCCATAAACGGAATATCATGCATAAACACTCACAATTTTACATAATGCTAAATTGACCCCAGCACCTCTTGAGTGCTGGAGGGAACACGGAAAATACCTCTGAACACGCGAAAGCGTCGTGTTCTTTCGGATGTTGAAATATCCACTAGAATGAACTTTTACCTTGTCGTAGCGTGGTGGTAGTCTCTTTCCCTTCTAGTGAAGATGTAGTGGGCCGTAGGGGCATTTTTGAATTATGCAAAATCGTAAGTGTTCAAGCATGATACGTATATTACACTAGGCAACAAAGATTTTGTTACAGAAGACCAAATAGGTGCTCCTAGCTAATTTCGGTATGCTGATTTCAAATCTATAATTAGATTTTTTCTATCACGTCTAGATTTTGTGTAAAATGCAAATCACTTTTAGTAAAATTTTCTACCACGTCCAGATTTTGGTTTTAATCGGCTTAATGCCAGTAATATGAAACTTGCTTTTCAAGGTTAAAGCAATTTTTTTTGCCAACTATATACAAATTCGAACAATTTTGATAAATAAAATTTATCCCGAGTTGGCAACACTGAGTCAAGAGCATAGTAACGGGCAACGGCCCAACGGTCAGTCGCTACGTGACAGTCAAGCAGAACGGTTGTTGAAGCTCTCTGCTGATGAGCAAGTGACAGGTTGTGGTGACTTGTGTGTTTTTATAGCATTTGTTTTGTACTACGGTGTGTATTTCTTTTTATTTTGCACATCGTAATAATTACTTTCTACGTTTTTTCAGATATTGTATGGTAATTCAAAATGGCATCAAATAGACGTGCTTGTGTAAATCACCCAGACAACTTCTGCTTTGTCTGTGGACAATATACACCTAAGCCACAACGTAGAAACATAACAACAAAGATTAAACTTGCCTACAAGTGTTATTTTGACTGTAAGTTAGGAGACCAACAGAGGGACTGGGCACCACATATTTGCTGTGCACAGTGCAATGCAATGTTAACAGCTTGGATGAATGGTAAAAGAAAAGCTATGCCGTTCTCAGTCCCCATGGTTTGGCGTGAGCCGAAAAATCACTTCAATGATTGTTATTTTTGTTTGACAAAGATTGCTGGTTTCACAAAGAAAAACAAATCAAAGATCACGTACCCAAACTGCGAATCAGCAATGAAACCAGTACCACATGATGAAACAAATCCACCACCAGTTCCACCAGCAACGATAACAGACAGCAGTTCATCTGAAGATTCTGCTAGTGATATAGAAACAGGGAAAGATGGCATATATGTTCCAGATGCAAATATTTCCCCACATTTGTTAAGTCAAGCGGAGTTAAATGACTTAGTGCGCGATTTGGAATTACCAAAAGAAAAGGCAGAGTTGCTTGGTTCAAGACTTCAAGAATTTAATCTTCTCCAACCAAACACCAAAGTTTCCCATTTCCGCCATCGCCATTTGCAGTTTTCATCATTTTACTTACAGGAAGAAAACGTTTGTTTCTGCCACGATATCAGTGGTCTGATGCAAGGGATTGGCTGTCGCTATGATCCAAAAGAATGGAGACTGTTCATTGACTCTAGTAAAGCTAGCCTTAAAGCTGTATTACTGCACAACGGCAATGAAAAACCTTCAATACCTGTAGCACATGCCACTGGCCTTAATGAGACTTATGAATCGATGAACTGCTGCTAAGACTCATCAAATATAAGGACCACACATGGAATATTTGTGGCGACCTTAAAGTTGTATCATTACTTCTTGGGTTACAGTTGGGCTACACAAAGCATATGTGCTTTTTGTGTCTATGGAACAGCAGAGATGACAAGAACCACTACAAAAAACATGATTGGCCATCTAGAACTGAACATGTTGTTGGTAAATACAATGTGAAACACCCAGCACTTATTGACCCTCAGAAAGTACATCTTCCACCACTTCACATTAAACTTGGCCTTATGAAAAATTTCGTGAAGGGTATGGATCATCAAGGTAGTGGTTTCCAATATTTAAAGGATAAATTCAAAGGAATATTGACAGATGCTAAGCTAGAAGCTGGAGTTTTCACTGGACCACAGATCCGCAGTGTCATCCACGACTCATCGTTTCCATCTAACCTAAATGAGAATGAACTAGGAGCATGGACATCTTTCGTTGAAGTTGTCAAAAATTTTCTTGGAAACCACAAAGCTGAAAACCATCGTAAACTCGTAGAAAACATGCTTAAATCTTATGAAATAATGGGATGCAGAATGTCTTTGAAAATTCATTTTTTACATTCTCATCTTGACTTCTTCCCGGCCAACCTTGGGGCTGTAAGTGACGAGCATGGTGAGCGCTTCCACCAACAGATCTCAGTTATGGAAAACAGATACCAAGGTAATTTCAACCCAAATATGATGGGAGATTATTGTTGGTTCCTGCAGAAGGAGAGCTCGTCATCCTACAAGCGACAAAGGAAGAGGACACACCAAAGTTTCACTTAAGAACAGGAATTTGCCTTTTAGTAGTAACAACAAAATACTAACGCGCTTTGGGTGGATGGTTGGGCGCAGGGGTGGTAACTCCGCCAGCGGAATTCCGCTGTCTGTCTTAAGCCAGAATAAAGGAGGAAAGACATCCCTGTTCACTAATTATTTAAGTATGCTTAACATAAAACGTGGCACGGAAAAGTAGCTTAGACGGCTTTCGTAATAGAAGCGGGTGAGAAAAAAAATGAAAAATAGGGGTTTTCGGTTACACAAAATCTGGACGCGATAGAGAAATTTTGATATCAGATCTGAAATCAGCATCAGCGCTTTAGTAGGAATCACTAGTTCACGTGTCTGTAACAAAAAAAAAGTTGAAATTTGTTGCCTAGTGTTAGTATATATATATATACACACAGGCGGATTTACGTATAGGCAGAGTAGGCACTTGCCTGGGGCGGCAAATTTTTTTGTATTTCAACCTAAATAGGGCAAAGAAAACAAAAATAGAAAATAAATAACTTATAAGCACTAACAAATTAAATGGATCCACAAATAAGTTTTAAAATAAAAAGAACAGCAGCCTCTAACAAACTAACAATACCAAATGGCACAACTATAAGCCAATGTGCTGACAATTTCTCTGTCTAGGGACGGGCAAAATGCTAAGTACGCCTCTGTGTATATATATATATATATATATATATATATATATATATATATATATATATATTGTGTGTGTGTGTGTGTGTGCGTGCGTGCGTGCTTGCTTGTGTAAAAACTTGCATTTTCTGTATCTTCTTGAGGTATATGTATGCTGATAATCTCAGGTTTCCCCATTCTTACTGGATGTTATTTTTTCTTAAGAGGTCCGGAATCTCATCTGAAGGAACAACCTTAACTTATAGCCTAAGTTAAGCTAAAACAAGGCTAGGGGGAGCCTAGAGTAGTCAATTGAAGCAGACATACTTTGGGCCTGAGATTTTTCTAAGCAGCCTACACTTTGCATTAACAACACAATAGAACTCGCATCATTGTACGATGCAACCATCATGTATCTAGACTACCAAAAAATAAAATGCAAGAGCTGTCTATATTACTACAACATAACTGTGCCACTTTCAACAAAGGAGTAGGAGGAACGCCGCCGGCGTCCAAAATTGCTGCCACAAGAAACAAACAATTTTGGTTCAGTCATAAATGACACTTTTTCACTAACCTTATTCTTATGATATATATATATATATATAGGGGCCCTCGCCTCGCCACTGGTGCTTTCCGCTCTTCCCCAGCCTCCAAGTGGATTGCAATTACCTCCCTCTCGCCCTCCGACGGGGTCTGCTCCTCATGAGGACATACCTCCGTGCACAGAGACTACCCTCTTCGCTTCTATCCGCGGCGATTTCTGAACTCCCACCCCAGGGACGGAGCTGGCACTTCACTAAAGAGGTCCGCTCTTTCCTTGACCTTTCTAACATGCCCGTCCCCTCAATTATCCCCATTTCATACAACAATTACTCCCCCCTGGCTCCTCACCCCTATCAAATTTTGCAGGGACCTGTGTGCCCTACCGAAGAATACCACGAGTGCTACGGTATACAGGTCACTCTTCCATGAACATACAACCCAACATCCGGACACAGTCTCCATTTATACAGATGGTTCCCGTTCGGAGACTGGTGCGGCCGCCTCAGCGGTGATACTGGCCCAGCCACTTTCTCGAGGCGTCAGCCTGTCCCGCGAGACCTCCGTTTTCTCGGCAGAACTCTTCGTGATTAAGGAGGCCCTCGACATAGTGCGCACTCACTCTGCCAGCTCTTTCGTCATTTATTCAGAATCCCAAAGCGCACTTCTCTCCCTAGAGAGATTTAACCCCCTCATCCTCTCGTCTGTACCATCCAGCAAATCTTCCATTTTTAGCAGCCTTCCGACACAAGACAATCGCCTTCTGCTGGGTCCCGGCACATGTCGGCATCCAGGGTAACGAGGCGGCGGACCGCATGGCAAAAGTCGGCTTGCTTACTGCCGGCCCCTCCCTTTCACGGACTCTCCGCTCCCACTTCCGTTCCATCTGGCAACGGGAATGAGACCAGGCCACACAAAATAAACTTCACAAGATCAAAGTAGGATACTGGGCCTCCTCCTTCCACCGGTCCCGGTATAAAGAAGTGATTATAGCCCGTCTCCGAATAGGACACACACGCATTACTCATGGTCACCTTATGGCTAAATCGCCAGCCCCGCTCTGCCCTACCTGCCATACTTCCATCACTGTCGTGCATCTCGTGGTCGAATGCCCAAACTTGTCCACGCTTCGTTGTAGATGTTTCCCTCACTTGGCCGAAATTCCCATACCCGAGCGTCTACAATTCATGCTCGCTGAGGGCCCCTATTTTTCGGGGGAAACGATTTCCCGTTTCCTCACTTATTCCCACCTGTTTCAACGGGTCTGAGACCAGGCCCCTCATACACACTACCCAGTAACTGAATATTACATCCCCACCCCCCCTGGTCTATCATCCCCAACTCAGTAACACTACTCACCCACTGCCTCGCTGAGATATGTACCACACTAGGTACGAATCGGCGGTAAAATAAAAGGAAAAAAAATATTATTATATATATATATATATACAGGCCCGGATTTAGCTATAGGCGAACTAGGCGATCGCCTAGGGCCTCGCTCAAGCCGTTTTGCGCGTTCTGTTCAAGTGATATTAATGATTTAGAACTCTATGAAGAACTTAAAGTACTTTGCAGGTTTATACCTGAGAAAACAGATCTCGGAAATGCCCTTGTTTATATAGTGCAAAAACAACTAAGTGAGATTTATCCTAATGTTTATGTTGCACTTCGAATAGTATTAACCATCCCAGTTACTGTTGCTTCGGCTGAAAGAAGTTTCTCGCGTCTCAAACTTATTAAAACATATTTGCGTTCCACCATGTCTCAAGCGAGATTGCAATCATTAGCTATGTTATCAATAGAGAACGATATAACAAATTCATTAGATTATTCTCAATTAATTGAAGAGTTTAGCTCGAAGAAAAGTGGAAAAGCATTGCTGTAATATTCAAGGAGCATCTGAACCAAATATTAAAGCATTAATATTTAGCCTGATAAGTCGATCGCTCACTATTATAAAAAATGAAATGTCAACATCTCTTATACAACACATATGAAAAACGTTTGTATACCATGGAGTCATTACCTATATAATATTATATAAATCTTAGAAATCATTGTCTTATATTTTCGATACAAATCTTGATTCATATTATAATTTATACTTATTTGTATGATTTATTTATATTTCTTATACAATTTCCATGCGTGATTATTTTGGTTTGGTTTAATTTTTAAGTGCTGGCATAGTTCTGTCTACGCGGGATTCTAATATTGCTGGTATAGTACCGATAATTAAGTCCATATTTTCATATATATAGGCCTAGGGCCTCGCAACTTCTAGATCCGGCCCTGTATATATATATATAAATATAAACACACGTTAGCCTGATATACTGTATGCAAGTGCTGCCTTAATCAGCTTTGGTATAACGATGATTCTCCCTTTTTTAGATTTTTTAATCTTATGTTGGATAACAAAGTTTTCATATACATAACTTTTTTAACTTTACCTCATCTCCTTAACTTAATCCGGTATGCCGATATAACTTAAACTATTTTCATCTAATCTTCCACCGAATTGTTTTCTTGCCTTGAAAAGTGGAAGCGAGGTAAAAAAAAAAATGTGTAATGGATTTTAACCCTGGAATGCACAGCGGGGTCCAATTTGGATCTCGCTCTGCACAATAATTGCAGTCTAGGGTTAAGTTACAAGCAGCTCTCGGATGCACTTTTAAATCGGGAATTGGTTACTAAAAATAAGCAATATTTTTTAAATTCTGGAAGTTATTACAGTACCAGTACGTTTTCGAGTTTAATGTTAAGCCACGTGAATGAGAACGGTTCAAAATGTTTTCGTCCTTGTAATGATCAACAATGACGCGTCATAATACTTCATTCCTCCATTTCCGAAGGTTTGAAATTTTAAAGCTTTTAAAACATTATGAGGTATATTTCGAGAAATAAGAATGATTTACTATCAATCGTACGGTTGCGAAAACAGATTTCTTTCGTTGAAGTGAAGACAAAATGAATTAATTTGGAGTTCTTTGACCGAGACGGAAAACGGCAATAACTTTTTATCATCAGTGCTGTGACGTAACTAGTCACTTTTTTAAGTAATTGTAACAGTAACTAGTTTCATTTTCCGGCCGAGTAATTGTAATTAGTTACAAAAAAATCATAATATTTGTAACTTTTACCAGTTACTTTTTTCTGCGAAGGCAAAAACGTTTTTAGTAACTTTTTTCCAAAAGTCTTTCTCCATGTACATATTGTGCACAGTGCAAGTTTACCGACAACATATATCTAATAATAATACGATAAAATCTTTTTTATTCGTTAAATCACAATCAATTTGAAACAAATGAACAATCTTAGCAAGTATCACGTGTCAGTGAAAATACTTTTAGCAGGAAAACTAGGAAATGTCAAAAGTAACTTTTGAACTAACTAGTTACTTATTTGAGGCAGCAACTAGTAACTATTTAGTTACAAAAAAGTAACTGTCACAACACTGATTACTTATAAATGCTACTTTTATTTTCGAAATATATATTTAATAATAATAATTAATAATGTAAAAATGGAATAGAGTATTTACTACGCTTTCATGCATTAACATCCATGTACTGTATTACTCATTGTATTCATATTGTTTAAAGTAAACTAAAGTAGACTTTAATTTCGTAAAATACAGTTTAACAGGATTCAGCACCCTAATCATAAATAGATACGTTTCGGGGACAAAAATACACGTTCAATTTCGAGATGAACGACCTACCTGTATAAAAGGTTGACGTAAGACCATTTGAAAGAGCCTGAAATGGTACCAAATAACTTTGTTCTGAACGGGTCAGTGCGCACCGAAGTTTAGGATTTTACAAAGTTCACATATTTGTGAAATGCTAAAAAGCCAGTCAATCAATAAATACACAAATAGCTACAGTACCAAATTATGAGCTTCACATTCGAGACAAGTTGGCAAAAATCATACCTAAATGGTCAACTTCAAAATCTTGCTCAAATTATCTACGAAACTGTCTGCATACCACAATGCAGCATGGACTGGCTAAACATAGGAAGAATTTGCGTACGCACAGTTTATATACATCAAGTACAGGGTCGATTATTATTATTTCAAAAGTTTCAATAGTTTTTATAAATAAATTCGAAATGGAAAAACTGTACCTATTTACATTTTCAAAGAAAATAATTTGAAGTTAACTCGATGATGACAATAATAATAATAATAATAATAATAATAATAATATAATAATAATAATAATAGCCACATAAATGATAAATGAAACTATATATGGCAGCTTTTTTTTATTTTCCTATTCAAATTGTGATCAGTTTACATATTTGACAGTACAAAAAAGTATTACATTTGCTTCTTCTCGTAGCACAGTGACTGTTAATCCATGCTACGGCCTTAAAACAATAATTTACATTTCTACATCTGCCCACATTAATGGAATAAGCAAATAAATAATCTCTTGTATACAATGTTTTATTGAATAATCTTGGCATTACAATGCCTATCACGTGTTTTTGTATATAATTTGAAAGAAAAAAATATAGTGTCAACAACATTACACAGAAAATCTACATAGAACATCCTTCCCTCACTACGCACATTTACACCAACAATGAGATCATGTACAAAAGATGCTAACATCAATAGTAATGGGGGAACTGCCCCATGAAATATCCCTTTAAGGGGGCTGTGCGATATAAACTGGAAGAGAAACATCTGAATTCTGTACAACTCCTTTACAGTGAAATGACTGGATGTAAACAAATACGATTAACAATGACAGTAAGCTGGCCTCGCTTTAACAGCCTTGACATATGCCAGTAACTCATTAACAGAGATTGAAATTCGTAATAGCCACTGAGCTCCACTGAAAAGTGAAGCGATGAACACTTAAATGAGCAAAAAAGCTATAGAATCCACAGATCCTTTAGTTTCTTTCTTAAGTACAACTTTTATATTGTAGATCCTTAATATAAGGTCTTCTATATTTAAATGATTATTAATTATTATTATTAAGGATTTATTAACAAAAAAATTACAAATTTTCACAATTAAAATTACCAAGATATAGAAAAAGCTTTTGAACTAGAAAGAAATCGAAAAGTTTGCACTCGTCTTACCAGTGAGGTCAAAAACAACCTCCCAAGTTAATCACCTTAAAAAAAAAAAAAAAAAGCACTTCCACCTGTCTATTATTATATCACCTCTTTTTTGTTGTTAGTTTACTTCTTTAGAAATAGAAATTATATATATGTGTGTATTATATAAATACAATATATATTCAATATTTTACACTGAACAGTCAGTATATATTGACAAAAATGACACAAATAAAATATCAGGATGCAATGTACTTTAAATATAAATTTAATAAGCTTTCACATATACTAAGTTTTCAAATTAAATCTGTTCACGAGTAAAATTTCTTCAGGAATCATCAACTTTTTTCAGTTGAGATGCGTCCATATTTTGTTCGGATGCCATTAGGGCAGCTATGGAGTCCTTCATAGCATGATAAATAATGTTTTTGATCTGTAGTTTGTCCTCGTGGTTCGTGTGAGTGTCGCTCAAATGGCGAAACTCCTGCGTCAAGTGGAAGCAGTGAGATACATTTTCGGGAGAGACGAAGTCTTCAGCTACTTTGACGCAGTTTTGCAAATTTCGAACCTTTGGGAAAAATAGTAATTTTAGCAGTTTCCTAGTTATACAAATTTAGAAATTGACATAATAAACCAAACTATAAAGTAATGTAACTAAGTGTAGTCATGAAATAAAGTAGCCAATATTTCACTGCTCCATTAGCGATGGACATATAGAACTTTATACAGTTTCACATTGATAAGTATTTTTTTTCGAGAGAAATGACGCATGGTAAGCTTATGAAAATTCCTAAAACACCTTACTTGATGAGGAGCTCCTGCCGGAATGAAAACGGCATCCCCCATACACTGAACAATGGCGTAGCCTTCAACAGCGTACTCCTTGTAAAGCCTGTCTCTAAGAGGTCCATCCAAGTACCAAGACTGGTCGTGGATGGGGTCGTGGTATGGTTCTAGTTTCTTTCCTCTTTCAATGGCCACTTTATTCAGTAAATCTCTTATCTTATCAGCGTCCCTCGCGTGGTAGATGTGCCACAAGGCTCCAGGTGTTTCTTCCTTCTCGCGAACTCTTTGGCGGGTTAGAATATCACACCCTGCCTCGTCGATCGCTTTCAGGGTATCTGTTCGAAAGGAAGCAATTAAGGTACCTGTTCGAAAGGAAGCAATTAAGGTACCTGTTCGAAAGGAAGCAATTAAGGCATCGTCAATTCAGTTCATACGAAAAATGATCATTTACAAATACGATAAATTTTTCTTTTAAGGCAACATGAAGGATACCATAAGTGTTATTGTTTTACATTACCCTATTCCTGTATTCTCCTTCAGGCGTACCGTAACTATTAAGATTAAAAATACAATAAACTTACCCCTCACGTGTTCTTCATGATCAACATCCTTCGGAACCCCAACATAACACATAACATTCACAGCATCCGATATATCCAGATGAAGGTTAGTTGAAGCTTTGTTGGGGTACGATGCAGAACCGTAAGCTATATACATTTTAGGGCCAAGGTCAGGCCTAACAAAACATTCTGGTAGTCTTCCTGCTAGATTCAGACTACCGTTTCGTCTGGTGTATTGGCCCATTGGCAAACCTTTCATCAGGTCTTCGAAACGAGTTGGAAGCATTTCAGCAAAATCCTCTCCGGGGGGCCAGTCTTTGAGTTTAAGGACCATTGGTTGCCCTTTATCATCCTTCAACCGTTTTCCGAAGTGTTCAAAACCATCCCAGAATTTTTTCATTGGCTGATTGGGAACAATATTTTCCGTTAAACAGTTTATCAGATTATTCTTAACTTCTCCGAAATCTCTAGAAAAAGACTGAGGTTTCCAAAGATCCCCATTCAAAGTTTGCTCTGAGCCAGACACAATGACTGGCTGTCCTCTCTTCCATTGGTCTTGGAACACAGGCACATTATCCTTGTGGAGGGGGTCGTGTAGGCGAAGTAATTTCCCATCGCAGAGCCAGCTGTGTGGCACATTCGGGTACAAGAGTCTGCTCTCAGTCTTCGTCATAATTCGGATGGGAAGAGGTTCTCTGCCTTTACGATTATAGTTATACCTTTGGAAAGGGGGAGGAAAAAAAAATTAAAATTAAGGCGAAAATAATGACTGCTGCTGATTTAAAAGAAACGAGGAAAAAATGAACACTACAAACATTAAGAACATGTCTTACTTTCTAATAAAATGTTTCAATTCGACCTTCATAGGATCTTTTTTATCTTTGTCCACTCCTCTTTCTATAACGCACGAAATCACATCATCCAACGTGTCTAATTTGGCTTTCTTTTTAGAGGGTTCTTTACTCTTGTTAGAGCTGTTCGTCTCTTCCTTCCCACTTACACTGGATTTAGAATTAGATCTTACAGTTAGCAGTTCTCTTAGCGTTGAAGGTTGGGCTTCTTTGTCGTCAGAATCTGAATCTGAATCGCTGTTTGAAGTCTGTAAAATTAAAATTATAGAATGAGACATTTTCATAACAAGCTACCGACATTAAAACGCGATGTATAAATGGATAGATTAATAAAAACTAAAAACTACAAAAATAAAGAAACACTAGGCGCTAAAAGGAATTACTGAGAAAATAAGTACCTCACTCTCTCGCTTGTCATTGGAAAGTGCAACATCAGCGAAGAAATTCAGAGGTGAATTGGACATATCATCATCCTTGTTGTTTATCCTCTCTCCTTTCTCAAGTTTCACGGTTCCATTCACCAAATCACATTTAGATTCTTTTTTCATATTTTTAAGGAGATCCTTATTAATGCCATTCAATTTTTTTTCTTCTTGTTCTTTCTCCTTGTATTTATTGGCCTCCGGGCACCCACAATACATAGGAATGCCCCATTTATATCGAATTTCGTGGATCTTCTTCCCGAATTCAATGAGGGCATTACCCGCAATGATCTGCGTAAGCATTAATTTGTCTTGTTCATGAGGTACTCTGGAAGCGCACAAGAGCCAAGAGTACTTGTCCCTCTCTTTAGCTCCCTCTTCCGTGTCCCAAAATTTTACAGTGCCTTCCTTTCGGCCTTTGTAGCAATCGATGCACACCACAAATCCACACTTATTGCATGCCCAGTGGATATTAAATAATGTAGTTTCACATACATCACACATTTCTCTTACGCCTTGGACTACTCTTTTCCAGGAAATTACTGAATCTGAAAAGAAAAACAAATAAAAATAGCCAAATAAAAATCAGCTTGGGGGAAAATTCAATGACTGACCATGGCAAATAATTACAATTTACATAAAATAACCTACTACTAAAAAATTAATTATGACAATGATCCAATTTATGTAAATATTTGAATCAAATCTTTACGTACAATAGTACTTGCCTTCACCCATATGAAGTGCCATTGCCTCTTTCTCTTGCTGAACTAAGTCACAAAACTGATCCGCGACGTGGGTGATGAGGAACTTGCTCATTTCACAATCCAGGTCTGGAGCAGGGGCTGATGGGTCTGGCACCCAGAGCCCCAAATCTTCTCCAAAGGCATCCTTCACAGGGTCAGAAAACCCAGCCACAGCGAGCTGGCCGTTCTTGGTGTATCTGAGACGTCTAAACGCGTAAAACCTACAGAATATGTTGGGCATCTTTTTGTTTCGTTGGTGAGGAGTCCAACGACACTCTCGGCACTTGGGAAGCTTCGGAGCTACCTCATAACAAGACCTATCCTGTAAAAAACTCTCCCCTGTCTTTTTTAGTTGGGATACGGGAGGTTTTTGGAGAGGATCATTCGGAGTTTCGTCTTTGGATTTTTTTGGCTTCAAACCCTCCTCTTTCTCAGGCTTTATTTTAGGTTTTCTTCCCCGCCTCCTCCTCGGTTCTGTATCTTGCTTCATTGGCAAATTCTCAGGCTTTTTTACACTACCCTCACTGCCATCACTTTCCTTATCACTATCACTGTTACTCTCACTACTTTTCTTAGTTCTTTTCAAGTTTCGTTTTGTCTTGCTTCTTTTGATTTTTGAAGAATTATTACTGTCTTCAGAGTCGCTTGAACTTGAAACCAAATCTTTTGACTCCTGTCCATGCCCATTGGGCATTCCCATCATCGGCTTCATTTTCCGAACGGGAACTTTGACTTCTTGCTTCATGGAGGAGCTAAGAGAAGTGGAGGGTTTAGTTGAGGTATTTGAGCTGGAGGGAGTAGGTGTTGATCCTCTCGTTGAATTGGTGTAAGCTGAAGCGGGAGTTTCAGCCCCACTTTTATGTCGTTGAAGCCAAGCCTTTTTTAATTTATGAACATAACCACTCGCTGATGGACCCGGACTACTGCATTTATCGGGCTCATTCTGTTTGGAACTTCCAGGAGAAGAGCTGTTTTCTGTCCTAACTGAAGTTGGGGTGGTCGACGGAGGTGGTCGAGACGACGGTCTCGAATTCCCATTTGAAACTAAAGTAGAACTAGTTTCAGAAGGAACACTAGCACTTGGGTTATGTACGTTAGAAGTATTAGTAATAACTGAAGAACTTTTCCCACCACTACTTTGAGTTACATTAGATTGAGGACTATTTGCCACAGGACTTGAAACTCTCTGAAGATTAGCTAATGCAACAGTATTTTCTACGGTAGTAATTGTTGTAGCTGCAGTAGGGTAAAGAGGACTAGGTTCAGAGACACGCGACAAGAGCGGGGAAGAAGACATGCTATCCAGCCTGGGTCTCTTTGCCTCCTGAGGAGTGGGAGTTTGAGAGCGTCTTCTGTTAGTCGGGGAAGTACCTCCATCCCTCGTACCCAAATCAAGAGGTTGGGTTTGCGTGGGTTGATGAGGTGGGTGTCCACTCACATGTGAAGAAGTGGTTGGAACTCTAGAGGTAGGATGAGTGGATACTACTGAAGTGGTCACCACTTTAGGATAAGATATACCACTACCGGAATAATGGCGAGCGTCGAATGGACTCCGATTGTGTGACACTCTTTGCTCGTGCGGTGTCGGGGGTGGCCGAGCTTCATGATTTTTGCTCCCTGAATGCGCTGGAGGAGGACCGTTCAATGAAGTTGGTTTACTAGTCAAGGCAAAGGTTGCTGTGTCGGTCTTGTGTCGGTCTTGCAGACGGGGGTGCCCGAAGTGATGCCAGGCTTTCCATACATTTGAGGAGGCGGAGAACTGACTTTGGGTTTGGATGGCAAAGCATTCATATTATGCATATGATTTTGTACGAGACCTCCCGACACTAAATTAGACTGATAAGGACTGCTGACAGGTGGTTTGGTCCCTGAGTAATACCTTTCAGTGTGAGCAACAGAGGGAGCAGTATGAGGGGAAGATAAAGGTTGCCTCGCCTTTGTCAGTTCTACGGTGTGAGGGCTTGGAGAAAGCGAAGTTGGGTGATGTGGTGTGGAGCCTCTATGTGGAGGTGAAGGTTCGTAGGGCTTATAATGATTAGGACCAGCTGTGTTGGAAGAGTATGGACTGGACCGCTCAGGAGGTCTTTGCTTAGGACTAACTGAGTGTTGAGCAACTTTGTCATACTTTAAATCTGGCTGTACTATAACGGAAGCCTTCTCATGGGGAAGAGGATAAGGGCTTCTTTCTATGGGATGGTGCTTGGGATCTTTGATTCCAAAATGAACGGGATATCCAGTTACACTCGGAGATGATTTATCGGAAGAAGGTTTGGTGTGTGCTGGAGGTGGATTATGAGATTTCATATGAGAGTCATTAACAGGATCATCCGACCTGAAGGCCTTGTAAATGCTTTCCTGCACAAACTGCTCAGGTTCCTTCACTTTTCTTATCCCTTCATTTGGCTGTGATGGTTGGTGGCGTGACGGTTGTCTGTGCTCTCTCGAGTCCACTTTCAGTGACAAACTTCCTGGGTTTTGACTCCACTGAGAACCCTTCTGAAACGAAGGCAAAATTTCAGCCGATAGACTTACGAATCCAAAGAATAATTATTTTATAATTTAATTACTTTTAAGTACTGGCTAAAGCAGCTTAAAATTTACCACTTGGCTCTTAGTGAATTACTGGCTAGTGACCTACCTAACCACCTCTAAATTATAATATTTATCACAGTATAATGAAAACCTTAAAAACATTTTATCTATTATACCTGTGAATGAGACTGATATATTATATTTTGATTTTGTTGTTGTTGATGCTGATGTTGTTGTTGATGCTGATGCTGATGTTGTGGTGGTGGTTGTTGTTGTGGCTGCTGCTGCTGTTGTTGTTGCTGCTGATGTTGGTGTTGTTGCTGCTGTTGCTGCTGCTGCTGCTGCTGCTGCTGTTGTTGTGAAATAAGGAGCGACTGATTATGAGTGAGATGTGTGGGAGGCTGCTGGTTAGTCAGGCCTTGCGCATAAAAGACTGATGCCGGATGAGTTTCGCTGGGCAATTGACGCAAGTTCTCTCGCCCAATCTGCAAACAAATAAATAGCTTTCATCAATACCATTTCTAGGAAAACTACTTTTCTTTCTTCCAAAATGTTCATCTATTTCATTTTACTTTTTAATGCAGCTATATATATATATATAAAAACTTTGTTTACAATAGGAAGTATACAAACTATATAGAAGCAAGGCACAGCACGCTTTCGAGCCCCCCCCCCCCCACCACCACAAAAGGTGGGTGGGTGATAAGGGCAATCATTCACACTGCAAAGCATACCCTTTAAAGAGAAACAAGACTTATAACGTCTTCAGTTTCATAGGAGAATAACAAGCTAGTGAATCTTAAAACAAAAACAACGGTTAATTCAAATAACGTTTACTCAATAAAAAGTACCTTTACTGATAACAAATGACAAGCCTACAATGAGTATAAACCCTAGAAATTCGATCATAGTGTGGGGGTAAAAACTTTCTTCTACCATAACTTTTAAACGGTACCCAAATATAAACAAAAAGGAAAGTATGCTATTTACGTACGATAAAAGGCTAAAATGTTATTTGGAACGTGTTTTTAACTAGTTTGTCGTATTTCGACTATGTGCGTACGTGTTCGGTGTTATAATTAAGGTTTCTTTTACCAACATGACGCGAGACCTCCACATTACGTCTTTACCGATTTGTACTTGAATTAATACTGCGTATTACATACACAACCATCTACAAAATGTACAGAAAAGTCGAGTCTACACAATTTGATCCTTGCAAATGCGAATTACTTATTCCGCACAACACTCGATTTGAAAATGATCAGAAATCGATCGGATTAACCCAGCTATGAAATGCCACTCATCAACCACTTACTACACGCACAAATTATATCACAGTGCGTCAAGTCTTTGCTACGCGTCTTCATAGATCAAATAAAGGTTGGACACTCCTGTCCTTTGTCAACTTTCTTGCCGGCCGCGCTCTCTCCATCGTTTTGCTGTTCCTTTTCTTCTGTTCTGCGTCTCCATAAGCGCTTTGCCGCCCAACCCCTTTACAAGGAACAAACCCTTCTAACAACCCTCCACCCGCATCGCAACAACTAACCGACTCTCTCTCTCTGCCAGACAAGAACGTGGTGCGGGAGGAAGAGAGATAATTATTACTGAAGGAAAACCTCGAAAGAGGAAAAGCTTCATAAACGAGTGAAATTTTTTACTTCGTGAAATAAGACAACAAAAAACTTAACGGGGACGTACCTTTTGTTTGGCGTATCGTAAGGAGTCTTCGAAATGTTTGTTTACCAACTGCAAATCGGACTCTGCACCCCACTCTGCTCTCCTCGCTCTTTCCCTCTCGTCTCTGTCTTTCCTCTCTTTGCGCTGCCTCTCCGCTCTTTCGCGCTCCATCTTATCCTTCGCCTGCTTTTCGCGAGCCTCAGCCTCGCGCCTCTCTCTGCACAGAGGGGAAAAGTATTAATTCGAAACGCAACAACTATAAAGAAACTAACAAATATAGTACACTACATTCAACACGAAAGGAAAGGCCAATAAATTAAGGTGTGCAATATTAAGCCATATTGGTATGGTAAGAAATCAAGAAACTACAAACAAAGACAAAGGCGGGAGGAGGCACGATAAGCCAGACGCCTTTGCCAGTTGGCAGAGAGCCAAGCCAGCTTCTCACTCGCTCATGTCCACCTCAAACGCACATGGATCAAGGTGTACGTCCATATTGAGCACATAAATAATCCCCCAAAGTATTAGTGCTTTGCTATTCTGGTATCTTTCGTGTATATGTGTATATATATATATATATATATATATAACTGACCTAGGTAGAATTTTAAGAGAATAGAATTCGATCAATATTACTTTGATTAAACTTGCCGTAGTCAAAAAAATAAGGATTGTAAAAGAAAAGCTTTAAAAACCAGATTACCCTAATCATGAATACCCAGGTGGCAATACCGTACCCATGAGCTCGGGCCTAATACGGTATTCATGCAATTTATTCGTAGAGACCAAAAATGTGCAGTCGAAAAGCATTCACACCATGAATCAGAAACTAAAACCTATCGCGTAGTCTAAAAATTTAAATTCGTCAGTCCGTAAGCAATTAAAATATTTAAAAAGCTCACGCCTTCCTAAACAGCTTTTTATTAACGTTATCATGACGGTTCCTATGGTGCTTAGCCTCTTACACGCAGGAAATATCTGAATTGTCATAAAAGGATATAGATGTTAGTACCTACAATGGATTCCGGCTTTAACGAGTGGCCTAACCGGTTTTTTGCCTCAACGAGTAAACTCTGCGAGATAATTTTATTCCAAGTATTTCAATTATCGTAAACTATTTTTGGCCAGTTTTAATTCAGCGCGAATTGGAATTTGGCTGAAGAACGAAAAGGTCATTACTTTTAATTTAGGCCTTTGATACGGTAGCAAAATAAAATCTCGCTGAAGGACGGTACACTGTAGCTACTCTCTCAACCTGAATGTGAATCACGACGCTGATGACAGTCATTAAACCTTTCTAAATTCAGCAGCCGCAATTCCATTGCGATTTACTAAATTTTCATTTCAAATGATTCGTAAAAGAAATACAAATAAATAAATTGGTATTTATTATAATGCCTTTCACATACCACAGGAACTGTCGTTAATTTAAAGTCCAAATGGAAGATGATAACTCGATATCAAAATGTTTATATTACTCATGCAACACGAGTGAGTCACAGAGAACGAAAATGGTTCTAAGAAACGGGGAGAATTGTTTTGCAGTCACAGTGAGTCGTATGCAGGCCACGTTGCCCAACTTATAAAAAATCAATTAGCCCACATCGGAATTCGACTACTAGAAAAAAAAATGACAACTTTAAAATACACTAATAATAAACAGTGTTAAATAGTTTAGTGAAGTACAACCTGACAACCAAGCCTTCAGTTTTTTTTTTTTTTTTTAATTCCCCATTTATCATTAAGTTCAGTGGGTTAACTCCTTCAGTACATAAAGATGTCCCTAAGAACTAAAAATCTTCCTAAAATAGTTACATGAACGATAAAATTAAATGAACAGTAGAATATCCTCTTAACTCGTCTACGTCACTGATTACGTGGCTTACTACTAATAAAAGAGGTTTCTTCAAGCTCTGTGGTTATAAGATGGGTTGAGTAGCCTTGCATATATATATATATATATATATATATATATAAAAACCAATTCCGGCAATTTTCTACTGCTGCGCTTAAAGACTTTAAATACGTACACTGAATTTAATCCTCTGATCACGTTCGCAATTACCGTTCTATATCAAACCAAGTTTTGTATGGGCCTAAGCCATTTTATACAAAAGAATGAAGAGGAAGGGTTAAATCATAGGCTTATTTTGACGAAGTTACGAATGATTATCCGTCAATCTATCTTCCACAGACTGAATATTGCACACGAAAAGAAAAATCCATGAAATTAATGTGCTAATTATATAACAGAAACTACGCCAAATAGGCCTAAGTTTTTTTTTCGTGATATTAGTGATTTAACGAAGTTTAAGGTAGGGTCAGGGCGGATCACTAATGCGAGGAAAGATTAAATTCTCAAGGCAAAGGTTAAAGAGTTCTGAGTTCCTCTTTCGGGGAATAAAATTCGTGTACGCAAAGTTACATTCGCACACGACTATTTCCAGTTTCTTCTCTCCAAACCCCCACTTTCTCCCCTACCCGAAATGTATCCGAACGTCCCCCCAAAACATCTTTTGTCCCACAAACCCAGACATCTCTTTGGGGGGAAACCAACATGTACGAACGCACACAGTTGTTCTAATAGGCCTAACAGATGTGAAACTCGTCTCTTCAGAAGGCTTTTAATAACTCTGTGGCGCGGAACAACTAATTAAAAAGTCAGTCTAGAACTTGCGAAGGGCCTACACAATCTTTACAAGGAGTAAATAAAAAAATGGATCCTGTAACTTTAATACCCTTAATAAGTAATAGCCTGTAGTCAGTACTTTAACTTCACAACATATCGGGAAATGTTGATAATTTGTTTGCATTCTATGGAACACGAGTTATTAAAGTTTCCTAAAGCTGGTCCACTGTGCGCGGGTTCATACTCTACGACACGCCATTACACTCGGTGCGCCCAACACGAGTTAGCCTACAAGATGTTAAGACTTGCCAAATCATTCGTTATATTTGGCTGCAAGCCTGAACGTAGGACTTAGGCCTATGTAAATTCAATATTGGTGGAATATAGCAATGAAGTACTTTGTATTTCGGAATGAAAGACCATTATGAATAATAACGAGGACTACAGCTACTTTTACATACCAATTATGCCTACTCAGCCTATCCCTGATGCAGAGGCAGAGAATTCTACCGTACGGAGCTAGCCTAAATCGTGCTTTAGTTTTCAACCATTTTGCATTCACAGTTGACTGACTGCTCTCAAATAATTTATTAAAAGCGCGTAGCTTTTGCTACTAAAGCTTAAATTCTTAATTAAAAGAGGTTACTTAATATCAGCTTTAAATCTTTACTCCTCTATTAAAGATTACCTTTTAAAACATACGACAGAAAATAAATCTGGAAATTTATGTCTCGTGAGCTTAGCCGAGGCTAGCTGCTTGTTTCTTATGCTGGTAAGGTGAACCAATTGACCTTGATTCAAATTTCACTCGTCTGTAAGTTAACTTTTAACTGCTACACACACAATTTCCTTGTTTTTAACTTAACCATAATTATTACAGGTTTCCACTATTATTTTAACAGATTCACACTAATTGTTTAGTCGTAAATTATAGATAAGTTAAGACCGAGAACGAACGATATGGAGCGTTCACTGTGACTAGACTACTGCTGGGATTGGGGCGAGGCGGTGAGCGGCGACTGAGGGAGCGGGGTTTTTTGAGGGGGAGGGAAGGTGGGAGGCAGGGGAAGAAGGAGGGTAATGTGGCTAGGAGCACGCTCTCTTCCATCCTTTCGACAGAACAAAGCACCACATCACATCTTGTTAAAGTTTGAACATTCCTTTGAACTCGTTATAAAAGCAGTCAAAACAAGCGTACATAATAGTTGCAACATCGTAGATTCTGCTTGAACTTAATCCACCGAACAACAACAACATATTTAGTTCAACTAACAGTCTTCTAACACTATTCATTCCATTCATCGACCCTCAACCAAACAACCAAATACGAACTTTTTCCCCCATCTGACCTTCCCTATTCTGCCTTCCCCCACTCCCTCAATTTGTCGTTCTCTCATGCACTCACCACTGAGAGTTGCAGTAACTCCTTTGACATCACGTATGATACGTTATTAAAATGCAAAATTAAAAATAGATCCAACTGAAATGGCGAGAGATACCTTTAGTACTATTCAATTCCTTTCCATAATTCCTATTAAATATACATATATAAATATCCCTGGAATGGGGATTCAAATATTAATTTTCGTTCCAGATCTAAATGTTAGTTATGTATTACAAAATATAAACTGTCGTCTTACATAATTTGTTCATCTTCCTATATTTATCTGGTAACTGTCAGTAACAGGATAATGGCGATATGGATTTTATCACAAGTCTGCATGTTATGGTTGGCTGCTTATGCTACGAACTTTTTTTCCTTAAAGCTAAGGTATGAACAAATATTTCATATTTCATATATATATATATATATTATATATATATATATATATATGCCTTTCATTCATTCTACATCAATGGAATACATTAATTGCCTACGAAGTAATTATGTAAAAACTGGATTAAAATAGGTACTCGTAGGTTATCTCCCCCCACCAATTTTGACAGAATATTTTCGTTAAAACTAACGAAAATATCACGACTTAACCTAACCAATCATCAACGGCGTACAGATGATCTATTAGTAAATAGTAAATACTATTCCAGAAACAAACAATGTTATAATTAATAATAGATCAACTGTACGCCCTTGATAATTGGTTAGGTTAAGTCGTGATATTTTCATTAGTTTTAACAAAAATATTCTGTCAAAATTGGTGGTGGTGGGTGGGGGGGGTGGGGGATAACCTACAAGTACCTTAAAATTAAATAAAAAGGAGAAACTAAACCGCTATAATCATTATATTAATTATAATCAAAATTGAGATGGAGAAGAAAGCATTTGAGGTTGGTTAGAAGCGATTCCATTAACGTAGAAAAAATATATAATACGCAAAACTAATATAAAATTTGACAGCAGACGCATGTAAGTACACCATCCTCCGATAGTTTATTGGAATATGCCACGTAAACACAGCATTCAGTAACTATTTTTCCTTCGCTAAAATTTGTGTCTGCTTAAAAAATTTAAAATTCAGCATCACAGAAACGAAACATTCTAAAAATAACTTCTAAATTTAAGAGGTAATCCTTTTTAAAGTCTAACTTGTATTATCATTATCATTATTATTATACCGAGGGATAAGGGAGGTGGAGGAAGTTGGCGGGAAAATAGGGGAAGACCGCTCCATTTTACTCGTTCCTTTTAATAAGATGAGTCACTTAGTCCTTGCATTAAAGGGGAAAGAGCGAGGATCTCCTCAGGCAAAAAATAAACACTAAGGGGAAGATCTAAAAATTAATGAAATCATGTTTTTAATAAAGCAGAAGGAAAACATTCTAGTAAAAAAATGTTTCTCAAATTTAAGGGTTCATGACAAGGAACGAACTATCGATTTCTCAAATGGCTCACAGTCCAAAATCAATATGCAAAACAAATTCATTCCGTGTTTCTGAAAAGTACGATAAACAGTCGTTCATACTCTATATTAATTCGTTAACACTCGCGTGAATTTGGCTAATAGCTAGCTAATTAGTGCTTACGCTCAATATTTGGGAATGTTAATGAAAAGCATTACGTGCACAAGCCAGGTAGATTTCGGAACGATTTCATGAACATCGACGTTTATCGTTTAATCACGTGTAAAGATATACTATTTTCACAGGCTAATAATACGATATACATAAATTATGTTAAGGGTAATGTGATCATACAACAACGTAAAATTCGGCCTTAAGTGCTCGCTAAACCCCACATGTAAACGAATTTTTCACATACGTGACTGCACAGATGTAACACAATATTTATAATTGGAATCTCTCTCTCTTCTACCATTATATACATGTGTGTGTGTGTGTGTGTGTGTGTGTGTGTGTGTGTGTGTACCTAAATGGGCATCAGCAGCATTTATCTAATTAAACAAATTAAAAACTACTGAATACACAGCTGTAAATTAGTCAATTTCCATGTTCCTCTTTTTGACTCTCTCTTGTCTATATATAGTTCAATATCTTCTGTAATTCTCTCTCTCCCCCCTTCATCTACATGGAATTCCATTCTCTCTCTCTCTCTCTCTCTCTCTCCCCATTCAAGCAATCCCCCTTCGGTTACCGCCAGCAGACTATATTGATCGTAACATGGCGTTAGGTGGCACCTCGGGAACGGAGGAGCAAAACGCATGGAGAAAGTGTGGAAGCGGGAGGACGAGGAGAGAGGAGGAGAGAAAATGGAAAAATGCTAAAGGGATCACGTTGCATTTCAAATTAAAAATTAATTATTAAAACTGTTCATAATAAATGCGCGCTTTATTTAATCCAATGATGCTCTTACTACGGACAACATTACGTCACGCTGCCGAGTATTGGTATAGGAAAATAATTTTTAATACTCAACAAGCGGTTTCTTTCATTCTTACTGACCTATTACTTACGTTTTAGCTTATATACCCGACACGGCCTGTTTAACATGCTAATCTGCCTAATTTAATTCTTAATACAAATTTCATGGATAATGAAACTGGAATTTGACCGGGAAAAACTTTCTTTACAATTTTGGGACTTTTCCCATTAATAAGCGGGAAAAGCATTTCCTACGCAAAAATTGAGAGAGACCCGAAGAGATTTAGGCTGCAGACGATAAAATAAAAATGTAAATATCTATTTTAAAACGATAGCTACACCTCAATCAACGGGGAAGGAACAGATCATGCTTTATTCAACCAGTCAGTATAAAAGCTCAAATTTCAATTTAAAAACCTCTCAACGGTTACGGCAAATGAAAGCATCAAGTTATATTTAATAATGGCATCACCTGGGACAAACAGACAATGCTGGCAATACACCCAATCGACTTAAATTACGGTACATATACGCCAAAATCTTATAAGCACACCGGACAAAAAATTAGTCACCCCTCTCAGAATGTACCTAATAACGTGTGACGGCGCCTCTGGCCTTGATAACCGCACGAATCCGGCGAGGCAGAGACTCTACGAGGTTGTGCATGTACTGAACATCGATTTGCTGCCACTCGTTCATCAGCCGGTCCCGAAGTTCCGCCAGAGTCCTGCGCTTCACTTTCTGTTTCCAGCCTGAACAACACCTTCGACGCATTCAGGATTAAAGGCTTCATTGGACCTGCGATGTACTCGTCGCCTCCCATCATTGGAGAACAAACAAAAACGGGACTCATCGGACCAAATTACACGTTTCCAATCTGCCGCAGTCCAGTTTTTGTGCCTCTGAGCCCATTTATAACGTGCCAATTTGTGACTTGCTGTTAACAGCGGCCTCTTACGTGGTACCCTGCTCCAGATGTCCATCGCATGCAGTTCTCGTCGCAATGTCCGTTCGGAAATTGGTCGCTGGAGAACCTCATTGGTTTCTTGGAACAATTGTTCTCTGGTTTGAAAACGATTTGCAGTTACTAGACGAGAAACATGGCGGCGGCCCCTATTGTCGAGAATTGTTTTCCGGCCACAGTTACGCCGTCGATTGTCAGTTGATTGCGAACTACACCACTCTGTAAACTCGCTGGACAGTACGCGTTGACACACCAACAAATTGGGCTACTTCAGACATTTTGTGTCCGTGGGCTCTGCTAAACACGATGGCTCCTTTTTGCCACTGAGTAACGTCTGCCTCACGACCCATTTTGCAGACTATATCCAACACACACTTTGTTCTTCACCACCTCACGAAACAGATCTGATCCTGTGTGCTACGTCATCGCTACTTGTCACTTACCAATGCTACATCAGCGCCCTCTGTGTGACCTTGAACTTCCTACTATCGGTGCTATTAGGGGTGACTAATTTTTTGTCCGGTGTGCTATATATATAATATATATATATATATATATATATATATATATATATATATATATATATGAGATGAATTTCACAATTAAACACGTGAAATGAATGAATGATGCAAATCCACAAGGAAAAAGAAAAATTATTCCAAGGCCTTTCGTGTATTTAGAAGTAACCTGACGAGGTGTACTTCTGAATACACCAAAGGCCTTAGAATCATTTTTCTTTTTCCTTGTGGTTTTGCATTATATATTTATATATATACGCCTTGGTGATGTAGTGGTTAGCATCGCTGATTACGAATCCACCGATTCCTAGCGAGGCCAGGCGGCGCTCGGCTCACCCAGTTGTTCATCATTCCATACAAAAAAAAAATGGCTGGTAGATAAATGGGTACCATACTCTGAATAGCCTAGTGGTAAGATAGGGCTGCTTACCGGGAGGTCGTGGTTCGGATTTCACGTTAAGCTAAGGTGGGATAGCAAGCTTAACCTTCGTCAGAAAGAACAATTTGGGAGAAAGCAATACCAAGGTGTATATATATATATATATATATATATACTTTGATAACTTTATCCTTATTCAATAACTGTAATCTAAACTTAACCCAAAAACGAACACAATTTATTTAGAAGATAAATTATGTTGCAAAATGTATTTAATACAAAGTCGAAACAATTAATTTATTCCGTAATTAAACAGGAAATAAACAAAAAAAAAAATTAGATAAACGCCAGTTAATGCGAAGAAAAAAAAAACCTGGCAACCACTTCGTTCAATGACGAACAAACGAACACACTCAGCTTTCAGGGAAAGCATTAAAAAACTCAAGAATAGCCTTGAGCAAAACAAGCCTCCAGCAATTTTATGACGCATCTCGAATCAGCACTGGTCTGAAAAATCGATGAGAGAGAGAGAGAGAGGTTAACAAACACCCTAAGATCCACTCTAGGCTAGCCCAATAAGGAAGTAAAGTTAGAAATGGCATGAAAAAAATACTAAAAACTTATACCATGCTTACACTTACAGAAGTGTAAAGCTTTCATGCAGGAATAGTAGTAATTGTAAAGTATAGAACAGACGAGGCTTTCTCCCTCCTCCGCCAGCCACTGCTGACAGAAAATAGTTGTGAAAGAAGATTTATAGGAAAGTAGGAAAAAGTACTCAGTTACGCATTAGAAGACAGCGCAGAAAATAAAGGATAGCATGAGTAGGGTAACTAAACTAAATCTAATCTACATCATGCATTTTTTTTAAAGGATTTTTTTATTTATTTATTATATGCAAGTCATCATCATTTCGTCGTTGCAGCATCTCTCCGTAGCCTGCCAAAGCTACCGTACCCAAGATTTATCATATAGTAATTTATAGTGCGCCCTTCGCATAGGAATTATTTAGATAAATGAGCAGTGGTCCAGAGGGCACCTCCAGCTGGCCAGATCTACAATTTAAGAATTTCCCATGCATAATGAGGAATAATAATGCATAAAATGCGTATTTTTTTTCTTCCGAAATTTTGATGTACTGTACAATATTTAAAACTGAAGTTCCACACTAAGTAGCTTTCCTGAAGATGAGTATGCCTATTCGGAGATTCTGACTCCCAAAAGATCTCATCAAGCTTCGCATCATCTCATAACTCCCAGTGCTCTGAAACCAGACGTGACCAGCAGCAGCAGCAGCGCCTCCTACTACATTTACGATCAAAAGGGAACATCACCACCAGCAACCAACTCCACTTACAAAACCCCTCTGTAGGCTTATTCGGAAGTTTTGACTCTCGAGCCTTCTCAATAACACCCTGTGCTCCGTAACCAGACTAGACAAGCGCTTCCTACTACATTTACATCTTGAGGAAAACCACCACCACCACCACCACCACCGCTCTATCTCAATGAATAAACGCTATGTACTTAAAGAATATCCATTCTTTATATTAAAGAATATCCATTCTTTATATTAAAGAATATCCATTCTTTATATTAAAGAATGGTTACTAATTATTAATTAATATTAATTAGCTATTCGAAGGTTTTGACTCCCGAGAATTTCCATCAAGCTTCCCGTCTCGACCAGCGGGGTATCACTTGAGAACTTACAGTGCTCCGTAGTCCGTAACCAGACTCGATCAGCACCACCTACTACATTTAAAGCAGCAGGAGGCGCGAAATTCGAAATTGATAAAATCTCGGTTACTGAGAAGACATGGAAGGAGGGATGAGGGGAAGTCAGAGGTTTAATACTGAAGATTTCCGGGGTGAGGGACCTCATACTGACCGAGAGAGAGAGCGAGAGAGAGAGAGCGAGAGAGAGAGCGAGAGAGAGAGAGAGAGAATATTTCGAAGAGAAAAATGTTATCAGATAAAGTTATAAATAGCTCGGTGTGTTGGGGCACGTTTAGGTTTTAATCTTTTTATTGGAGAACGTGAAACTTTTAAATGACAAAACGTTATCGAGTAAATGCGTTCATAATCTTCGGATACTGAATAACAATGAAATATCCCACAAACAATTTACAGTATGCCACGAGTTCTTTGCACTTAGTCATTGACTGGTTCCTAATACAAGCGTTTTAATGCGTAAAAAAAAACCTCTCTCCACATAACAGGTTTTATAATACACATTCCACGGACAACACAAGTTTATAAGGGTGTATTGACACACCTGTTCAAAATTCTTTGAATGCTCTGTCCTACCCAAAATAGGCCTATTTTACTATCGTGCTAAACACTAGTGAGAGACGCTGTATCTGAACGGAGATAATAAACCCTTAAGATGAAACATTTAATGTTACCATAAGCCTAATCCAAACTGAGGTAGGCTCAGGCTGTTTTATTTATAAGCAAAATTAACTACCAAATATAAAAACGAAGTTTACTAGCTGCACTTCAAAACAAGCTTGCCTCCTTCCATTATTATTATTATTAAGTATTATTAAAATATAAAGCAGAAATGGGAGGTCGTACAAGTTATTTCTTAATTCCTTTGTTACTAAACCATGTCTACACACCACCATTCGCTGAATAGCAAAAATAAACCATGAACTCTTTATTTAAATGATTATGCAAAATGTCTACTTCGTGATAGGTCACAAATGGTATGGAGAGAGAATTAAAAGCAAATCTTCGTGGCAATGTTATTTATTAATTGGCTAATTCAATCATAGTCATTATTACTGGTATTTGGTTAACAATTAATTACATTATTCATTCCGCTCGAGCATTCATCACTAAATTAAGGTTACGGCAAACAAACTATAAGTAATTAGTAGGCTATCAAAGCCATACATTAAATATTACGTTAAAAATTCTTAAATCGGCTAATATTCCATTTGAAATGCAAACTTACAAAATTTTTCCCGAGTCACGCTCCATGTAAAAGCCTACTAATGAAAGGACCCACAGCATTTTTACGAGCAACTTTATGTCAAATAATAATAATCGCTGACCACACACCAATGTAGGCTATATAGGCCCCGGAGCTCACAACATACCTAATATGGGTACGATACTCGTTCGATGACGGGTAATTGTAGAGCAAAATGCGGAAAATATTTATAACCTGACGATTAACACTTCCGAAATGCGGGTCTGCGTTATCAGTACAGACATATGGAAAGCGAGACACAATACTAACTGGCATGTGACGCAATTAAGTACGGTATTCGCTCCCTCCTTTCGGGGGACACCAGCCACAATTTCAATTATTCTTTTTAATAACATTCATTCAAACCCAATTTTAACGAGCAGTCGAATGGTGAGCGGCCTATTCTATTCACCTACGAATAAAGGTGTGCTGAACGAGCATTTATGGTAAAGGACACTACTACTAACAGTTTACTTTAATACGTTCTACCAATTATGCCCACAATTAATGAATAAGCCGACGCTGATGATGGATGGCCAATTACGAAACGATTCATAAGATTATTTCTCATTTAGAAATGGGCCTAAAAAAATGCGAGAGAATTGTACGCAAGGTTATTTAAACAAATCCATTTACTAAATATATATTCTAGGTCACGACCCGTTTCTCTTCGTTCCACAGTTATATATCATAGAAGTTATACGAGTTTAATAATAATAATAATAATTATAAAAATAATAATGGCCCTTGACTCGCTTAACACTTAAGCCTATGTCACAATTATTTCGAGTTACACTTATCTACGAATTTTCTTATCGAAATACGGTTAGTAACTTTTTTTTTTTTTAAATGCACAAGATAGTAAGAAAAAAAATCAAGGCCTTTCCTTCTTTTCAGTTTTTATTTACAAACCCCCGATTAATTTTCTATCCCAGTTTCCCCACTATGACGCCGATGACCACCAACCCCATATATTACCTGAACACACTTTCACCACAGAAACCGCGTACTTGAGAACCTCTTCACCTTATAACCCTCCCCCACTTTAAATTCCCTGAAGGCAATTGTAATGAACCGCTATTATTTATATATATATATATATATATATATATGAGGAAAATATAATTAGGGGCGGACTAGCAACTTTCATTTTAAATTAAATTTTACGTTTAGTGAATGCCGTCTTTTAATTATTAGCGATTAAAGTTCTTCTCCTCGGAGCTCTTCCTGTTACTTCATCAATTAATTAAGATGAGGGAAAAATTCTTAACATGGATGAAATGAAAGAATTATAAACAAAATTTTACTAACGATAAAAATTCTGCTTTCTTTTACACACGGATATAATTATGCCAAGTTTCGATATTAAAAGAAATAAAGTTGGTTATTAAAGGAATTAAATGATGGAATTCATTTTTTCCCCCGAAACTATCGAGTAAGCAGGACTAAGAAAACTAAAATGAATGAATAAAAAACTGAACCCGATTTTTTAGGCCGTCTCGTGACCGCCCCCCCCCCCCCAAAAAGGCATTTTCATTATTAGGCTTTATGATTAAAAGACCTTATTTAAAGTAGATGACAAAAGTAGGTATACACTATGCCACACTTTACGGCTGAGTGTATTCAACTTTGGTAACCGATGATACATACTATGAACATCGGAGCCTAATATAACCTCTAAGTTTTGAAAGTAGGTACCGGTACTACAAAAAATATATATCAAACTGTCTACTTTCAGTCCTGCAACGGAGTTCATAATTATTATATAAATACCTACTTAAGCTTTAGTAAATGTGAGCTAGGCTACTACTATAAATATATTTTAGCTTTTTAACTTAAAAAGTTCCCTCTGAAATGAGGAACAACCTTCATTTTATGGACCTAAGGAACCATATAATGAAGGCACTCTTAAGAGTCATAAAAGGCCTGAAAACGCCTTGCACCGTAATAGTGAAGAGTCTAAACCAACCATCCACTTAGTTCAGCCCCATTTCCTGAAGAAATACTTCAACCGCATTTTATGAGAACTGGATTTCTTAGATAAGAGGATACTTTCGAAGCTTAATTCTTGATTTCTTCCGTTATGACGACATGAAATAACGTTTCGTTTACAACTTAATCAAATAAAGTATAAAAGTAAAATCGTCATTAGAAAACAATTTACACTAAACCTGAGCCCATCCAGTCAAACTACCATATATGCTGCGAGTATCTTAAGGAGCATTTAAGACAAACCTTCTAAAATCTCGAGTAAATGATCGCTTCATTTTAAACATGGGTCTCGTATGATCCTAACTCATCCACTAACCCCCAAGCGAAAAAGAGAACCTTACCTTTGTATTCTGTCAGCCTGCTGCTGATGCTGCTGCTGATGCTGCTGATGGCTGATGCTGCTGATGCTGCTGCTGCTGCTGATGCTGCTGATGCTGCTGATGCTGCTGCTGCTTTCTATCTCTCTGGCGTGGTGCTCCAAATACGACAGTTCGTCCTGGTGCCTCGGCAGCAGGGAAGCATAGGCGTGAGGTGCCAGGGGACCCACATGCCCGAGCTGTTTCCAAACATCGGGCTGGAGCTGTGGGTAGAGCGCAGCAGCAGCAGCGCTTAGCGAAGGCTGAAGATTCGGGTTGAGATGCAAAGGGGGTGGGGGCCCATGATGCCCCGGGTAATGTAGAGGCGGTGGAATGGCGTGCGAGAGTGAGCTAGTTGGAGGCGGAGGGGGGCCATGGGCGGATGGGTGGAAGCTGCGTGGGCTACTCCTTGAGCTCCTCCGGGGGGTGCAATGTGGGGTGGAACCCCCGGGAAGTGTTGCGACATGGCGGAGTGTTGAAGCGAATGGATGTGGCGCACGGAGAGCTCCGACTGCGACAGGACGGCCGGATTGCGCCACACCTTCACCGCTTCTTTCCGGTCGAGGACTAAGGGGGGCAGGGAACTCTTTGGGGGAGCTGCTACGGGCGTGGGCGTGGGTGTGTTGGGCTTCACCTCAGCTGAGGAAGAGCGGTCATCGCTCAGCACGGAGGAGCGGGAAACGGAACGTTCAGTAACACTTACGCCAGAGTCGCTGGAACCGTCTCCTTGGTCCATCCTGGTGGCTGTCGGGAAGGGGCCGAAGGGGGGCTGCGGAGGGGGATGGGGGTGGTGCAGCGGTGCCGCCACACCATCGTGGTGGGGTGCGGCGGGGTCCAAGGGATGATGAGACTGGGAAGGTTGTTGGTGTTGGTAGGTAGGACTGCGGACCACCGCGGTGATGCTGACGGAAGGCGGCGACGCCACGCGGGAACTGCCCTGCGGCGCCGGACCGCTCGTTGCTGTGATTGTGACCGCGCGCCCACTCACCGCGCCCGCCGCCGCCAGACTATGCGCCAAGCCGCCGCCGCCAGTAAATACAGGTAGGACGTTACCCCTGGCACCTGGCGACGAAGCTCTGACTTCGGCGGTGTCTTCGCTCGCGCCGACGGGAGTTGAGGTCACACTCACGATCGACACACAGTCACTAACCGGTGAAGGTCGTCCTTGATCACTGGAAGGCTCTCCGACGCGACTCAGAGACAAGGTGCAATCAGTGTGCAAGAGGCGAGAGGCAACCTCAACATTACTCTTCAGCGGATCTACTACGAGGTTGGATGCGGCGGAGGTTGTGGTCACAGTTAAAGAAGTTGTCTCGGAGGTGGACCTCACGAGGCCAATGGACGGGAAGGGGACGTGGCTCGCTCTTTCATGGGTCTCTTCACTTTTGGGGATAGACTCTTCCTCTACCTTCAAACAACCTTCGACACTCGACAATAATATAACTTGTCTATGAGAATTACTTTTAACTTTTAAAAAATCAGGTACACTTGATCTGTCTACTGGTAAAGAGGTAGATTTCGAGGAAGAGTTATTAAACAGCACGGGAAAATGTCTCACTCTTCCGTTGCTTAAAGGATTTATATCAACTAAATTATTTTTAACTTCACTGGGAATTTTTGGGGGCTTATCGGGAGGGGGGGGAGTCACTTTATCGTCCCATTCAGTCAATGTCCTATGGACAGGTCTTGGCTCTCTGTTAAGAGACGAATCGTTCTTTCCTTTACAACGGCCGATGTTCTCACTGACTTTCTCATCTGACGGTTGGGCGTGATTGACCGATTCTGAAAAAGAAACAAACAATGAGACGAAGTGTCTCTACCGTCGACTGTTGACTTTACAACTCGTAAACGTATTGACATACAATTGCGAAATATGCCTGACAACGTTCAACGCAAGCGCGAGCAATGATTGCTATCACTACACAAGCTGAGTCACATGCCCTCTGCGCTTACCATGTATATTACAGAGAACTAATTATTATTATTATCTTATCAAAGATAGAATTGATATAGAGTTTCCTTTATTTTTTTATAATACATATTACTTCTTTGGACTTTCCTTATCTCATTCTACTTAAAGATAATATATTTAAAAGATTTTGGAAAAACTACATTAAGGAAACATGATAAGGACGACTACTTTTTATTCGTTCAGACCGAACGAGGAAAAGAAATAAAAGTACGAAAACAACAAAACAAAAGACCAACCAATATCTACTACTCGTCACTCCATTTATAACAGATTAGCTAATCATGAGGCGTCTATATCCCAGAAGCCAAAGGCTGCCATTCCGGACAACAATAACTAAACTAACAAGAGGCAGACACTTTTTTTTTTTTTTTTTTTAACTAAACTGGTTTTTATTCAGAGATGAATAAATAAAAAAGAATTAAATCTAATATTGCATAAATATGACCTCATAAGCAACCGAATGCAATAACCTTAAATCCACGAATGAAAGACAATTGAAAATATTCCAACACCTATTTGACAACATAAACAGGGTGCGCACAAAATTCAGTAATCGAAGAGAATCGAAGGCATTCCATATTAACTGTTTTAAATGGAACAGAAAAAAAAAATAATTACCACAAAAACAAACGCTCGTAACTTTTTTCAAGGTCAACCTAGTGTATGAAAGTTTCTATATACAGGGCGTTCCATAAGTCCTTTTATCCCCTGAACCTTTTTTCTACTAGAATAGGGTGAAGGTAGAGGGAATTTATGGGATACCCTGTCCTGCGGTAAGAGTTAAAAAGCCTACGTAACTTTTATACGGCACTTAATATTTACTTTGAATCTGAACCTAAAAGTGATATAAAAAATTTCAAGAGTGCGCAATTGTGGAAATAAATTTTCCGAGTTTTTTATTTTTTATTTTTTAGTTTTGAAATTTACTTTTTTTTCGCCAAACAAATTTTCAAGTTTCAAAAAAGTGAAACAAAATTGGGTTTTTTTTTATGCTTTATAGGTTGTTTTTTTTGGCGAATTTATTTCAGCATCAGAAACACACTAAATTCTCCGAGTCATGGGTATGTAAAATATAAATAAATAGAGTATGCCCTTAATTAAATCATTTATTTAAATTCCGCCTACGTCCCTCGGGCTCGCCTTCAACATACTTTAAATGCTTTAATTTTAAAAAGAAATATTTGGTATTTCACTCTAGTTACGAGCATTATTATTATTATTATTATTAGGTAAATAAAATAAAAGGAGATTATGATAAAGGCAGATTATAATAAATGAAATGAAAAAAAAATAAAAAAAATAAAGAGAAAAAACCAAAGCTGCAAAGGAAAGTTTAAAAACAAAAATAAATCTTCCTAATTCTGACTTGATCTATTTTGAACCTTTTGCAGTAAAGTTAAACTTTATTTAATCATGTAAATAAAACGTTTTTTACGACTTTACAAAAGTACTAAAATAGCTCGCATAGACTGCTTCGGAATGCTTCATTTTATACTGTTTATCAACAGTGACTACCGTTATCATCGTGGTAACAAATGATAATTGAACGAATATGTCATTTAAATAAGATAACTACACTCCATTTTCTTCATACATTTGAAACTGTAATATTTGGGTTCCTATCTCTTACTGATAAGATTAGCCTGTTACCCAAGTTTATAAATAATTTTAAAAAATTTTAAGCCTCCAACTTTGGTAAGCCTACAAACGAGATTATGAATATCTAACGGCGCTTAGATGAGCCTATAATAAACATTAAAATATGCTTTAGCCTTCTTATGATGGCTCTAAACTGATTTCAGAAGTAATTATTCTATGTATTAATACCTACGTTTAGGTTTCTGTCGTAAATAACAGGAATGATACGACCCAGACCTACATACAAACAATCATATGCGTGTGTGCCGGTGTTTTAAAAGTAAACAAAGGCTAATTCAAGCATACACCGTATTCGGTTATCATTCACACAGATAGCCTACCATTCCATTATCAATGTTAAATATTAAGTGAACCGTACAGGCCAAAGAGATTCGGAGAAAAATAATTATCGAAAAAAATGCCAAGCCAATTGTTCGGCGAGTTGTCACAAAAAACATAAAGGAGGCGTTGGCTTACTACAATAGGAAAAAAAAAAAAAATTATATATATATATATATATATGTAAAAACTAGTTATAACAGCTTATACGACTAGAAAATAATTTTAACACATTCTGAGTTGTTGCGGTTATCTTCACGAAGCCTACCTGAACAAAGCCATTATCGAAACAAGCTATTATACCCGTAACTTTACAAATCTAGATCCTTTATATATATATATATATATATATATATATATATATATATTATATATATTATATATATATATATATATATATATATATACAAAAGTAAAGAGACCACGATGATTGTCCTGAAGAACAAGTGGAAAAGTTCATCAACGAAATGCAAGAACGTGTTATTATTTATTGACTTATTATCAAATCAAAAACTAGGGAAAAACCGAAGGTGTTTATTTACCTCTCTCTCTCTCTCATATATATATATATATATATATATATATATATATATAATATATATATATACACACCTTACCTTATGTTGTTTCGTGCGTTGGTCTCTCTTCACACGGAGGTCAAGCTGGTGGCCCCGCCTCTAGGTCTGGCTTGGTGGAGGAGCAAGTTACTTTCTTGCGCTCTCCACCGTACATAGCCAGGCACGCCCGGCTCATCTGGTACCGTCCTGAGCCAGGCATCCAATCTTTTCTTGAAGACTTCAACTTTGACCCCCGTTACGTTTCTGAGGTCCTTTGGAAGCTGGTTGAAAAGTCTTGGACCCCTGACAACCAAGCTATTTTCCTTCAGAGTTGAGGAGGTCCCGTGTCGGGCCTTTATTTTGGGAACACTACACATTCTGCCTTTCCTATTTTCCAGTGTTGTTTGAATGGTAATTGGGTTTAGTTTTAGGTTTGGTACCAGTTTTTCGATCATTTTCCATATGTAGATTATGATGTACCTCTCTCTTCTTCTTTCCAGGGAGTACAGATTTAGTTTACGTAGTCTTTCCCAGTAGTTGAGTTCTTTGCAGCCATCAATCTTGGCTGTGAAATGCCTTTGCCTTTCTTCTAGTTTATTAGTTTCTTCCTTTTTATATGGGGACGTCAAAACTGAGCAGTATTCAAGTTTTGGTATAATCAGTGTTTTTAGCAGGGAAATCATTACTGTCCTGTCCCTTCTCTTGAACGTTCTTAGTACCTGTCCGGCGACTCTTTTTGCTTTATTTATCGCTATCTGATTTTGTGTTTCGAATTTCGCATCATCTGTCATTATTATCCCGAGATCAATCGCTTTCGTGCTTCTCTGAATTTCCTGTCTATCTGGAGCATAATATGCAGTCTATTTAAGTTCTTCTTTTCTACCATATTTCAGGAGCTGAAATTTCTCGGTGTTAAATGACATGTCTTCTGACCATTTGTATATTTTGTTCGTGTCCCTCTGCAAGGCCTCCACGTCATGTACATCGCTGATTTTTCTGCTGATCTTTGTATCGTCTGCAAAGGATGTTACTATACTGTTGCTGTTTATTCCGCTGTCTATGTCTGTTAGCATGATAATGAACAGGAGTGGGGCCAGTACTGTCCCTTGTGGTACTGAGCTGCGTACTTCCGATTCTGATGATGATATACCTTGAATTTTGACGACGTGCAGACGTTCTCTGAGGAAGTTGTAGATCCATTTTCTCACTTTGCCTGTTATTCCCATATATTTAATGGTCACATTTGTCGAAAGCTTTAGCAAAATCTGTGTATATAACATCGTAGTAGTCATTGCCTTCCAGTGCATCTAGGATATTGTTGTAGTGTTCTATTAGTTGTGATAGGCATAATCTACCTGATCGGAATCCATGCTGATTTTCGTCGAATCTTTCCCGTGTCTCCAGGAAATCATAAATTTTCTCTCTAACTATTCTTTCAAATACTTTGGTGAGGTGGGACGTCAATGACACTGGTCTATAGTTCTTTGCTTGAGATATGTCCCCTCCTTTATATATAAGGACAATGTTTACTCTTTTCAAGATGCTTGGTATTTCCCCAGTGTCTAGGGATCTTCTCCATATCCAGTATAAAGGTGTAGCTATTTCATTTTTACAGTTTTTAATCAATAATGCGTTCCATTTGTCCGGACCTGCAGCTGAATGTAGTTTCATTTGTCCTATAGCTCTCGCTACATCTTCTGGTGTAAAATCAAAGTCTGTTATATACTCTCCTTGCAATTCCTCTTCAAAGAATGCATTTTATGTCAGGTATAGCTTTGTCACTTTTTGGGGTACTGAAAGCTGATTCATATTGAGCTCTCAATGTATCAGATATTTCTTTTGGATCGTCAGTTAGTTCATTATTTCTCGTCCTTAAGGGCCCAATAGCGGCGCGCGTTTTTGTTTTCCTTTTTGCATAGCTATAGAAGTATTTTGGAATTTCCTTTATTGCTTTTGTCACTTTTTGGGGTACTGAAAGCTGATTCATATTGAGCCCTCAATGTATCAGATATTTCTTTTGGATCGTCAGTTAGTTCATTATTTCTCGTCCTTAAGGGCCCAATAGCGGCGCGCGTTTTTGTTTTCCTTTTTGCATAGCTATAGAAGTATTTTGGAATTTCCTTTATTGCTTCTACCGCCTTTTCCTCTTCCCTCTCTGTATGGTCCTTAATCAGGGCTTGTATTTCCCTATCGATACCCTCCAGTTTTTCTTTTATTGCTTTCCTGTCATTATCTCCGCAGTTGCCTAACTTCGCCTCCACTCTCTTTCTTTTGCGGAAAAGTCTTCTCTTTTGCCTCTCTAGCCAGCTCCTCTTTCCTTTTGGCTGTGATTTCGGAGCATATTTTTCTAAAATTCTCAGCGTTTTTTCTTCCAAGGTTGTTAGCATTTCTTCAGTCGTTTTATTCTCGAAAATTGTTCTCCATTCTATTTGGGCCATGTGCGATCTGATTGCTTCCCAATTTATAGTCTTGGAGTTTAAGTTAAAGGCCCCGAATTTACTTCTTTCCTCAATATGTGTATTGTCTTTTAATGCTGTCGTTATATTTGTTGATATCTCGATTAAGTTGTGGTCTGAGATAATGGTTGGGGTTATTTTTATATCAGCAATCAAGTTCGTTATATATATATATATATATATATATATATATATATATATATATACGAACTACATTTATTTGGTATTTTACGAGTTTTGGATGAATTTATGTGGGAAACTGAAGCGTTCGTTATTTTATTATGAAAATATTGGCAGGCAAACAAAATGATGAAATTACAACCATTTTTGGTACGACAATGGTCGCAATTTCAAAGATCTACGAATGACACGAATAATGAACAGACTGAATAAACGGATTTTCAGTTTTCGATTCCTTCCATTATGTTATACTGGTAAAACTTGTAAACGCTGATTGGCAAATATTTGGGAAGCCGAACATCTCTCGAGAGGTAACTTACGCATCCCCAAAAGATTTCTTTTTATATAAAATGAATTTTGCCATTTTAGGAATTCTGTCGGTACAATTAGCGAGAAGTTGCTACCCATACGCGCCTCGGTGGTGTAGTGGTTAGCGTCGCTGACTACGAATCCATCGGCCCCAGGATCAAGACCCGGAGACGGCAGGCGGCGGCGGCAAAAACCAGCTGTTTATCCTTCCACACAATAAAAAAAATTTGGTTGGTAGATAAATGGGTAGCCTAGTGGTTAAGACGCTGGGCTGGTGGTGGGGCGTGGTTCGGATTCCACGTTAAACTGTAGGTCTAAGGTCGGGTGACAAGCTTCACCTTCGTCAGAATGAACAATTGGGGTGGAAGCAAAACCAAGGTTATATCATTTAAATTCTTCCAACTGTTTAAATGATTCTCCCTTCACTTTGAAAACAAGATCACGTAGTCGTTCTAAGATTTTGGGATAGTAAAACCTAACTTTTGTTTTCGCAACACTGAAATTAACATCATTCTTCTTCTCCGGCCAGTTTTCGTAAAAACCTTTAATGTATTTCGGCTCTACAACTTTAGATGAAGGACTTACTAACACAATATACTAAATACTTAACCTTAAACTATTTATATAAATATCCGGGCAAAGCAATTAATAATAGGTCGATATACGCAATAAAAACGCGCACTTTTAAATATACAGAAAAAGGATATTTCTTGCTTCTAATTTCCTGAATAAGAATTTAACGATTACCTCTTATCATAATGCTGCACTAATATTGTATAGAGAAACTTTAGATCAATGCGCTTCTTTTATCATAAATTACTTACAGATTTTTCCAGAAGATAAAAACAAAAAATTTGAACGAACTTTTAAAACGAAACTCGCTGTAGGATGACCGTAAGTAATAATCAGTGAGCCGACAAGGCGGGAGTTCTTCAAACAATTTGCAGAAGCAGGAAGCTACCCCAACGGGTAATTATAACTTAACAGATATAACGTCGCCAAATTAATTTTTTACCGAAGGCATAATGATATAAGCACTCGTAAAATCAACAAGAATATGGCAGAGATGATAATGCTGAAAATAACAATGATAGGCTACTGCAAACATAGCATGTCGTCAATTTATTTAGCTAATTATGCACAAATCATCCAAACCAGTCTTTAAATCCTTAATCAGATATTTAATTTCACTTACTGATGGAATATATCAAAATACCCAAACAGAATTCAAACCCACCACCTCTTGTGTACCGTTCTTTAGAATTCAAGAGGTGCTGGTTTCAAATCCTGGTGGGGCATCTTGGGGAGACACACACACACACACACACACACGGCACGCACACACACACACACATATATATATATATATATATATATATTAGGCTACACACACATATAGCTGGCTCCATTATTCGTTACCTTGCTTCTCCTTAGGCTAAGAATCTCAGCCAGTAAAAGGATGCCTTTGGAACCCTTCATTAAAAGAGGGAAAAAACCCTGCCGTTAGTTCGCTTTAATCGGTTTCGATAGGACAAAATGGAACCCGAGGCCGATTCATCGACAATACACACACACACACACAGATTTGGTGAAGTAATTTTTCCCATTATAAAGAATTCTATGTTGATGTAAGATCGAAATTAGGTATACCATTGTATACATTAACCGCTGAGCGTATATTTCGACAAAATGGTCTGTAATTATGCCCAAACATATTTCAACTAATTTTTACAAAATTGTTAACTCGTACTTGAACTTTCTATCTGGTTTTTAAGTTGCTCATTATATGATTAAGTTCACAATCAGGAAGGGTTTTTTTTTCTCATAAATTAATTAATATCTCTTGGGGAAAGTATGGAAACAACAATTAAATACTGCTAAAAACCAGTATTTTACTGTTCAGTACGAAGTATTAACACAAATTTCTTCAATGACGTTTTACAAGTTTTTCTACTTTCAAGTCGCTTCATTGTTTGCTTAGAATTAAAATGCATATGAACCCATTTAGAGGTCAGCTGATTCAATGAGCCTTTAATGGCTTTATTAACGGACGTTTTAATAATGGACGAGTGAGTGGCGACGGCTCCTCCCACGTGCAAAACACGTGGTACACACTGCACCACGTCTCAACCGTCACTCCTTCCCAGTCCTATTGATTTCTTCGCTTCGGCTCCAAAATGTGTGTGTGTGTGATATTTTTTTATTTATTTAGTTATTTTTCCTGACTTGGAGGGGATCACGTGATGAGAAAACGTACGAACAAAAATGAGAACTGCAGAGAACAGAAACAGACGATTTACAGAGAAATAAAACGTGCCTCAAAGAAAAATGAAACTTTAAAACTCATCAACATATGTATCTTCAAACCTTCATTTTAAAGAAGACGGGGAACTAAAACACGAGAGAGAGAGAGAGAGAGAGAGAGAGAGAGAGAGAGAGAGATTCACCGTTCCCCAGAAATCCTTTGATGGATAATCGATGTGGGGGTGAAAAAATTGTATGAGCAAGGAAAAACGTTGGAATTTGCCGTTCTCAGGTGAATTTGCAAATGAGTAATCCAAAAAATAATAATAATAAACTGACTCCATCATTATTTCTGAAATGTTTTTTGACTGATAGGCCCTATTTTTCTTGGGAAGCGGGGTGGGAGGGGGAGTGCGTGCATTTCATTATTTAGGCCAAGGTTGGGATCAATATGGTATCTGTATCATTTCCACATAATTTTTACATACCTAACCATGAATATATATCGATAAACCCTTACACTAGCACCTGAAACGAGCATGTGGAATCATCTGGAGGCAAAATATCGTAAATTTAGGTATGCGGAAAATCCTCCTTATTCTTTTTATCCAAAGAAATAAAAAAATAAAAAGTTGCCAAAGTTTAAGAAACAAAAAACAAATCAATTATTCTCGTTATAAAATGTAGTAAAGGGCCACTTTTTGGGGGTAATTAAATAATGCCATCTCAGTGTGTATAAAGTACGGTACGAGTTTATCAAAAATAATAAAGTGACTGCGTACGCAAACGGGGTAAATCGTGTACCGTACATGGTCATTAGCGGGTGAGCGCGCGCGTAACGATAAAAACACGAATGCCAACTTAAATATCTCCTTATTAGATTATTGGTGCAAAATAAATTAATCATCAAATTTCTGAACCAATATAGCGTGAATCAGAATGTAAAATAGGAAAAACCTTTGACCCAGTGGTAGATAACGTCCCGCGAGCGCAAAACAACAATAATTCTAGTCAGCGTCGATATTTGGCACTCGAGTGCCAATCCGCCCTATTGCAAAAGAAACGAAGGCGAATAATGCTAAGGGAAGTAGGTTAAAAGAAAATGAACATTACCTTCAAACCAATCAATTTAATATACGACCGCCTTTACCTCCGTTACTTCAAGAACGCTTAAGACGCTATTTTTAGCAGCTCCATCAATGACCAGTCGATAACGGCCATTGGGAAAGTGCTTTCCAATAAATACACTCGCAATGCACACGAGAGAACATACACGCACTTTATTACAAACAATTTAAAACAAAACAAATTGCGTAAAATAACATTCACTTCATTCCCGATGCCATGCAAATATAGCCAAACTTCAAATTCCATTTATTTCAAACTATTATCGGTGTTAGAACAGAATGTACCTAAATACTACTATTACTACTACTACTAATAATAAAAATAATAATAATAATCTTTAAAAATATCTTCACATATATATATATATATATATATATCAGGGCCGTAACCAGATTTTTTTTCGGAGGGGGTTATATGAACCTATATATACCTAGGACGTCCTAGGTATATATATATATATATATATATATATATATATATATATATATATTATATATATATATACTGTATATTCAACAAAGATATGTAAATTGTTTACATTACCTTACAAGACGATATTAATTTTCTCTTCCTTTATGACATTTCTTGAAGAACATCCTCCGGTTGTATTTTTAATTGGCGGTGAATGCTCATTAAGGCCAAATCATTCAGTCTCTCTTCAGAGGAAGTTTTTCTTATGTAGGTTTTAAGTCTTCTTAGCGTTGAAAAGGATCTTTCTGCAGTGGCCGTAGTTATTGGCAGAGTGGCACCTATTTTCAAAAATGCATGAATTGTAGGGAATATTTCTTCATTGCATTCATTTAAAGAAGTAATGAAATCGATGGGCTTTTCATTTTGGTCTCTCCAAGTTCGTCTCGACATCTTCAGACTTCAGTTCTTCCTCGAACTTTACCGGAACGCTCGCATCGTCAGGCCACTGAAGGGACAAAGTTTCGCGGCAGTTTTTCACTTCCTCATCCGTCAGAGAGATGGATCTCTTCGGCAACAACGAATGCAGTTTTTGTAATACAGTTTTATGGGTGAGAAATCTATCATTTAGTTCATTTAATAAAAAGTCTAGGAAAGGCACATACGCACAACGTCTGTAATACTCTTCAACATTCTGTGTAACAAAGTGATCACCTTTCCGTCCGACCGAAGGTGGCATTTGAATTGTTGTACCCAAACTTTTACCAAAGTTTTCGGCTTCACAGAAAACTGCTTTAAATTTCGAATCGGCAGAGTCCCTCAGGGCTTGTATTTCATCTTTTAAAACTTCGGCATGGTTCAGGCAAGAAGCAAAATCACACTGTTTAGACTGTAGGAGTGTGCAAAGGCCATGCAGTAGTGCAAACACCTGACTAGCAATAACAGCAGTTAAAATGTGAAAGCCTTCATTGTAGACTCTTTGTCCGTAAAATCCTGAATTCTGTTTAAAGCTTGAGAAATTGGTGCACAAAGTTCCTTCAGTAACAGAATTGAATCTAAATGTTCAACCCACCGAGTCTCACAAAATTTCAGAAGACGGGTTCTTTTGGCACCAGGATACATTTCATTGATGCAACTTTTCAGCACATGACTTCGCTTAGGAGAATGTCTAAAGAAAGCTATTATATCTCGCATTACCGTTAAACTAGCCCTTATTATTGGCACTGAACAAGCATGGGAAAGGGTCAGATTTAGGGCATGGCTAGAGCAATGAACGTAGAGAGCTTGAGGATGCGTTTGTTGTATAATAGCTGCACATCCTTTCAATTGACCATTCATTGACTTAGCCCCATCATATCCTTGCCCTTTCATGTAGTTTACATCCAACTCCAACTCTCAGTTCTTTTAATAATGTTTCAGCAAGTGCCCTACCAGAACAGTCATGAATAGGAACAAATTTCAGAAAACCTTCTCGCAGCATATAGTTCTCTTCACTTTTTAACACGTACCTAACACAAAGAGTATATTGTTCCACTCCATAGATGTCTGAGGTCTCGTCCGCCAGAACACTAAAATATTTTGAATGACTGATCTGATTCACGATACGAGACAGGATTAGATTACTACAAATATTAATCACTTCATTCTGAATTTGAGGGCTTGTGTAGGTTGCATTTCGACCACATTCGGTGAAATGCTTCTTCAGATTCTCATCTCCACCACCAATCCTAAACCGCAGTAAAGCGCGGAAATTTCCATCATTTTGTTGATTTTCTTCCAAAATCCCAGCATCCTTATCACCCCGCAATGCAATTTCTTGTCGGCCACACCAAAATAATGGTTTCAATAATTGGTATGAGTTTTTTTGTCTTTTGGCACTGTCTAAGGTTGTACAGATATCCTTTTTTTTTATTTTCATACACAGACAAAAAATTTTGTGCTTTAACACAGCTGTCTTTGTGATAATTGCTAGTTTCGTGCTTGCGGAAATCCTCTTTTGCATCTTTCCAACGCATATACGGAGCATTAACTAATGCATTCAGTCTTATGTGATTTCCTTTACCAACTTCTACACTTTTTGCAAAGACAAAACAGTACTTGCAGAATGCACCTTCACTTGCTCGAGAATATGCAAGCCACTTAAATTCAGTCAGCCACTTCCTTTGAAATTTGAAGTTTCTTTTACCCGGCGGAAAACTATATAATTCTCCGGGTACCCAAAGATTTTTAAGAATATTATATTTTTCCTCGTCTGTACATGATTTTTCGAGGAACATGCCAATATCCAAAGACATTTGTGACTCGCACACCGAGGAAACATTTTCAGTTTTTTCACTTCTACTTGAAGTTTCACCACTGTCAGGAGGACATATTAAATCACTTTGTTTTCTTTTTTGTTTTAGGCTCAAAATAATTTAAAACACTTGCTTGCCTCTTGTTGGCCATATTGTAAATAGGTCACAGACTCACAGTACCCACAACACGTGAAAAACAAAGTAAACAGCATGACTGACCATATATTAGGAATTGACATCATGAGTGATGACTGCACATGGCCAATGGGCACATTAATAGAAAATTACGTCATTCGTGACGTAGACAAGAGGACCAATTAAAAGCAAGCAAACTTAAGAGTCGGAAGCGTAAGTTCATTAATCGACATGAGCTCCTTATAGAGTTCGGTGAGTCGGAAATGTAAATCCATTCCAGAAAATAAGAGCTCCATGAAAGGGGAGTAAGCAGAGAGAAGTATTTTGTCTGAATATATTTCTAAGTTTGGGAATAATTTCGGGGGGGGGGGGGGGGGATATATCCCCCTATCCCCCCTGGCTACGGCCCATTATATATATATACATGTAAAGAACGACGCTTGTGTAGAAGAACGTTCCGCACAAGATGAGGAGGGAGAACGAACAAATGAAAAATGAGGTAACCACCCGGGAATCGAACCCAGGATCTCCCGATTGCCGGTCAGATATGCTATCCACTACACCATGGGCCTCGATTAATCAGAAGTCGTAATTCTCCTACATACGAGCAGAAACCAATGCCCTGAGGGGGCACCTTCGCATGCCGTACATATATATGTACACACACACACACACACACACATAATATATATATATATATATATATATATATATATATATATATATATATATATAAATCGAGTGAGGTTGTAAATTAATATTAATTGATCAAGAAACTGCATAAAATAAGAACAGAGTCCAAATTGCCTCGTAAACTTTTCTTGTTCGACAAAAATATTACAGTATAAAAAAGATTTGGGGGGGGATCTAAAATAAAAATAGCAGCAGCAGATAGCTACTTAATGAACTTCAATTTTGTGTCCATCCCCCCCCCCCCCCCCCCCCCCCACTCTCTGTACCCGCAACATAAAAAAACCCTTAGAAAAAGTTACAACCGACCAACTAGTCCAACCCATCCCCCCAATCTCTTAAAAGGTTACTTCTAACCCAAAGACCATCATTTTTTTTTTTTTTATATTGAGAATACCATTTCCATCCTGCGTCCCTCCTCCCTCTCTAAGGTATGGGGCAGGGGTATTGGGGTGGGGTGGGGTTTATGGGGGATGGGTGGAAGTCAGCGTAAAAACCTGCTTTTCCTACAGCAGTGAGCGCGGGGAACCTGTTTGGTCCGTCCAAAGGTCAGCAACGCTGTCAGGAGACTCGAGGAGGCGCCGGCGCTTAGTCCTTATAAGGGCAGAGGATCAAAATGTGGTGAACACTAACAGCGAAGGGAATGTGATTGACGTATGCAAATGAACCACGCACAACCCTTATTCAATCTCCTTTCTTACACTAGCAATAAAAAAAAGGGGGGATGCGGGGATGGGGTGGGAAAATAAAGGTGATCGTTTACTCAGTTAAGTCTTTCTTAAAAGCCTTAAAGGAAATTCTGTGCTAATTACTCTTATGATCGTTTTTTAGTTCTATTGAAAATTTAAAAAGGGTGAATTGAAACGCTTCAATGAATTCATTAATTTAGCATAATATTTAGGCCTACGCGATCATGACTTCGGTTAATTTAAACCTAAGGATAATAAAGGTGCGAAATTTTATTAACAATACTATTTTGTGTAAAATAAAACGAATATCCTAACCCGTTCCTCGTAAGGGAAACGCAAATCGTTAATATTTACCTACAGTGTGTGTGTGAGTGTGTGTGTGTGTGTGTGTGTGATCAGCTTAAAGATCAAATCAAGTTTTACAGGCAAAACTTAATAACATAAAATATATTTGCAAAATTACTTTTGAAATTTGTGGTTAGTCTACAACTTTCTCTAAACAGGTTTAAGAAGTTGCTGATGGCGCTATAAACCTCAGTATTCCAGAAATATAATGGACCAGATAATCAACTTCGACAAGAAAATGGAACCCAAGTTTAAATAAGTAGTTTTAGCAAAGTGCGAGACCCAGATACAGTAACACGCGAGAAATATGTAAATAATTATGCTCCGCATTTTACATTTTTTGTATTAAAAACAACTCCGTTAATCATTAGACCAAAAGTAAAAATGCTAAAAAAATTAACTGGCAAACTCAATTTTAAAGGTCAGACTTTATTCCAACTTTTTACATTTTCCAAAAGTGTCTTCAAAAATAAAGAATATCTTTTATTAACTACACCCATTTCTGTTCACGGTCAAATTTACATCAATTATTCGTTCAAATATTCATTCCTCCGAAAATATGACTAACGTTTCCTACTTTCCAATCATCAGAATAATCAGCCGTTATATTTCTTTACTGGGTACGTACCCTACCCGCTTTATTGCCTCCAAAAGCAAAAATGCGCCATTCAATTAAGACTACGAGCAAAATAGGAAATGAATTGTTAAATTATGAGTAAACGTGTTTGGCATGCCTTCGAGTCGACAACCGTGAAGAAATGAAAGTAAGCCAAAAGCCTACAGAGCCCATTCCCAACTTAATAGGACTCGGTTGCCTTGGAAACCCTATACTGCTTTCTCTCATTCAATTATTCCTTCTTTGTACGGGAGATTTACTCCACTGATCAAGGTGATGATCAGTAATATTACTTACAAATTATTACATTTTCGGCTAAACTAGGTAGTTATACGAATGAAGTATTTAAATGAACTTTGCTTCACACGAACGCTACACCTTTATAATGTTTAAAATTACCTTTCTACATTAATTAATTAATACGGTACGATAAAAATGCACATGAAAGTAATTAGAAAATGGCTCGAAATTTAAGTAGACCTAACAGGAAAATAATTATTGCATTATTTTGTCAGTGGACGGCGAGGAGAAGCGTTCTAAATGTCAAATGACCAGTCAGTCAGTCAGTCAGTCAGTCAGTCAGTCAGTCCATGGGAATTTAAACTGAATCATTGAACTTCCAACAGTGGAACTTTCACATCCCGTCTGCCAGGAAGGAAAACCGAGTCTTCATTAATAAAAAGTATAAGAAACCATATGGCAAAATACAGTTGAAGGAAAAGTATTATGCATTAAGAAGGTACTAAAAATATGAGTTACTTGACGACTGTCGAATAAATGTCACTGGGCTATAACGGGCCTGGGAATTAGTTCTTTTATCTGTGTGTGTGTGTGTGTGTGTGTGTGTGTGTGTAAGGAAAAACCCACTAACTAAACTGTTTATCTTAAAGAGAGAACATAAAAAATAGTGAAGAAATTAGATGAATAAAAAAGTCAAATGAAAGTGTAGCAAATAAAGGAACACAGAGTGACCCTCGTTGAAAAAGTGATTTCTCAGCGAAAGTGTGTAGGAACGACATTTACTGTGACGGAGATGCATTTGGCAGCAAACGCTGTTCTGCATACTTTTAAAAGGCAAAGTGGCTCGCGCATGTACTATCCTTAAAAATTCTGCCTCCAAATTCATTTTTTAAGACGTGCTTTGAGGAAATGATTTTTGCTTCAATATCAGTAAAGAGGACACAGCCAAAGGCACCACCAATAAACACGACAAGTAACTGCGCGGCCTACATACAGGGACAGGTACTAACAATCGCATCCACTTCTCTCAACTTTATATTTAAAAAAAAAAAAGGTCAGTGATAAAAGTAAAGAAAATATGAGCCAAAGTCTCGCATAAATCATAAATGTCTGATTTAGATAAGCAGGAAATCGAAAGAAGCTTCAGTTCTTATTCCAACGAAGCAAATAAGAAAAGCGTTTCAACAATAAATACATTAAAATAAATAACAAATTTCATAACTACGAGAACAACAGATAACTAAATTAAGAGCCTATCATTATTACTGAAGGTAAAAAAACAAAAACAAAAAAAACTTGTACTAAATATTTCTATCTTATATAAAAGGTGCTGCAAAATAGCTCATCATCATAAAAACAAGAAAAAACAAAAATGAATCATTATTAAGTTTTTGTTAAGATACTTGTCATATTTGGCAGGTTGCTGATCTAAACAAGTTTGAGTAGATTCAGCGCATTTTCTAACTAATGAAACAGGAAAGTGTGTGAACAAGAGTGAATATATTACCATAACTATTATAGCGTTATATCATAAACGAATCTACAGAAATATTGCCAATAATTATATGTACATATATACATATATAACTCAGAATATACTGCAAATGAATGTATGTCCAGAATATACATAAATTTAAAATATCATTAACATAAATCTAAGGAGGTTAAATACCAATTATAATACACACAAAGGTAGACTGTGCTACGTCTAGAAGGTAATGCAGGTGATGAGTCATTAAAATGAAAAGGTAACGTAGGTTGGATCCTACGTGGCCTCAGGCTGTTGTACATGCTGTACTATCAAGAGGTTGGTTCTTTTGATCATACACCCCCATTTTCATTACTCGAGTATTTATGGGAACCAAATTTTGTTAAAATGAGGATAATCTTTAAAAAAGGAAAACCCAAGTTTATAATAATTAATAATATGAAATCATAACAAACCAACGAATCCCACTTTACATCGTCGTATTACATCAAATGGATTGAATTTAGTTGTGAGTGCATTTTAAGTACATGTGATCAGCACAAAGGCTTGTTTTGAGGAAATGAAGATCTATGCCTAACTTACATTAAGTTAAAATAGAAACGTAGATAAAGACATATTATTCATCTCTACTTTGGAATGTGACCGGATGCCAACAGTGATAAAATAAGAGAAAATATATTTCATTAAAATAGAGAATTACGCCAATGTCTTTACAAATAATAATAAATAAAAGAGTTTAAATACGAAATAAGGTGTTGATCATCGACAACTGGCATTTCATTTAACGTACTTTTTTGGTTATTGATGTTTTTGTATAATTTTTCTATTGCTAGGAGGGTTTATTTCTTGCCAACAAGAAATGGGTACATTTGCAGTTCACACAACCTAGTGTATCGAAATCTAATAAAATTTCCATCCGGTTGCCAAAATGGTATATTCTTATCGCTATTACCAATACACACACACACTATTATCTATATCTATATATCTATATATATATATATATATATATAAATAACTTGATTGAAGGGTTTGTTCTTGGGAAACCGCAACTTAGTAAGGAATAACAGGACGAGAAGGTGGTACATGTTTATTAGTCAGACGTTTCGGAAATTCAATTTCCATCGTCTAATGCTAAAAAATGACATATATATATATGGTGTGGAAAGGGGCGAATACAAGTAAATAAAAGTCAAGTTTGGCTTGTCGTCGTCAGTGTTACGCAAGAGGAAATTGGGTTCAGTCACGCCAGGCAATTAATCGCGGGAGGAGGAGGGTCACGGACGCCCTAATTGAGATAATAGGCAGTTTTTTCATATTATTATTATTATTATTTTCATCTCTTGGGAAAGGAAAAGAAACGGGGGAGTGGGAGAAGGGGTTACAATGCACGCCTTGTAACTGGTTAAATTTTTTTTTTAAATGTGGTATGAACGATATAATGATAAGGTTCATGGCTAAAAACAGATTAGAAATTAATGTCTACCCAGTGTCAGTCACTGAACTGATTTAAATGATAGGTTCGATAACTACAATTATTGACAATGTTGCAACAACATATGCCATTGCGAGACAGGCAGCGAAATTATTGTTAAAAAAAAAAAAAAATAAGCACCACCCAACTACGTGATAAAATAATTAAGGAATAAATTTTTGCAAAACTTTCGTTATCTTCGAAAATAGAAACGAAACAAAATGATGACGAAACAAACGTAAAATCTAAGCAATTCTTAAAATAGAAAATATTTACTTCATTCAACATCAGAGGGGAAAAAAAAAAAACTTTCAAAGTTAACTGAAATAGTTCGAAGTTTGAGAAAATGCACGGGCCTTACATGTACGTACGGGGAGAGAAATGCGTGTGCGTAAATATAACTTTAATATGTAAGCGAACGGGTTTGACATGTGCGTGCGCAAACTTTCTTTTACGCAGACTGTATGCGTGTTATTTAAGACGGGAAACAGTCCTGAAAGTGGCACGCACAAATACATGATTAATGAACGAGAACGTCTTTATAAAAAAGAACGCGATTATTTCATATTAAACAATCTTATGTTCCAATTTGAAATTATTATAATGATATTCGTGTTAATATACGGCTACCTTTTTCCCCAACTTGTGTACCTTCAAATACCAATTGTAAATGACAATTTACCAACATATATATATATATATATATATATATATCTCAAATTACGAACAATCTATCAAAGAAAACGTCGTTCAGCAGTCGGAGATAAGAGTAGGGCCTATCTATGAGATGCCTTTGCGATTGGCCCCGAGTGAAAGGCCACAGATATAGCGACGTATCTACGTAAGCCTAACTCTAAGCCTAAAAAAAAAGAGTAGCAAAGTAGTAAAGTATTGAAGAAATGAATATTTTCAAGTACTTGGCGATAATCATCAAAATCGCATCATATTCAATTCTGAGAATAATCGAAAAATAATATATTGCGTCTACTTTAAATCAATCACGACGAGGGCTTCCGAAAGCAACAACACATTCTTTTGTTCCGAGATCACATCAAAGAAGAGATTCTCTCTCTCTCTCTTTCTCTCTCTCTGTGCATCCCCCTCCCCCAAGCATCGAACAAAACAGACCAGATCTGGTGATAATGGAAAAAGGCCTCGGGTAAAAAAAAAAATATATATATATATACAGACTGAAAAAAAACCTGATGGGGAGGGAAATAAATTATGAGGTAAGGGATAAAATAAAATCAGAAAAGATAATAATTTCATAGCCCCCAAAAGGGGGATATTGGGGAGTGGGGGAAGAAAAGGGGGGGTAGATATAATACAAGATGTAGGGTAAATGGGGAGGAAACAGGTATTAAGGATGAGACAGGTGAGAGGGAGGGAAAATTGTGGCGGTGGAGGGCTTATTAGGTAGGTTAAGGACAGGTGGAACAGGAGGTAATCATACACTTAAAAAAAAATAAATAAATAAATAAATAAAAAAAATAAAAAAGCCTGCGGAAAAAAACATCTCAGTAGGTTACTAACCCTTTCTTCGTCGGGAAAACAATGAACCATTGTTTGCTTTTATCTGTTTAAGTGCGAATACTTTTGCCATTTTCTTTTATTCACTGCGTCAAAGGAAGCTTTCAATGTATTTACGCTTCCTATAAGGATATTATAATGTACAGATATACAACACTGCTCACACACACACACATATATATATAGGGTGTCCTATAAACCCGGAGGAAAAGGCCTCCGGAGTCCTTTTCCTCAGGAGTGTAACTTACTTCCACATTAGCCATTGTGTTATTCTACCTACAACAAAAAAAAATCCCAAAACGAGACATCATTCTGAACATTTGTTTGTTATAATGTATTACTCTTGTAAACTTAATTTAAAATAAATTTTCCTACAATACCGGAAAACCGTTTTTTAGTATTCCTATTTTTTTTTTTGTTTTCAGGTTTGAATGTTACACCATAATCAGTAACAAAACCAAAGGTGACATTCCCATATCAAATCACGGGTTAAGCCTAAAAGAAAATTTAACAGGATTGCGTCAAATTCACAAACAAACACGAGAAAGAAAAGTTCCTAATCATAATTTTCGCCTTGGGACATTTTTGGGAAGGCTGTGAAATTAAATGAACAAAAATTTATTAACTTTGAGGTGGACATTAAAATCCATTTTTGGAGATTGGGATCAAGTTCAGAATAAATAAGTTGCTCGAAAGTTAAACGAAAAGAATCATCTCTTTAATTCCATCCTCTTTTTAAACTTCATTGCTAGAAATTAAAATAATTCTTTAATGATAGTCATTGAACTTTTTTTGCGAGACGAGTGACGACGTCACATTCTTAACTAAAATGAAAATAATGACGCGTAAACCATTTCACATTTTACGTTAAATAAATTAGCCTCAGCTGATAATATATCTATTATTATTCTGTTACACCCCCCCCCCCCCCCCCCCACAAGTCTCTCAAACCCAAAGGTACCAACCATACCGCACTCATCTAATTCAGTTATAACCTCAGGAGCTGGATCTAATTGGAGAAGTAAATCGTGTATAATCTCATTGAAAAGGACCAAATCCTTCCCCAAAATAAGATTAACACCAATGAAAACGATACGAAAAGATCCGGGGTCACGTGACTGGTAATAATAGTTTTGAGTATCGAATTCTCTCGCCAGCTCAGAGTCCCTGACCCTCTCCAAGATCAAAACGAGTCACAAAGTAAACTGAAACTTCCCTCGATTAGTTCCTCACTCAAATGACGCTTTTGACCTTGGTTTTAAGTCGCAATTAGCCAATGCAAATTGCCTTAAAATAAAATCTGCCCAGTTTCCAACGATGACGACGACACCAACAACAACAACAACAACAACTACTCGCCTTACATCTAACAACTTCTTTAAAAATAAAGTTAACAGAGATTTAAGATAAAGAGAAGAAAAGAATTTTAACGCGTAAACCAAACAAATACTTTTGTAAATGCAATATCGCATAATACTTTATTTTATTAAGGTGTTTTACATCAATACAACGAAGAACTGAGAAAATAACATCTTATCAAATGAAGCAAAATTGAAATGAGTGAAATTCTATACTGCATAATTTCTTCTAAGTACTGAACCACGTGGGTGCTTCCCCGCTTTCCCCCACCCCCCAACCTCCCCACGACTTCCTTTACGTCTTCCAACATGGTAATCAGTGGGAATCCCTTTTATTCTGAAAGCGAGCCGAGAAAAAGAAAGTTGCCAAGGCCGATTGCTAGGAAAACTTCAACGATAAAAAGTAACTCTTGAATTTTAATTTATTTAATATAATAATAATAATAATTAATATAATAATAATAATAATAATAATAAGCGCGCAAAACGTCCTATTAATTTTTAATTTCCATCAGCTTTTCACAGACTCGGATTTTCTCTCTTAACTGCAATTGTGGCCAAATCTCAGTTATGTAGAAGATGGTCTTAAACTTGAAGAATATTGGTTTATTGCCAGGTCTTTGTCGTTTATTTACAGTTATCTACAAATCCCTTAATGCTTCGCAAAGCAATCTCTAGCGTTGCTGTTAAACGTGCGATAGCAGTGAAACTACAGTATGAAAATAGCCAGCTTAAACTAATAAAAAATAAAACTCTCCAAAGGAATATCTAGATTAAAAATGTGGAAAGTAAACAATGGAGATTTCTTCACTGCTGCCTCTACGCTAAACATCTGCTTCATTGTATACAATGGGCCGTTCCTGGCCACGCATTTCTAATGTTTATCTTAAGTGGAGAATGGAGAATGGAGAAGGAGGTGGTGGTGGTGGTGGTGGTGTTATTGGTGAGTACGTTGAAACGAAGCAGCTCGCACTTACTGAGAACGCATTCAAGCAGTCCTTGAACCACTTCTTACCGAATCCTCGTAAGCAATTGAGTGGATAACCTTCAATCGCAGCAGAGACATTTACGAGCGACGGCGGAAGCAAACAAACAAATCTTCGTTCAAACGCCTTTGGAACAGCGCCAAAGAGCCGGAAATACCTTCGCTAATTACAAAGACAGTGTAGCTAAACATATTTTGCTTGATTTACCATTTCGAGTGTTTTCATTCATGATTAACGCGGAGGTGTTACACGTCAACAAACTGTCACAGGGCCAATGCAAATACAACGGGGATTTTACAGCAATGTTAAAAAAAAATATTAATACAATCAAGGATGAGTCATTCTGACGAAAGTTGAAAACAATTCCGTGGCTATAAAAACAGGATAATTTAGTCAGTTTCATCACTCGAACAAAAATTATTACCAAACTGAAGACTCGAAGGTCTACCGCTAGACCAACGTAAGCTTCAACAATTACGATAGGCCTACGAAGAGAATACTTGTAAAAATATACAGTACCAACCTGACACATGCTACAATTAAGTTTAATAATTATAAACAACAAACGTCATTCGACAATTAGTCTTAACTTGAAAAAAAATATATATATATATATATATCGTAAAAAAAAAAACCCGGTTGGGGGTCGACACGCTAGTACGAACAGGAAAACAGGGTGGAGTAGAACATGAATAAAAAAGGAAATGCGAAAACAAACCCCTTTCTGACAATGAAGTACCGTTGGTATACAGCGGTGCTGTATTGCTTGTGGTGTCCCACGCAAGCTATTAATGCTCGGTGTGCTTCAGTAAAGAAAGAGAAATGTGGCATTAAAGACGACACGCAAAACTATTATAATACCAATTGCTTCGCATTCCGAGTCAAAGCCAATTCAAGGCCTAAGACAACAATAAAATAGGCTTGTACGCTAAAATAACAACAGTTCATTCAAAAGAAATGTATACGTGGGTGTGCACTACGTCTCGCAAAGAAACAAACGAACTGCCAGTTGGAAATTACAAATAATAAAAACCAAAAAAGATGAGAAAATTGTACAAATATTCCCACAATTAGCGGGAACTGCTGCAGTCCTTGGGAATGAACCGCAAATTTTGTAATATACAAGTAATTACGTTTAGAACGATCAACAGGTGCAGCTACGTTCATATACGGAAATGCTTGATATATATAAAAAGATATATTATAAAGAACGAACGCAAAATCAATTACAGTAATTTTGACTTAAAAAAGCTATTACGATATTTTATTTTTTAACAGGCTCTACAGCTAGTAATTTGGCCTAATTCGATAACGATTGAAATGATAACATTGTTAACAGACAATAAAAGTAGGCTAAAGTTATCTTTATTTTGTCTACATTCATTCAATTTGCTGATAACAATTATACTGGCAACGTAATTAGGCCTATCTTCATACACTAACTTACTCGGGGCCTATACGGTATAATTTTCATAGCCTATAGGCAAATTTGAACTACTCTTTAAAATTTAATTTTCTGTTTATACAAAGATAGACTGTACGTTTCATGGAACTGTGAAGCGTACAATAATACTGTGTCGAAATAATGGTATGTTATAAATTTCCTCATTTAAAACTGCGATGATTCCAAGAACGAAAATAAGATGTATCCGCTCCACAGCCATGATCCATAACGTCGTAACAGTTCTCTTCTCTTCCACTTTCAACCCCAAAACACCCCCTTTTATTATCATTCGACAGAAAAGGGGTCGTCAAATACTCGCATATATTAAGTGTATCCGAGTTTCCCCCGTGGCTAATTAATTCTAATTAGTAGTTTGGCTCCTGACGATACTCCGAACACGCTCGTATTATGAAAGTTAGAGGCCTTTTAACGAATTCTTTTAAAATGGGAATGGTCAGGACACTTCTTTTTTTTTTTTTTTTAAAAGGACGAGGAATGTTCGTGGTGCTAATGCATTTTTTAACGTCAGTGCGAATAGCATCATAATGACTGTATTGTGAGGACGAATTTAAAATTAAAATATTTGATAAACGTAGACGGGGTAGATGCGCTTTTGTGCTCAAATTTCGTTGGTTGAAATAGGGTCGCTCGGAGCCTACACTCATACGAATGAAAGCAGGACTGCAATGAAAGGAACAGTCCTCCACCAGTACGAATACTAATACTACTTCGATTTTTCGAGAAACCGGGGGATGGGGGGGGTTCTATTTCAGAACAGACGGCTAGACTAGACCATGTGTTTTAAAGGGAGGGGGGAATCAATTTTTCCGAAATCAGCTGACGTGATTTGGTTACAAATTGTTCGTTCACTCGTTCGTTTCCGTTCCATTATTATAAACAAAAAAGTTTCCGTCATTTCTTGTAGTTTCAACTGTTGTGCGTTCTACCGGGGACCGCACAGCTCACTCGCAACCGCGATCAAAAACGTGACTTTGAAAAGGCAGGCGGTCACGAAGCTTTTCAATTCACGGTTTGCAGACACAAACGTTTTCGAAATAGTTCGTTCACGATTTTTTTTTTTTAAATTTCAAAATGATTCGTAACATTTACACTGGTAATTATTATTTAGCAGTTACTTTATTTTCTTTTAATATAAACAGCTTGAATGAAGGAAGCACAGATTTATTTTCAGGATATCCTCGGCTTTCAGAACTGGTACGTTATGAGCATATTTCAACATAATTAAAATTGAAAGAATAACTCCAAAACACTCGTCATAAATAACGATATAAACAGTATTGAATATTCATGGCATAGCGAGCACACTCGCAACAGACTGGTAATTCAGCATTAAATTTCCGGGCTTGGGATAGGCTATAAATATCTTCTGTTTATCTTTTATTCATGTTCCGTTAAATTAAAAACTAAAAATTCAAACACGTTTCGAAATTCCACGAACACTTTTCAAAATAGGTTGTGAATATAAATAATTACAACATCAGACTAGCGTTTAATGCTTTAAAATATCCTTTGATAGCCAAATAATTCGTTAAATTTTACGTGTCGCTACAAAAACATCCGAGTTAATACCATTTTTGTACAATATACATATATATATATATATATAATGCTATAAAAAAATATAATTAATTCTAATTTCAAGTTTATACTTCATTGACGACCATTTGTATCTGATAAGAAAATGTTTTACAACTAGTGACCTTAAGAGGTGGACTTTTTCCCTTTGGTCTTGGCATTTAGCACTACTCTTCATTTCAATTGCGAGTTTAATTAGCGTACACCTGACTCTTTATACGGGTGAACATAGAGGTCGTTTTGTATCTATTACAGTCATACTTTGGAAAATAAAGAGAGAAAAACAAAACGTTTTGACTGCATTAATTCTAACTTTTACATGCAAACAAAAAAAAAAAAAGGATGTTTGTTAATATCCTTCCACAGAGTAAAAATATAACTTATAAATAACAAAATAAATCCCAAATGACTCAGCACTAATTTAACCGGAAAAATGACTTTGCTTTTAAAGACTCAAAAAAATAAAAAATAAATAATAAAATAGTCATTTGGAAATTTTTAGATAAATAATAATGGTCGAACAGACCGGGTTATTTCAAAATATTTCAATCGTGACTCGCTTATGCATATTTATTTTATTTTTTTTAAAGACCAAGTGTTTATTACAGTGGACCCATTAGTCATGCCAAGGATAAAAAATAAAGTGGTCTATAAATCCTTTGAGAGGTAAATAATCTTTCCTTTTAAGACAAGTGAATTAACACAACCTTCAAGCAAAGTCAAATAAGCAGCTTCTGTAAGAGTTCATCTATTATCAAGGATAGATCATTTATTGGGAGAAAAGTAGATTAAATTTAGCAGAAATAATTATCTAAGTGTGTTTATTATTATTAGTCGGTCTGCGAAGCTTAAAAAAAATAATATTTTACAAATATTGAGACAGGGCATTTAGCTAGGCTTATAACGGATCAATTAATATATAAAGCAAATGCTGGGTCTAGTTTTTTACTGAATGAATTATGTACGGTACGCAAGATGATCATTCAATAAAATGTAACTCCATATGTATGTGTGCCAGATCATTATCAGCGATATGCTAACAGCAACAACTGTAGGCTCCGTATCATTCGCAGCCTATTGGCTATAAGGAGAAATTCAATTAAACCGCAAATTCTACTTTCTAGTTCTGCAGGAGACACAAGATGGCGTCACATTCTCTCTATCTCTCTCTTGAAAGATGAGTTGGCAATGTCACATTTAATTTTTTTTTTTTTTTTTTTTTTTTTTTTTGCTTCACTGCTTGACACCTTCTGTCAAGCTGATTTTTATTGTTAAAACTAAATTTACAATTTTCGTTCATTTAATTCACATGATGTTTGAGTTCCAATTGCAAATATTTAGTTCACAACGCAACAAACATACTAACCATGACAGTGTTTTCATGTGACTTTTATTGCCTTGGTCTAAGTTAACATATGCATAATGATACCCTACTTAGCTAAGGACAAACTATCACATCTACTGAAAGACCAACTAGGGCTAGCCACTTACTGCATCTATGTATTTAAAGGGTTTTAATGCGGAACTCAGTAATTTGTAATAAGATATAAAATACGATTTTATTTACAAAATTGCAATTTTCTGTAGGCCATATATATAGAGAGAGAGAGAGAGTTGAGAGACAATTCATACAGCTTAGTAATATGTTAAATTAGATTGGTCAGGTTTGGTTAGTAATTAAGTCTTATGGACTGTCTGAACAGCGTCTGACATCTGGAAATTTATCACACACACACACTATATATATATATATATATATATATAAGGCCGTCTTGTTTTTCTAAAACACTTAACTAGGGGCCTATCAAAGTCAGGCCTATTTAATAGGCGACACATGCAAGGCCGTATGTGAAATGGTCCCTGTGTCATGACTTTCCACACTATAAACTAGGCATCCGCACATCTCTTTTAATTTAGTTAGGCTCAATATTTTTAAGTACAAACATGATAAAACGAGTTAATAATCTGACTTGGTGACGGAGTGTTCAAATGAAATCAATCTGAGGCTACGGTACTACACCTATATAATACATACCGATTTTAAATCTTCCAGATCAGCTAATTCAAATGACTAGCAAGTAAACAGGCGTAAAGTAGGCCTAAGTAAATAAGCAATCTTATTTTAGCACTTCAATTGGGTAGACACATTAAGACATTAAACAGAGCACAGATATTTTATAATTGAAAGTTGTTTAATTAGCCTTGAACAGCGTATCACAATCGGGTAGGCCTAGGCTAAGCCAGAGAATAGGCTAAGTTTAATAACAGTACTTTTCCGGTAGGCTAGGTTTTTATAAAGTAGCTAGGTAGCCCGTATCTCAGAGGGGAAACCAGGCCTAGTTGTATTTATTAGGATTATGCTTATAAAACAAAAAAAATTCTTGCTTTTTCAAAATTTATCCCTTGATATTAAATTTCACTTATCACCATTAATTCTTAAAATATATATTCATAATCCGTGAAAGTATAGAACACAATATAACAGCCGACATGGGGGGAAAAAAAATCCAATTCTACCGGCGACAGGAGCACTTTCCACCGTGCTCCAACACACTCCCTCTCCTATCTTGAACGCAACTAAACGGAGTCGATTTCAGAGAATCCACGATTCGGCTCGAACAGACAAACACACATGGCAGAAAGAACTGCTCTTGAATTTCATACGGCAACAAGTGAGTTGGTTTTTGTCATTTGCTAAATTAATTAAATTTTAAAAGCAAATTCAGTACATTCGGTTTAAGTAGGTTAAATGTTATGCTGTACGGCGCGTTCCACGAAATATATAAATCTAATTTCAGAAAAACGCCCTCAGTTATCAGATCCATTTTATATATATATATATATATATATATATATATATATATAATTTCATTACTTTCATTGCTTTAAAATTTTAAAAGTAAACAAACGTTTATTTTAAAAGATAAATTACACTACAGAGGCCTACAAACAGACTACAAACAAAATTTTAATTTCGTTTTGATCTCTACAAATAGGCCTATTTCGAACCAGCGATAGAAGAAAACAAAGAAAAATAAACTTATTAAGCTATTAAGTTTGGGGTAAAGTGAAGGGGTTTCGGGGAATGGGAGGTAGTAATAAGCATAAATAAAAAAGAAATTATATAATGTATTATAAAATCCAATTAACATAATTTTACGTGAAAGTACTAACAATAATAAATGAGGAAAAAAAAAACAAGAAAAAAATAAAATGGGAGTGAGGGGACCGCGTTAATAATAAATTCATGGTTAAATAAAACAATTTTATTTCAAAACTAAACTAAATATAAATAAATTGATAAATAAGACGCAAAAAGAATATCCATTTTTTGAAGCGGGAAGCGAGATTCATATTTTGATATCGTCATTTACTATTCTTATTGAGGACGTTCGAAACGTTGAAATTTATGACGATTTATTAATAAGCACCGGATCATTTATATACTCTACCGATCATAAGTCTGAGTCCAGTCTTTTTTATTAATTTATTCATGCGTAGAAACATACTCGTCGGACGTAGCTCAGACAGTTCACGTGTATTAATTATTTATTATACTAATATTCTGAGTGAAAAACCTTTTATGCCCCCCAAAGAGATAGTTATAGCGGCATTATGACTCATAAATAGCGTGGAAGAGTATGATCCATTGTCAGCCTATATATAATCTTATCACTCCTATTTTCATGTTTTAATATTTATACGAGGCCAGATGCGCTCAGAGATATTAAAGCACCAAGTGATTTATGGTCCTTGTATCTTTTTACAGATTTTTCTAGGAAACTATTTGATAATCCTCCGCACCACGAAGTGAACACAGCGTTAACACGTGAGTTAAAGAGTCCAAATACTTAATCTCCACAAACAAGGCAACAGTCAAGGAGAAACTGCAATGGATTTCGAAGGAGCAATTCAAAATACTGTACACTGGGTACGGGAAATCGTATATATATAATGTAGTTACTCGTAACAGACAAGATCGGCCTAGAAAAACTACTGCACAAGAGGATAGTATTATTCACTCTCCTTAGCATATCACTTTAAAAAATAACCTCAAGAAATACATGCAACTATACAAAAGAACCATGGAATTGCTCTAAGCACGTCTATTGTGAAAAAAAGTGTTTCAAGAGTGTAAAACATGATGGTGGTTTTATTATGATGTGAAGTTGCTTCATTTCGGATACAGTGGGTGATCTCGCATAAATTGATGGAAAAAATAACAAAACGAACTACTACGTAAATATTTTCGTTCAGCCTGCACTGCCGAGTGGTCAGGGTAGTTCGTTCGACGGGGCTACATGTTCCAGCAAGAAGACAGGCTAAATTACTGTATAGTGTTTTACTCAACAAGGCTTACTCGGTGAGGAAGGAACAGACTGAGAGGGGGCTGAAGGTTCCACCACAAAGTCCTAATCTGAATCGCAATGAACATTTGCGGAAAACAACTAAAAAATGGTTTCAAAAAGTGAAGCAGGTGTGCCTGTAGGATCTCTGGCGAATTGTCAACTCAACTAAAAATGGTAAGCAACTCCCGGAAAGGTTACATGCTCTGGTTGATTCTGTTTTCAAGATGTAAAGCCATCATCCAAGGTATAGGTGGTCGCACTAGATGCTGAATACTGGCTTCTCTTTAAAAATTGTTATTCGTCATCTGCTGCAATTTACTTGTACTCTCTTCTATTCTATATTCTAAGTTATGTATTAAACTAGAAATACAATAATCTTAGATTTTTGTTCGCCTCTTTTTCACAACTGTGTGGGAACTAAGATATATATATATATTATATATATATATTATAATATATAATATATATATATATATATATATATAACTACGCTAAGAACTAATTTTGGTACAAAGCCAAGCAGGAAGGAAGACTATTATTTATTTATTTATTTATTTATTTTATATATATATATATATATATGAGTTACAAGGAGTTACAAGGACAAGAAGTACCTCAAAAGGCCTTGCGGCCCATACCGAGGAGGTACCAATGGCAACGGGTGCCAGGAAAAATTCATACACTCTCAAATAGTGTGCAACATTCAGTCTAACCTTTTCTTGAACTGATCCACAGAGAAACTGTTCACAACTTCTGAAGGTAGCCTGTTCCACGTGTCAAAGATCTTATAGGCAAAGTAATTCTCTCACACACTAGTGCTAAACCGTTTCAAATCCAACTTCCAAACATTTTTGCGAGTTGAGTTATCATTTAACTTAAACATGCTTCTAAAATCGACATCGTTGAACCCGCGTAAGAGCTTCAAAACCTCGATGAGTTGACCGCGCAGCCTCCGAGTTTCCAGCGAAAACAAATTCAGGGCGTGTAAGCGTCGATTGTAGCCCATACGCCTAACGGAAGGAATTAACTTTGTGGCCCTCGCCTGGACTCACTCCAGCCTCTCAATATCTTTCCTGAGAGTAGGCGACCAGAACTGCACAGCGTACTCCAGGTGCGGCCGAACCAGGGAATTGTAGAGAGAGAGCACATCTCCTTGTTCCGAAATCGAAATTGCCTCCTCATATAACCCAACAGCTTCTGGGCTTTCTTTTCCACCTCTACGCATTGTTTGGTAAACTTAAGGTCGCTGCTAATTAGCAAACCCAAGTCCTTCTCCAAATCAGTGGCCTCGATATTACTCCCCAACTTCGAGTAGTCCGACTTAGGATTGGCGTAGCCAATGTGCATGACCTTGCATATACCCAAGTTAAACGGCATTTGCCATTTCTCGGACCACTCTACTATCCTATGTATCATAGATCCGTACGCAGTTGCTCGATCGCTTCGGGCGTCCCAACATTGGCCCAAAGCTTCGTGTCATCAACGAATTTGGCCATCCTACTGACGATGCCAGCGTCGATATCATTTATGTAAATGATAAACAACAGTAGCCCCAAAACGGAACCCTGAGGAACCCCGCTAGTGACCGAGCGAGCTAGCTCCTTTAATTACAACCCTTTGCCGCCTATTCTTCAGCCAGTTTCCATTCCACCTACCTACTTCCCCACCGATACCAAGCGCGCGCACTTTGGCCATTAGCCGGCGGTGAGCTACCTTACCAAAGACTTTCTCAAAGTCGAGATAAAGTATATCAATCGCCCTACTCTTATCATACACACTCAACATGACGTGGAAAAACTCGAGCAGGTTGGTGAGACACGACCTCTGCCGTCTAAACCCATTTTGCGAGTCCCCAAGTAGTTTGTAGGAATCCAAATGGTCAACAATCCTATCCGCTATTATCCCCTCTAATAATTTACCTACAATCGAAGTGAGACTAATGGGACGATAGTTCCCTGGACTTTCGTGATCCCCTTTCTTAAAGATAGGGGTCACGTTGGCTTCCCCTCCAGTCACCAGGCAACTGGCCCGTCTCCAACGATTTGTTGAAGATTGTATAGCCAGGTGGGGAGCCACCTGGTCGCGCACTACCCACAACACTCTGGAGAGGAACTGGTCTGGCCCAGGAGCCTTAAACGCGCTCAGTTTATCTATTCTATCGGCAACGACTGTCACGGTACACCGAACACTATCCAGGCCAGCACCTTCGTGCCTGACGCCTGCTCGGGGATGACGCGGGTGTCCTCCCTGGTGAACACTCCCGCAAAGTACTCGTTCAGCACATTAGCGATGTTCGCAGCGCGTCGCTGGGCTTTCTACTATTAACATAACTGAAGAACTCCTTAGGGTTCTCTTGCAGAGGCTTGCCAACAGGAGTTCTTCGTTACGTTTGGCTAGCCTAACCTTTGCCTTCACTTCAATGCACAGACGGACATACACCTCAGTGTTCTCATGGGAACGATTGGCCTTCGCCCTCCCATACGCAGCTTTCCTGTTTTGGATAGTCGAAGCGATGTTACGACTGAACCAATTCGGCTGCGTTGAAGCAGGGGTGACCTGTTTTGAGAGTATGGCAGCAGACTGCAGCACCATAAACTGGTCCCGGAATGCACTCCACACTCCCTCAACATCGCCGCCCACCTCTAACCCCATCTCACCTACGCTATCCCGAAGGCCAACAAAGTCCGCCCGCCGTAGATCGAGCTTACTGCCTCTCGAGTTACTAACGCTTCACCCAAGGGACGCAGAGACAGAACCTTATCAGACCGTGATCACTCCCGCCCAACGATTCGTCAACGGTGAGGCCAGTGACGAGGTTGTCTTCGGTCGTGGATACTAAGTCTAGAACGCTTTCGCCTCGTGTAGGCCCATAGTCAGGAAATTCTCATCAGCAAAGTCAACTAGCCTCCTCCCTTCGGCATCAGCAGTCCTGTCTTTCCACTTTATGCCGCGACAGTTGAAGTCTCCTAAAACTACACACATCCTGTAACCTAGCAGGCTACAGAGTTCGGTGTACAGGGCTGTATCCTCCTCGAGGAGGAGATGCGGAGGTCTGTACACCAAGATTAACCTATAGTTCGTCCCTCCCACGTTCAGATCGACACCAAGCAGCTCCCCTTCCGATCGGAACTGGCAGTCAACCGAACTCAACGTGTCCCTCACATATATTAGTACCTCTCCCCCATCACCACGGGTGCGATCCTTGTGAAACAGTCTATACCTGGGAATCTCCAACTCCCCAACGTAGTCCCTACGATCAGTATGAATCCAGGATTCGGTGATAGCAAAGATATCCTGGTATTCTGATGCTAAGAGTGCCCGTAGCTCGCAAAATTTATTCCTAATCGACCTAGCATTAAAAAGCACTGCACGGAGGGAGCCTTCCCTATTCTGACCGCCCCCTAGCACGACCCGCTTCCCGCTTCCCCCGGTGGGGGGTCCGTCATCAATCCCCGGGCTTGACCTCACCATCAGTGGTGTAGTCGTAATTTCTTCAGTGGGGTAACGCAACAACAATTTTTCTTATATAGCGTTTCTATAAAATTCTACAGCATTTTTACATTTTATGTACATTCCCAAAAACACGTCGAAATTGAAGGGGTTAGGAAAGAAATATAGTTAGAAAGAGTATGTATTACAAAAATGTTCAGTAGAAACAGCAAAAAATATAAAAAAATATAAAGTAAAATAAAACCAGTAGGGTAACGTTAAAAGTAAAATAAAACCAGTGGGGTAACGCCGTTACCTTGCGTTACCCCCGGACTACACCACTGCTCACCATACGGTATAGGTGCCGGTCAAGCAGCACGCCTAGCACACCTTTACCCTTGTCAGTGAGGTGGACACCATCCCTCTGATAAAGGTCCCACCTACCCGAAAACGCGTCGAGAGAGAGAGAGAGAGAGAGAGAGAGAGAGAGAGAGAGAGAGAAGAGAGAGAGAGAGAGAGAAGAGAGAGAGAGAGACTCATCGTGGGATGCAAAAGTCCCTACTAAGCCTAATTAAATAATTGAACAGTGCAAACAGATGCAAAATGATTGTCAGCGCAAAAAGCAAAGGAGCATCAATTGTGACATCATTGTGCTAATATTAATAATAATGATTAAAAAAAAACTATAGTGACACATTAGTGTCTGTTCAGTGGCCCCAATTTGGCACTACTTTTGAATGTGCTTGTCAAAGAAGAGTTGGCATTGAGCTTAGGTTTAATTCTGGTGTTTGTGTAATTTGTTTATTGAGTGTATTGTGCGTCCATGTCAAATATATATATTAAAGAGAGGTAAGACCTTTTCCAATCTAAAAATAAAACTTCAAAATGAATACAATCAACTGTTTACTTTAGCCCTTGAAAAGTATTACAAAGAAATGAGAACACGAAAGCGCAATTCAAAAACGGCCAAAAGGACATCGCAAAACATGAAAAAAAATCCACCGGCGGCGTCCTGCAACATCTATATACAGTAGATCCTCCTCCTCCTCCTTCAGGAGTCCTCTGCTGGCGAAAATGGACGCCAAATGACAATAGCAGGAATGGTCCCAAGACGCGCGATGCAGATAAGGAGACAAAAGCGCTTCGCTTCCATACACCAATTTTCTCACTGGATTTCCTTCTGAAGAAAGGAACTTCTTCCCGCCGCTCTAGGACACGCTAATCAGTTACATAAAAACGGGAAGAGTCTACAATTTACACCACTCACTATCCAACAATTACGTTATGAGACATCATAAAAAAAGTCCATTACGAATCGCGCAAGCTCAATTCTACTTCAATAAAGTCCAATTTGCGTACATATGGTAATTCAACACGTGTATACATTTTGTAGCGTATAACATCTATAAAATTTATAGAGCCTTGAAACTGTAAATCAGCTCCTTATATTTATCCTATAAATAATACGTTACAGAACTAAAATTTAAATGAATTTATTGAGGTGTACAAATTAAAGCGTACATGTAAACATTTCGATATAATTTATTTCTGAACTTCAATTTATTCAATTACATTTTAATTTCAAAAACTTCCTATCGTAAACGACAAACAAAAAGATAAACAAAAAAAAATTACAAAAAGAAAAACCAGTTCAAAAGGAACGCAAAATAACTCCTAATAATGATAATTCGTGTGACGAACGCAAATGGAACTCGAAATTATCATCATACTCACGTACATCCACGATTCGCGTACGAAAGTCACGCGCTCATGAACGCCATAAATAGTACATGATTCGTGTAAACACGATCGGGAACGTCAAGATTCGACAGTCACATGCATCTTTACCTCTCTTTAATCCTTGCGAACCTGGTTCTTTTGTTTTTTCCCTTAAACACAAATCTTGCTCCACCTTCGTTCGTAACATTCATTATAGTTAGCCAATAATAGTCACCTCCTCCCTCAAGCTCGCTTCGCTAATTCATTGTATATTCATAATACGTAATAAATTTTAATACACACCAATAATATATGGCCATGCATAAGCAAATTATAGCTAAATTTACATGTCTGTCCAGTTATATATTATATAAACTTGGAAAGATAAGATAATTAATGAACAGGAAAATATAGAATGCTTTCGTTCATAATTAATAAAAATAATTGGGATATAAATAAAAAACAACAAATAGCGAAGTTTCTACAATGAATCCATAAAAAAGAATACCGAATATTCGATCTTTAATTAGTGAATTATTAATTATTAGGAACTGCTTTAATCTATAATGATTCGTTCCAAAGCTTCACAATGTATCTATCTGCAGTGTTTTAATTGACGACAACTTTGTACGAAGACTCGCCAATGACAAATGATGCATTTCAAAGCACATCCATTCTTTGTTTCAATAAAGCACGTAACACATAGATGGGGGGCGCATCCAGGTATCTCAGTTAATAAGGGCTTACACCACCAACCCCTCTCAACAAGAGGATACACTGCATCTCACGAGTAGTTTGACCCAATACACACCAACTCTCTCTCTCTCTCTCTCTCTCTCTCTCTCTCTCTCTCTCTCTCTCTCTCTCTCTCTCTCTCTCTCTCTCTCTCTCTATATATATATATATATATATATATATATATATATATATATATATTTAACTGTATGGGTTCAAGATTTAGAAGAGGTAGAGAGAGAAGCAGAGAACGCATTCTTATGCAGCAATGTTCCCATTAGAATGACAAGAAAATTTATAACAATGGGGGTCGGGGACGGGCAGTTTGTTCGAAAGATGGGAGAGGGGGCCTGAGACCACCATGCAGCATGCACAAAGCAGATGGGGGTGGGGGTAATGGGGGAGAACGCAAGGTATGACCTGAAAAGGGTAACAATAATAGTAAAAAAAAAAAAAATTCGTAAACCATTTCTGAAGGCAACAATGAAAAGCAGAAGTGCAAAATTCATATATATATATATATATATATATATATATATATATATATATATATATATATATATATATATATATTATATATATACTTTCTCTCTCTCAACACCTACAAATCTTAGCTCTCTTAAACTAGTATTTTTTCTTGTAAAAAAGCAGTCCACAAATCTCTGTTGAGAACCATTACTTGAAAAGAAAAAACAGAACATGCATGAAATATATATATATATATATATATATATATATATATATATATATATATATATCTATATATATATAATATATATTAGTGATGGGACGATGCATCGCAATCGCATCGCGATACAATCGCACATTTTTTACAATCGCAATCGCAATTGCAATCGCATTTAATGAGTGCGATTGTTGCGATTGTGAACAAAAGATTTAAATCTCTACAAAAGTTGCTATGAAAGCTGCTCTTTCATGCGTACTTAAAGGAAGTTTAGCTAACAACAATACGGAATAATAAATAAATAATAAATAAGTCAAAACAGAAATGAAACGGGTTGCGAATTAGTTGAAAACAGAATAAAAAATTGGTTTAATATAACAATAAGTACACCTCTTTATTTGCTCTATGTAAAATTGGAATGTTAAAAATCAAGCTAACCCTATGTAGGTAACGCGTTAGGTATATTTAAAGCATAAATGAGCGTTATGTGAGGCTAAAGCTAAAACATCGCAATCGCAATCGCAATCGCGCGATTTTCAAATTCTGACAATCGCAATCGCAATCGCAACAGCGATTGTATGAAATATGACAATCGTCCCATCACTAATATATATATATATATATGCGCCTCGGTGGTGTAGTGGTTAGCGTCGCTGACTACGAATCCATCGGCCCCGGGTTCGAGACCCGCTGACGGCAGCCGGCGCGCAGCAAAACCCAGCTGTTCATCCTTCTACACAATAAAGAAAGTGGTTGGTAGATAAATGGGTACCCTGGGTAACCTAGTGGTTAAGACGCTGGGCTACTGGTGGGGTGTGGTTCGGATTCCACGTTAAACTGTAGGTCTAAGGTGGAGTGAAAAGCTTGACTTTCGTCAGAATGAACAATTCTGGTGGAAGCTAACCAAAGGTGTGTGTGTGTGTGTGTATATTGTATATATTATTTGTTGCTGCTACATATGAATCTTACTGAAACGGAAATGTTAAGTAACACTTGTTTTAATCTTTGTATCTATATATTACACAAATAAATTGCATCATTTTAATATATAATATATATATATATATTGCATAATTTATGGGTTACTCATCTTCAAAAAAAGTACACATTGCACCATTGCATCACATCATATTACAATGGGTGTTCAAGATACATTATACTGTAAGGCCATCCGCGGGTCTGCCACGATGTAAATCTGAGAAGTGTATAACGTTTTATGTTGTAAAAGGCTAACTTCATTTACAGATTTACATAATTATATAGAATTACGTGAACTCTGGTCTTAAACCGAAAATTAATTTAAGAATCATCTGGGCATATATATATATATATATATATATATATAATATATAGATATATATATATATATATATAATATATATTATATATATATATATATAAAGACGAAGTGGAGTCGTCTAGAAAAGTTCTCTGTAAAAGGGTTGGGTACACAGTATTGGGTATTCGGAATGCAGACTGTTGCGTCATGCATGCACGAACTTTGCTAGGCATGGAATTTCCAGTACTTTTCAGAACCCAGTCAAAGACTTTATTACATCCATCAGCTATCCACGTCACACGTTTCTGGCGAGATTTAAAGCCTTACAACATATTTATTAGGTATTAGCTGTTGTACTAATGCAGTGATGGCGAACCTTTTTATCCAAGTGTGCCAAAATTCGTGTTTTTTAAATAATGATATTGTTGGCGTGTCACTTGCATACATGCATTTTAAATTTAACTACAAAATCATAGATAGCTGACTTATTAATCGAAAGTACTAGGGCGTAGACGATTTATTGCAGTTTTTCATCAGAATACCAAACATTTTCAACATCCATCGCGTGTCACCTGAAACCCTGCGGCGTGTCACTGCTGACACGCGTGTCATAGGTTTGCCATCACTGTACTAATGTATGGTAAAGGCTACATCATTACATATTTATTAAGTTCTTATTACTGGTATAAAGCGTATTTATAACTTACGCTATAACGTCTATCGCGTATGGAACTATATTTACTCGAAAGTAAATTTACACGAAAAATATGAAATAAAATAATTCGATGAATTTCGCTCAAACATTAATATGCTTTAGAGGACGCCCTAAAACGTAACTAAAGACCCTTTAGCCGACGTTCTCATATGGCATTCAATACATAGTTCATTAAATCTCATTAGCGTATAACGGAAGAGCATTTCCATGCATCACGACGGGCTCGAACCGAGACTGAAAATGGAATTTTGTTTCGAAACTTTGTGACTTATTCTTGGAAAGAGAATTTTGAAAAGGAAATGAAGAAATATTACCGAACCATTTTTTATTTTTTTATTTTTTTTAACTCTCTCTTCCCCAAAAACTTGTTACGAGACTTTATCCAAACCACGTGTAACATGGCTTTATTCATACCCGAAGGCATGCAAGGGCAATCGCTATGCAGAAAATGAAGTATAAAAACGGATGCAAAAAAAAAAAACAAGATGAGATAATTGTGTTGCAAATTGAGCGCCTCGAGAGCGAGTGTCGTCGAACACGAATGAAATCGAATCAAGAGGTTAACACCCCAAATTGAATACTCTACGACATCTCCAATCAACCGACGAACACGGTCTTCCATTACAAAAATTTCTTCGGTGTATTTACTGCAAAGGAGAAATTTTTTTCCGCTCTTCGTCTTTTTCCCAGCAGTGACAATCACTTTCCAGCTTTCGTCCATAAATGAGAAATCCAAAGGTAGGACCCTAAAAGAAAGCACTTATCAAATTGATCCATTCCCAATGTAAGATTTTTAGACTTTAAACGAGCGTGATTTTCCATAGAAAATACCTCTCGATTCCAAAATTCGTCACGGTCTCGTTTTACTCTTTCCCAAACCCAGAATTCTCACTTCGATCATTCCCATTTTGGGACTCATTCCCATTTTGGGACTACGAACAGAAATGGGAGTGAAATCAAATGGGAAGTAGTCCCTACGTGCGACTGCAACTCAGTCTCATATGCGAGTTGCATTTTTACTAGGGAATTCTTTGTACTGTAACTTCTCATTTACATATATCTTAAGTGAGAAGATACACATTTTTATTTAAATGAGACTCGAACCCATGGTTCATGGTATGTAATCCTATAATCATACTGGTCCATCCAGGTTATATATATATATACAGTGGTACACAAATGCGTGTGAAGTTGGAGCTAAAAGCAAAGAAAAATATGGATAGACTGAGCTGAAAGCAACTTCCTCCTGATTCGATTTTAAAAGATTCGGGCCCTCTTTCTCTTTTCATGAGAAGACTATAAAACAATTAAACGAGATCAACAAATTTTTGTTTAAAAATTTACGATTTTCGAAAAATTAAAAATTAAATAAAAATTTTTCATTAAAAAAAATTACGAGTTGAAAGAAATTTCCTCAAACTAAATTAGTGGAACGAGGTTTCCTACGCAATTATTGGTTGAAAATAAAGTATCGGTGGTACACCAGCAAATGGAGCTCGGAACAGTTGTTATATCTGATATGGAGAAACTGGTTTACGAAACCGCTTCTCCAGGGTTCGAACCCCTCCTGAATTTTGACGCTTTCTCTCTCTCTCTCTCTTTGGTCACACGGCTTCCGGAATTAGACGTTATGGCCGCAAACGATATCACACGCAGTAAGAAATGAAAATAAGACAAACCAAATAGACACACTCACTCTCATCTGTGTGTGTGTGTGTGTGTGTGTGTGTTACGTAGGGAAAGGTAGCTAATAAACCCAAGTATTTTCGCAATTCTTCGTGAAGGAAAACCCTTTTAACATTAATTTTGTGATAGGAGATTAATAGTTCTGAAATGAAGCAATGTCTCCAGTGTGTGTTTTGAATAGAATTCTATCAATGAATCGCGACCGACTTCCTTTCAATCAAGGATCAGAAGTCGCGCGAAACCGCCAAACGCGATGTCTTCACTCTTCAGACAAATCCAAGGTCTGCCTTCGCAACACCCCATCTTAACTGCTCTACACAACCCTGGATCTGATTACACAATTCGAGTCAACAGCTGACGCCAATACCCCAAACCTCCAAAACCATTTCAAAAACGTTTGGCCTTACCCACCAAAACAATCCTTAACCCCCATCCACCCTCCTAAGGGGGAAAAAAGAAAAAAGAAAAAAAGTTCTCCCCGTTTTTATCCGTTAAATGGAATAAAAAGATTCTTAAGAAATAATTTTTATTTTCGTAAACTTTTTTTCGAAAGAAAGAAAAAAAAAAATCTTCACCAGCCTTTTTCTTTTTTTTTCTTTTGCGAGATCTTTTGTGACTTTTTATTTATGGTTTCCTCTTTACCTTTTGTAGTTTTGTATTTACGAGAGACTATTTTCGTGCGCAAGAATCCGATCAACTTTCTTCTTTTTTTCACTCTTATTCAAATATTTTCTCATTTGTAATTTGCATCAATATATATATATATATATCTATATATATATATATATATATATATATATATATATATATATATATATATATATTATTCTGGATTACAGCTCCGGCTACTCATAGCGGAAATTTCGAGTCCCAAAAATTTTTAGGAGTAAAGAGTATCATCTCAATCATCTACTACTGTAAAATAATAATAATAATAATAATAATAATAATAATAATAATAAGAATGTTGTTGTTGTTGTTTATGACAGGGCTAACATTAATTTTAATAAATTTGCAATGGCATAAATAAATTATGGCAACCTTTAAACGAAGGTCATTCGAGTGATACAAAATCGAGTTTAAAAAAAAGAAGATATGAAATTGGTAGAAAAAGGAAGAACGACGTTTTATCACCGATATTTGCGCTAAAATTTACAATTGTTTACTCATTTATATTCCTGCCATTTAATGCTCTTAAAAGTTCATTTCCGTGAATTCCAAAATGTTTGTCAACTGTCAGCTGTTTACAAAGTTGGTCTCACGTCTGATTAATAATCCGGTCTTTAGTACTGTGTGTGTGTGTGTGTGTGTATTACGAGCCAACTGACGTGGCAACCTCTTAACACAAATATAAATCAATGGACGTAATTTCGGCGAATCTAATAAATAATTTCCATTTAGAACGAATAATATTTCAACAAAAGTTCGTTCATAAAATAATTTTAGGGTATAATTCTTGAATGCAGATGAACGTTAAAGGAGTTTTTTTTTTTTTTTTTAAGTTGATGGTATTTATACGTAGTTTCTGCATGGCTCGATAAACATACCCACCAGACTTGCAAGATACATATTTTTTTGTTCCAGTTAACCTTGAGATTCATCCACAAGAAACAACTTCCAATTCCGATTCATTTATTTTACTTTTTTTATTTGGACTTTATTTAGTTTTGCTTCGTTTAAAAGTCCCCGAGAAACTTTACTGTTATGAGGAAACCGTCAGGGGAAGGCGGACGACGGGGAAAAGAGAGCTTTATGGCCTGTATTTATTCCCTGGAGGGAGTTTAAAGACTTTGAGGAGGAAAAGGAGGGACATTTTAGATTTGGAGGGACGAAGGGGAGGTCAAGAAGTGGGGGAAAGAAAATAATAATGGCTGTCAAGGGATTTCGATGTACAGTAGATTTATGGAATTAGGGGTGAATGCATTAAGAGGGAGGGGGGGATGTGTTTGTTTGTTTGTTTGTTTGTCCAAGTGCAGTGGGAGGCGGGAATGAGGAAAAATGTTTAAATAGTGATTCCAAGAATTATACAGTATATATATATATATATTTAAATGGCGGTTACAGGAATTTATATACATACGAGTGTATATATATATATATATATATATATATATATATATATATATATATATATAAATAAAATAATCCAATCAAATCATTTTAGAATTCGATTCTAAATTTATAGGTTAAAACTGCGAGTCAGAAAGAGGATCTTAAAATAAAATATATCTTCAACTAAAAACTTTGTAAGTTAAACGCAATTTATGCGAGTGAAATTTGTAACAAATAAAGCTAAATCCATTTCATATAAATTATTTAGATTCAAAACGTGAAGTCAAAACAAATTCTTCAAATTACACAATTTTGAAATTTCACCTCTCTCTCTCTCTCTTTTCTGATTAAGATTTATTTCGGGATTAAAAGGATTACAATGATTACGAAAGTTTTCTTAAAGGGGAAAAAGTGCTTTATCTCAACTCTTTTAATTTCAAACATTGAATAGACTTTTATTTATTTATCCACAATAAAAAAATTGGTTGGTAGATTAACCACTAGGCTACCTAGGGTACCCATTTAAGACGCTGGGCTGCTGCTGCTGCTGCTGGTGGTGGGCGTGGTTCGGATTCCACATTAAACTGTAGGTCTAAGATGGAGTGACGAGTTTGACCTTCGTCAGAATGAACAATTCGGGGGGAAGCAAAACCAAGGTTAACCGAGTTTATACCTTGGCAAGTTTTTGTTTTGTTTTCGCCGGAACTGTTCAATGTAACAAAGGTTAAGCTTGTTGCTCCACCTTAGACCTACAGCTTAACGTGGAAACAACCACAACACACCAGAAAAGTAAAAAATAAAAATTTCTCGCCCAGGATCGATCTCAAATCCTACCAATCAGGAACCCAGCGTCTTAACCACCAGGCTACTCGCAAAATTCCCATTTACTTATGAGCATATATATATATATATATATATATATATAGAGAGAGAGAGAGAGAGAGAGAGAGAGAGAGAGAGAGAATACAAATATGGAATAGTGCACTAATATGGAATACCTTAATTATTCCAGTTTCATATAGAGGGCATTCTCGTTAATACATATTTCAATAGCAAATTGGGCGCAAAACTTCAGTTACCGTAATATGATCCCCGGAAGCGGGTTTGTGTTAATAATTGACCCACACATCTTTCTTTTAACATCTACAAAATATTTACGAGGCAAGTAGTTTGCCTTGTACCATTTATAGTTAACTTTTATTTCCATTGAACCTGTTGTAAGTATGGAAGTATTACAACTTGTTTGTATAAGGAACTTGGTGTCATAGATTTTATACGATAGAAATCTTACCCCCAATGACAATATGGCGGGTACAGTAATATGGAATACCTAAAGGAACATAGATATGGAATAGTTCCCGTTTCTATTCGAGTTTCATGGAGAAGAAAGTAAGGTTTTGATGCTTGTATTTTGTAAATGGGTTCAAAGTCACGGGAATTTATCCTCTAAATCAGTGGTTCTTAACCTTTTTACTACCATGCCCCCTCTAGGAATTGGTCCTTCCCTCCACGCCCCCCTTCAATCAAAATAACATTCTCAATAACTTCTCAATATTAGCCCATGCTCTCGTTAAGAGAATAACAAATACAATTAGAGAAATTCCTGTTTCTAGGGGGGCGCGCCCCCCAGGTTAAGAACCACTGCTCTAAATCCATTGATTTGTCGTGAATCCGATTTTGTTGCAGAAGAAATGCAGGGATAAAAAGACCATGGCAGCAGCATCATTGATTTGCTATCACCCGCAACACAAACTTTTACCAGCACATTTACACCTCAGGACGTCTCTCCAGTTCCCGTAATTCAACGTAACTATAGCAATGGTGGACGAAAAGCTGGAACTGCAACTGTGGTTACTTCTACACCATGCAAGACTAATCTTGAAAAGTATTCCCAAGCTAGACCTACCAGAGGAGGAAGACAAAAGAAAAATTTGCGTGTGATCGAGTGAGGCCTACGACCGGTCATCTCTTCCAGAGAGATACGGAAAGTTACGATGCAGAGTTACCAAAAAATAAACCTACAAATCATGACAATGCAGTATTTGTTTGGTAGAGGGAATTTTGTAGACGATTGTAAAGGTAAACAATGGGTTTTGCGTATGATATGTGAGAAGTGGTGTCACGCAGAATGTGCAGGCTATGATTCAGGTTCATAGCTATGTATGTGATTTTTGTAAGTAAAGCAAGAAAAGTACTAAAGTATCTTTTTGGCTTTGGTATTCCATATTTGAACCCTTTTTTTGTCATGGAAAAGGCGCGTTTTATTGTTTTTTCTTTTTTTTTAATACTATCGTGTCATAAGTGCATTGTTTTTGTTATGAAAGGTAACCGGTATCATTTCAAAAACAATTCCAGTGTTTCGGCATTCGTCGTTGGATTATACAAATAAATTTTTCACAAAAACAAAATGGTATGCCATATTTGTCGCCCTTCCTATATGTATATACAGTACTGTATATATAAGTTCAGACAGTGAGGAAACGTATGTTGAATGAAAAGTCTCTGAAAAGAAAAGCCATTAATGTTTAAATAAACACAATTCAACCAACCAACTTGACAACTAAAATGTTCTCGATTCGAGTAACGCATATATATGCAATATATGCAATACTTTTCCGACTCTTGAGTCCTGAATTAATATTTAAAGATTTCGTAACCCATTTTTTTTTTTTTTTTTTTTTTTACGACGATCATATTTTGAGGTCAATTTTACGAGTCCATTTTGGCATGTAAAAGATTTGCCCAAGAAAGAAATCGCTTGACCAGTCATTGTCGAGTCACGAGGTGCGCGACCAACGCACGAACGAACGAAGTAACACGCACACATTCAAAGGCCAACATGTTTTCAGCGGAAAGGAATTTTAACTTAAACATTTATCATTAAATTATTACTACTATTTTATTAATATATATATATATATATATATATATTATATATATGATACACATATATATATATATATATATATATATAATCATTGAAGCTTTGCCAAAAATGTTTGAGCTAAAAAAAGAAAGTTTTGAAGAAAGTATCATAAGATGGGGGAAAAAAAGTGTGTAAAAGTGTCATGTAAGTAATAAAAAGTTTGAAAACAACTTTTATTTTTAGAAATGAATTGAGGAAGGAAAAAAAAAAAAAGATAAAATTAAGACCAAAAGGTAAGGAAGGAAAAGAAGATGAAAAAGAGAGATATAAAGTCATATTGCAATTACGTTCTACGTGAACAGACGTATAAATGCAATATAATATATAAATATATATATACACACACCATATGACCTTGTGGTTTTACATGAACATCCTTGTTCATTGGGAGGTCAGGCTCACGGCCCTGCATCTCGAGAGTTCGCTCGAAGAAGAGTTGTTCTTTTTTATTTATCTCACGTAGCTAGGTACACCCGGCTCATCTGGTATCATTATTTCTCTCGATATAAATAGTTTTGGCCCTCAAACGATAATGTTATTGTCCTTCAGATTTGAGGACGTTCCTTGTCTAACCTTCAGTTTAGGGACACTGCAATTTTTGCCTTTCCTGTTTTTCAATGCTGTTAACATGATTATAAGGTTCAGCTTGAAATTAGGAACCAGTTTTTCAATTATTTTTCATGTGCAAATTATGGTGTTCTCCTATTTTCTTTCCAACGAATGGAGAATTACCTTACGTAATCTTTCCCAGTAACCTTGTTCTTTTCGCCCATTGATTCTGGCAGTAAAACTTCCTCGCATTTCTTCTAGTTTCTTCTTTTGCATACAGATACATTAAGAACATTCCAGCAACATTCCAGTTTTATATTCATTGTTTACAGCAAAGAAATCATTACTTTTCTGTCCCTTCTTTTAAAAGTTTTTAAAAACTGTCCTCGTATTCTTTTGGTCTTATTTCTTGCTACCTTACTACGTGTCACAAATACATAGCTCATACTTACATAAATATGTGTGTGTGTGTGTGTGTGTGTGTACTGACCACAGCAATAATTATTTTCTTTTAAAAAAATTTTAAACTTGGTTCAGCAAAATTAATTTAAAATTAATTCCAACGTTAATTACAAAGTAAATACGAGTATAACGATATTAGCAAGAGCTAAAATTCCTCTCTACCATCCATGATGACTTTATGTACCATGCGTCATCAGCAGTAGACTTGTCAGATGAATTAATGTATGGTAGGCCTTTTGGTGGTGTTGCTTTCTTATTAAGGAAAAATTTGTCAAAACATATAAAATTTTTAACAAGCGATAATGTAAGGTTGTTAGGCATTGAATTACGAGTGAACAATGACTGCATATTAATTGTAAACTGCTATTTACCATGCAACAACGGCAGTAATCTAGATGAATACATTCATTTGCTGTACAAAATTAAGTCATTATCAGATAACCCCAAATATTCTCACTGTATAATAATGGGGGACTTTAACGCGCATGTGAACTCGGAATTCTTTGTAGAATTGGGTAATATGTGCGAGTCGGCCAATTTAAGTATAAGTGATGTAGATGTATTAGGGGTAATTTTACATACGTTAGCGATATGAGTGGTACCACCGGGTGGATTGATCATTGTCTCACTAGTAATAATCTAAAGGATCGAATTGTTAGAGTTCATATTTTGCATGATTTCCTTCTTTCTGATCATAGACCATTAGAAATATTAATTAACGTTACCAATTTATGCGCAACACGACTTAACAAGAATTCAATAGGTAAGCATAATCGCGTCGATTGGGCCAATGTTAATACGCAGCAGAGAATAGAATACAAAGACAGAACATGTCACCTCTTTAATAATTTAGAAATTTTGCACCTTGCCTGTAATAATCCTTGCTCAAATGATTCTCACTGTAAACTCATAGATAGGTACTATAGTAAGATAATATCCCTGTTAAGAGAAGCAGGAAGCCCCCTGATTAAATCTTACAACTATCATACTAAGGTTATTCCTGGATGGAATGATTTTATTGCCCCCCTGAAGAGGGAATCGAAAGACGCCTATGATTTGTGGTGCTTTCATGGTAGACCCAGATTAGAACCAGTATACATGAATATGTGTAGAAGTCGGGGTCAGTATAAGGCGGCCATAAGGCGATAGAAACAGGAAGAAGAGTCTATTCGAGCATCAAAAGCCTGTGAAGCTTTAATAAATAACGATAATAACAAATTTTGGAAATTTGTTAAGAATCAAACGGGTGTCAAAAATGTCCTCCCTCCGACAATCGATGGGGTGTCGGGGGAGGATGAAATTGCAAAGCTGTGGAAAAACCACTACTCTAACATTCTTAACAGTGAGAGTAGGGATAATCTTAAGATAGATTGCAGCGAAACGATTGTGGGAGGGACAAGGGAAAATATTTTTATATCATTTTCTGAAGTAAAGAGGTTAATTAAAGAGTTAAAGACTGGTTCTGCGTCAGGGGTAGATGACTTATCGAATGAGCACTTAAAATATGCAAATGACGTAGTATGTCTGCATATATCATTGCTCCTATCAGCCATGCTTGCTCATAGCTATATCCCTGCAGAGTTCATGAGGGTATATATCTTGCCCCTGGTAAAAAATAAGTACGGAGACATTCTGGCCAGCAATAATTACAGGCCTATTGCTGTCGCTTCCTGCTTCTCGAAACTACTAGAAAAACTCTCGTTACTCCGATTAACCCTTTACTGCCCAAAAGGACAAATTTACAACCTTTCAAATACACGCATTCATAACTTAACCCTACAAAGTATTTTGGCAGTAAAGGGTTAAATGATTTCCTATGGACATCTCCTAATCAGTTTGGCTTTAAAAGGTCCCACTCAACTGACCTGTGTATCTATGTACTTAAAGAAACAATATCTAAATACATTGACAGTAATTCAACCATTTATAGCTGTTTCCTTGATATAAGTAAGGCATATGATAGGGTGAAACACAATATTTTATTTGCAAAACTAGAAGAGAGGAAGGTTCCCATGTACATATTAAATTTATTGAAATTTTTGTATTCCCACCAATCTTTCACTGTTAGGTGGGGCAATGTACTATCCGAGTGTTTTGGCTCCTCTTGCGGGGTGAGACAAGGCTCCTTGCTCTCCCCTATGCTGTTTAATGTGTATATTGACGGATTAATTGCTTCACTTAATGAGGCAACAGTGGGATGTTGTATAGATAACACAAGGATAAATAACTTAGTTTATGCCGATGATATGGTGTTAATAAGTCCCTCTGTTAAAGGTCTGGATCAGCTACTAAACGTCTGCGAAGTGTATTCGCAGAAACATGATATTCTTTTTAATGTTACAAAAACTAAGGTTATGCAATTTCATCCTAAAAGCTGTAATCAGCAAGCTGATATAAGGTTTAAAATAAAAGGTGAAGTAATTGAGGAAGTACAAGAGTTTAAGTATTTGGGTCAAACTATTACCAGCTCCTTGAGTGATGACTCGGATACAAGAAAACAATCTCGAAGCCTGTGTCTAATGCAAAGAATTAAAAAATCAACGAACTCGATCATCCAAGTTATCCATGAGCTGCCATTTATCCTCTAAGCTATGGACTTCTTGGTACGAAAACGTCTGTCTGTAGCTCCACTTAACTTCGACAGTGCAGTATTATTTCTAATCAATTGTATATATTTCTATCCTTAGTATATGAACTGTCATTGCATTAATAATATTTGTCATATGGACTATAGTCTGCCAATAAACCTTTTCATTTTCATTTATAACGTAGGTAAGAGAACGTTCGCGCATACATCCTTTTATAATATCCACGCAATAATTAGAAGGCGTAAGAGAGGACAAAACGTGACTTGTATCATTTCCCTTTTTACACGAAGTACTAAGTTAGGTTGGGTTAATATTTAAGTTAGAAATGGTCGACGTGGAATGTTCAATTGAAGACAATTCAAAAGCAAAATTATCATTATGTAAAAACACCTCAAAATTCCTTAACACACACACACAGAGAGAGTCAATATCGTATTTCTTTTGGCCGTTCAGGAAATCACTTTTCGGAATTCTGAACCTGACACTGTGATCAGCTGATTCCTGACAATGGTCTAACGGAGGGGTTATAGATAGGGATGGACTGCTTCGGGGAAGAGAAGAAATAGGGCAGTTAGGGTAGAAGGAGATTACTTTTAAGGATAAGGGCTAAAGTTACAGCGTTAAGGGTATCTAAGGGTTCAAATATATTTGGTGTCCGTGGTGAACGAACAAAGTTTCCTCATTTCTCTAAAATGTGATTTTTTCCTTTCAGCCAAACTGCCCCTCACATTCCCGCACTCGAAGGAATTAATCATGGACGCCTTAAAACATTATTCTGAGAAAGTTTCGTCTAAAAGGTGGTTTTAATCCAGGGTTGGGAAGGGCAAAAGGTCTCCTGCTTTCGGTCCACGATGAAGGAAACAATCTTGAACTGATGACGAAGATAGAAAAAAGGGCATGTAGTACAAGTGTGGCCTCCTACTTCGACGGTCAGCCAAAAATATCATCATATATATATATATATATAATATATATATATATATATATATATATACACGTTTGGTTACCGTACAAACCCACGTTATTTTCACACATTTTCATATATTCAGTTCTGTATCGCGACATTCATCTAAAAACTTGATAAATTTAACCAAACCTTACCTAACTTAGGGTTACGTTAATAATATCCCCTTCTTTCATGACAAAACAACATTTATAAAGATAAACACTTAATGTCGTGATACGCACGTCTGTGTCACGATGGGCTTGTGTATCTTAAATATTGTCGCGATTTCGTAAAGAGAGAGAGAGAGAGAGAGAGAGAGAGAGAGAGAGAGAAGGTACTTAAATTGTAAATTAAGTTTTACCTTCATATACATACTGACCTACACACCTTCATGAGTTTAAAAAGGGAAAAATAAACACGCCAAACTTTTATTTACCTCTAATTATCATATTCCCAAATTGGGGGTAACACCCCCAACAAATCCCCCCTTAAACAAATCGATTATGACTCCCCTACCGCGAAGATTAATCCGCAAATGATCTCGTTGCACGCAGTCGCTATTTCCTTCCGAAAAATTTAAAAAAAAAAATGGTCAGCAGCCCGTCCTTCCTTCCGCCGCAAATGCCGGGAATACCCGATGGCCTCTCTTACCCGCCCTATCTCGCCATTACACAATGACAATAAGGTCATATGATCGGGACACGAGAACGATCAATGGAGGGAAGAACAACAAAACCGCGTCAAAAGGATAATTGAAACGACTGGAAAATTCCATTACTAGAAAATCGATTTTAAATTTTGTAAAACATTTTAATTACGGACGACAAAAATTAACTTTTGTTGTTGTTGTTGTTTTTGTTTCCCACAAACGCAAAAATAATAAAAGAAAAGAAATTAAATAAATGCAAAACGATCACAAGAATACACAAAGAAACTAAAAAAAAAAAAAAAAAAAATGACCAATAATGAACAGCAATCACGCGCTATCAACTTTTTTTTCCAACTGTAATTATTAGTGTTAGAAAATCATTTCATATAATAAAAGGTGTAATATATATATATATATATATATATAGAGAGAGAGATGTCAGGTCATCGACCACTGTTTTAGGTGATAAAATAGTGAACATAATATGGGAACGTACTTGTAATTTTTCACACATTTACAGTAATGTGCAGGTGTTATATAAAATATACGAGTAAATGTTCTTATGTGAAAAACTTCTTAATTAATTTATTTATTTACTGTTCTATTTATGCATATACAGGGGACATACCATACACTGGGTGTAACAAGAACAAACAATAAATAAATAAATATTATTACTACTGCTATTATTATCATTATTATTATTACTAATAATAATATCTGTAACGTAACATCAGAAATGCCGGCATTTGTTCTTCCTAACCTGAATTAAAAGTCAGAACAACACCTGAGGTGAACCTTTATTGCCCTGAGGTACACCTGGGAGAAAGTTGTGTTAAGGTCACGAGACTTTAACCTTTCATCTTTTAAGCTTTTGGGCGACACTTAAAACTCAAATTAAATTTACAAGCTCTTATTAATCCCCCCCTCCCCCCAAAACAAAAAATACAACAAAAGAAAATAACCACAAATCACAAAAGATTCAAAAGTTCACAAATTATACTTTATTTCATTTTAAAATTAAAATTATTTTTATTGTTGTTATCCCTTCCTTTTCCTTCAGTTGATACCTCCTTTTTATTTTATCTTATTCAAATCCAAAATTAAAATTTGCATTTACATTCCAATTGTTAAGTGCACAGAATAAATACATTTAGCTACTTGCGAGTCCAATAATAATAATAATAATAATAATAATATTAAATTACACTATTTTTACCATATAAAATATTACGTTCGTCATATTAGGGGGAAGCATTTAAACCTCGTCGGCGTAAGATATATTAAAATAGAACCATTACGCGGGAAAACTCTCTATTCATTACATGAAACTGAATAAGAAAAAGTTATCGTCAGAGAGACTCTGGAGAGGAAAAAGCCTCTCATCACGATACCGACCATAAAGCTAAATGTTATTCTCATATACAAAAGCCGAGTATCATAACAATTGTATTCTAATGATGGACACGGGCACATGATTAAACCATCGAAGGCAAGGAGGAAACTTAATCCTATTGTTTAGCGAGCCTTAAAGCCAACTTTAACCTTTCCAGTTGACCTGCACCGACCTTCATGGAAAATAAGGTCAAGAAAATAAAGAAGAGAAGACACCAAAGAGAAAATAAAAAAAAACAAAAAAAAAGATTAAACTGGTTTCTTCTTTTTGTAATATAATAATAATAATAGCGGACAAACAAAGAGTTATGTTCAGTAACTCTCTCTCTCTCTCTCTCTCTCTCTCTCTCTCTCTCTCTCTCTCTCTCTCTCTCTCTCTCTCTCTCTCTCTCTCTCTCTCTCTCTCGTTGCCAGCACTCAAGTTTGTGAGCTCATATAAATTTTTCTTCCTGTAATAAATGGTTCTCTCAGTTACAAATGGGCATTTCCGAAAATTACACCTCAAAAGCAATCGTATATTATCCTTACAAAGAAAAAAAGGAATGATAACTATTCAACGTTAATAAAACCCGGATAGAATATACACGAAGAAAATAACCAATAAATAAACATACAAACATACATACATACATACATACATACATACACACACACACACACATATATATATATATATATATATATATATATATATATATGCTGCAGTTCAATTAAGCTGAACCACAAAACAAAACTTTCCTGTTCTAAATTACGACTACAGTTACACACAAGTTAAATAAGTTATGATTAAATATTTAAGTTTCAAAGTTGAATTGAACTGCATGGAATCATGAACACACACACACACACACACACACCTCTTTCAGAAGACACGAATGTTACTAACCTCAATATCTCCCGACTCGACTCCTTATTTGGCTTTGTACTGGTCAACGTAGCCTCGAAATATAAAGAACAAAGCGCCTTTAACTGATCACATTAATGAGCTCGACTCGTTTTTATTATCAAGTTCATAAAAGGTACTTTGCATTAATGAAGAATTTCATTATATTTATTCACTCCATGAGAGAAATTTGCATTACGTCACTCATATTAATATGGTGCGTGTACACTTTTCGTGACTTTTCCTGCGTATGAGAGAGAGAGAGAGAGAGAGAGAGAGAGAGAGAGAGCTTAAATAAATATAAAAGATCGTGTATTGAAGAGAAAAGAGTAGGGAAAAGGACTTTCCCTGTACCTGACCCTCAATTAAGGTATTGAATACACATCGCAGAAGATAAATAAGAGAAAACTGATAATTCCAAACAGTATTCACGGTCATTTAGTTTTAATTAATAGCAGTTAACGAGAAATTCAGGCAAATGTAAACTAAATCTCCGCCATTTCGTTTTAGTTCTAAAAAAAAAAAAACCAGTAAATTTTTTTTTTTACAGTTTAAATTTGTTACTGTTTAAAAACAAATGTTTGAATACGAAAATTAGGGTATAAAATAACGCGAGAGAAACTTTTATTTTCTGTATTTTGGGGACCGACATCATAACGAAGCTGTTTGAATAATCAATCACTGTACGCGAGTTGGTTTTCTTTTTTCAGCGGAATTTTATTATCACTCAAAAAATAGGTTTAGTGTAGAAACTGCCCCGACATTCGCTACCCACGCTACCCACCGGGTAACGGTATTCATTTACGAGGTTTTTACGGGCGAAACTAAAATTAGAAACCGGTGTTCTCGCTTCTACGTAATTCATTTTAACCTTATTGGTATTTTTCAGAGAGTCTCTTTTTCAATATACAGGGTGTTTCAGGTCGACCCTAAAATTATGGAAAAGAAACATTTCATATTAGTTACGAAATTACTATGACACACTTCAAATACCAAATACAAGCTACAAATTGGCGGAATTTGTAGTTTGTATTTGAAGTTTGTCATAGTAATTCCGTAACTAATATGAAGTGTTTCTTTTCCATATTTCTAGGGTCGACCTGAAATACCCTGTATTTCACGAGGCGGAGATGCTTTAATAAATAAATAAATATATATGGGCCTCGGTGGTGTAGTGGTTAGCATCGCTGACTACGAATCCATCGGCCCCGGGTTCGAGACCCGGTGATGGCAGCCGGCGTGCAGCAAAACCCATTCATCCTTCCACACAAAGAAAGTGGTTGGTAGATAAATGGGTACCCTGCGGCCTAGTGGTTAAGACGCTGGACTGCTGCTGGTGGGGCGTAGTTCGGATTCTACGTTAAACTGTAAGTCTAAGGTGGAGTGAAGAGCTTGACCTTCGTCAGAATGAACAATTCGGGCGGAAGCTAACCAAAGGTTATAGAGAGAGAAAAAAAAGTAAATAAACACAATTCTAAAATAATAATAATAATATACATTGTTATAAATAATAACAATTCAATGAAATTATTATTTACTGACTTTTATAATTGAATAAAAAATTATGGAAAAAAAAAAAAAAAAAAAAAGATTATCTATTTACTTTTGTCACCCTATATATATATATATATATATATATATATATTACTGGCTCAGTTTTAGTTTCTCCAATCGAAAGTACAAATTTTTTTTTCCATCAGTTCATTCAATATTTGACCCCCCTTGTTTTTAAGATAGGGGCAGGCGAGGTAAGTCTTCTTTTCATGTTAGACCGGCCGCGCGAGGGATCGTCTCGCGACTCACGACTGGGGTCGTGACGACTCGAGTCGCGTATGATTTTATACCGACAGAATGGGAGCCACCGCACACTGCAGCGACTCAGAATTTCCCAGTATCGCGTCGCGGTCTCCGCAGTGTACGAGGCCCCCCCCATTCTGTTAATGTAAAATCACACGCGATTCGAATCGTGAGTCGCGAGACGATCCCGAGTGCGGCCGGCCTTAATGTTTCTTATTTTAGTGTTTGTAGCCGCTACTTTGACTTAAGACCTCCTATTTCTCCGATGAGCTTTTAGACAATGTTCGTAAGGAAACCCGGCCACGAGCAGTTCAAATAGGAGGGTCTCGCTAACACCCTTTAACGTGGCTGCGGATCTATAATTCATCTAAGGGATGTATCTCTGCTAATAGAGTTGACGATATTTTGAAAATTGATGGTATAATGAAAAGGGAGCAGTTGTATTACAACAAGTTGAGCAGACATGCCCTGCCCAGTGGACATCACCTAATCGGACAAAACTTTGAACTCGTGTACGATAATGACCCAAAACATAGCCAAAATAAACAAGAAATATTTGGTGCAAAAAAAGCCAAAAGAAAAAAAAAAACCAGGTTTCTGGAGCTAAATATTTCGGAATGGCCACCACCTCAAAGCCACGACGGTCAATTCCACCTAAAATGAATTAAAATATCTGAAAATAGATATACAAGTACCTAAAAACGTCCCACCATTATCAAATGTTCTATAAAACATTTGTATAGTGAAATTCAGAAAGATTATTTTGAAAAATACATATTTTCGGTGCCAAACATATGTTCTGATATAATTAAGGCGAGGGACGAATATAGAAAATATTGATGAAATATATAGTTTGTTTTGTACAAATCTAATTAGTAACATATTATTTATATATAAAAACACATCTCCATTAAATTCGGAGATGTCCTCAGACGTAAGACCAGTTATATATATATATATAACGTAAAGAACGACGCTTGTATAGGAGAATATTCCGCGCAAGATGAGGAGGGAGAACGAAACAAATGAAAAAATGAGGTAACCACCCGGGAATCGAACCCGGGATCTTCCGATTGCCGGTCAGATATGATAACCATTACACCATGGGCCTCACTCGATCAAATGCCGTAATTCTCCTACATACTCGCAGAAACCAATGCCCCAAGGGGGCACCTCTCGCATGCCGTACATTATATACATTTTAACTGCAAACACGCAGTATAATTAACGTAAAGAACGACGCTTGTATAGGAGAATATTCCGCGCAAGATGCCCTTGGGGCATTGGTTTCTGCGAGTATGTAGGAGAATTACGGCATTTGATCGAGTGAGGCCCATGGTGTAATGGTTATCATATCTGACCGACAATCGGAAGATCCCGGGTTCGATTCCCAGGTGGTTACCTCATTTTTTCATTTGTTTCGTTCTCCCTCCTCATCTTGCGCGGAATATTCTCCTATACAAGCGTCGTTCTTTACGATAATTATACTGCGTATTTGCAGTTAAAATGTATATATATATATATATATATATATATATATATATATATATATATATTATATTAGTGGTGGACCGGATGTCAGTTTTTCAACATCTGCGGATGCGGATATTTAGTTAATCTATCAATATAATATAGAATTATGAATATATGACAATTTTTCAAATTTCTTGATATTACTATTATGGCAGGCAATGCATAAGAATTAATATTAATGTTTTCATTATGATAAAAATAATAACTTTCTCAAGAGTTTCAGCCACAGAAAATTCAATGAAACAAGTTTCATTCAATTTTCTGTGTTACCACGTATTTATATTTTGAGGTTTATATATTTGTTTGTTCATTAATAATTAGTACTTTACATGAAATGTGCATGACTGGGCCTTATAAGCTAATTTAATTGTAAACTGTATAATTTATTAGAGATAATATCCGCAGTCAGAAGTGCGGATGCGGATGCGGATATCCGGTCCACCACTATATATATATATATATACACGTGGGTGTGTGTGTGTGCGAAAAACGAAGTAGTTCACCAGGTGAACTCGAAAGGGGAAGAAACAAGCTTGACCTCCGTGAATGAGGAATCATCGCATGGAACAGCTAAAAGGTTGTAAGAAAAGGTACAGACGTATATTATCATGTTTATTCATTTAATATCCTTATGAAATTTAGCTGTGCTTGTTATTCATTTAATGAATGTAAAATATCGCAAACTACGTTATACTAATCTAGTTCTTTTAAGAGTATAGTTAAAAATATCTTAAGTTGTCTATCACTATTTACATATTTTCTTGTGCACAAGTTTTAAGTGCAACATTAGAATCCATTGTGGAGCGCTCAAACAACGAAAAATTCAAGAAAATTCAACAAAGAGAAGCACCTTCAAAGTTCAACTTCCAGAAAATTCCTGAGTAAACATTTTCAGTAGTTTACGTTGGTCAGAGTTATAGAACGCGAATGCTGAATACTGTTTCCACCCTGGGCAAATGCAAAGAGCTGTCTTAGGATCTTAAAGATAAGAATTATTGGTTTGCGCAGTGATGAAAAGACTGTTTGGAAGATTGGTGAAAAACTTGCTGTTCCTTTTACTTCAGTTTCAAATGGCATTCGTAATTGGAAGCGCCTTGGAATTACCAAACCGTTCCCTCGTAGTGGACGAACACGAAAGATTCCCAACCGTGCTGTTCGTAAAATCATTAAGGAGGCTACTGGTAATCCTCGGTTAAATTTTATGGACCTAAAGCATTCTTTGAACGAAATTGGAATCGATGTTCCTCTCTCCACTGGTACGCAAGACACTGAATAACAATGGGTTCTTTGGACGGGATGCAAGGAGAAAACCACTGCTCAAGAAAGCTCACAAGGATGATCGTTTAAAGTATGCCAACCTAACGACCATCGAAATTATGGAATTGACTAGTGGAAGTAGGTACTGTGGACTGATGAGACCACAATTAAACTCTTCGGCCACAATGATCAACGGTGTGTCTGGAGGAAGTCTGGTAAAGATTTTGAAGAAAAAACACCATACCCAGGGTCAAACAGGGGGAATATTCTTTTGTGGAGTTATTTCAGTGCTTGTGGGCCTAGAAAATTGATGGAAAGCAACGGACAAACAGATTCCACCAAATATTGAGAAATCTTACAAGAAAATATCATACCATGAGTTGGTCAGTTCTCCATGGGTTGCAGTTTTATTCTGCAGCAGGACAGTGACCTGAAACACACTAACAAATCTACCAAGGCATGGCTGAAGAAGAAAAAATAGAAGCTTATGGAGTGGTCAAGACAGTCAGCAGATTTCAATTTGATAGAGCGTTTGTGGTTTGATCTGAAGAGAGCCGTTCATACACGAAGTCCAGCTATTCTTAATCAACTCCGCGAATTTTGTCAAGAAGAATGGGCCAAAATCTCTCCTGGGAAGTGCAAGAAGCCGGTAAAGCAATATCCCAATAATTTGATTGAAGTTATTCGAGCTAAAGGAAGGTAATTATACAGCACATTAATCGTCTGTACTTAAAATTTTCTTCGGCATAAATTTCACATTTTTTTTCTATAATGTGTTACATTTTGGCTTAGTTTATTCACTTCATGGTTGTGTGTCTAATAAATCTATTGTTTGTAAACCGATTGTATGTTTCTTTTAACCTTTAGTTGTCATTAATGCTTCAATCAAAATACAATTTTTCATTATTTTTTCAAATGTACTTGAACTTTGTTGCACAACTAATATATATATCGTGACTCAGATGGTGATTGGGCAACAAAAAATGAGAGCAAAATTGGAAAGAAAACGTTGGATTCACGTGTGAGGAACGGTATTATTTTGGTTGTATTTTTGTTTTTATTGATATTTTTTTTTGTCAACAGAATGACGTTTTATCTCCCCTTTTATTTTGTTCGTCGAGAAATGTTGAAGGAACAACATCCGTTGGGGAAGAGTTGAAAGGCTCTTCCCAGAAAACCTTCCTAAAACTCATCATTAAAAAAGTTGTTTACCTGTGTAATGAAGGTGTTTACCTGTGTAATGTATTATTCATTAGAAAGGTCTGGTTTTTACATTCCAAAATCGAGAACAGTCGTGTACTTTGTTTTTTTTTTAAATATATGTATGTATATCATCCGGTCACACAATCTCTCTCTCTCTCTCTCTCTCTCTCTCTCTCTCTCTCTCTCTCTCTCTCTCTCTCTCTCTCTCTCTCTCTCTCGCTCCCGTTGCCATTGGTACCTCCTCGGTATGGGCCGCAAGGCCTTTTGAGGTACTTCTTTTCCTTGTAACTCTCTTTCTCTCTCTCTCTCTCTCTCAGAGGTTGTTTCCAGTCAAAGTGTAAATCTGTTTAAAAATAGGCTAGACAAAGTACTGAACACACTCATAGTTTAAGATTAAGACCTCAGAAAACTCTGCAGGAGTTCGCTTGCTCGGTGTCTCTGTGAGCAAGCTAAATATAGAGCTACTTATATATTCTCCACTTTCCTGTAAAATTTCCTTGGCTACTTTTCCAGGGTCAAGGTATTTTCTTCAACCTTTTTCCGTACCTGCCTCTGGCAGGGAGGGCGGAGGGTGGGGAGAGCCTTCTACTTTTCTATCCAGTTTTCTACTACTGCTAGCATAGTTGAAAGACAAAATTTTCCCTGGCACCCGTTGCCATTGGTACCTCCTCGGTATGGGCCGCAAGGCCTTTTGAGGTACTTCTTTTCCTTGTAACTCCTTGTAACTCTCTCTCTCTCTCTCTCTCTCTCTCTCTCTCTCTCTCTCTCTCTCTCTCTCTCTCTCTCCACTCGAAACGTTCGATTCAGGCGTACAAAGCATCTTTCAACCGCTATTTGCTTACAAGCGAGGCAAAGTTTATTTGATCTGTAAGAGGAATTGAACGAACGACGATTGGAAACTGCCGCTGATTCACTGAAACCCCACAACCACTCGAATCTCCTAAATCATTTCAATCACTCGTCTCTTAAATCATTTCAATCACTCGAGTCTCTTAAATCATTTCAATCTCTCGAATCCCGTGAATTATTTGAAGCGATTGAATCTTTCGAAGACCGGATCGAATCACCTGACATTCAGCTGCTGCTGCTGCTGCTGCTGCTGCTCGATGAATCATGTGACCGCGTGTCACAGGTGTGATTATTATTCATCGGGCGAATTCACCTTTTTTCCCTTCGTGGAAACATTCCTCCCACGTGGAATCACTTCCATATAAATGAGTGTTAAAATGGATGCCACGTTTCGTTAAGTACAACTTTTATCGGGGATGAGAAGAAGAGTAATTTAACTTGTACTGACACCACGAGGTCTTAAGAAAGGGACAATGATGAGTAAGGGTAAAGGGTCGAAAAAGAATGGTGAGGGTGATGAGCATTACCAATCTCTTTTTTAGCCCTTAACAAATGAACGAAGAAAGGGTCTGGAATAGCGATTCCGTACCTCGTCCAAAACTTGCGATTTGTACATATTATTCATTTTAAAAGTTCCCCAATGATACAAACAGAACAAAAGACAACATAGATATTTTAAAACACACACACACACATGTGCGCATCTCCGCATAAGTGAGGTACCTTACCAATCTTTTTTTTTTCGGCACACAGTTGCCTACACACACCACATACGCGTATCTCTCTCTCTCTCTCTCTCTCTTTATACGTGAACTCGATTTACGCGGATTCGCTTATACATGATCGACAAAATAGGGAGCGTTATTCGATATACGTGATCGTGATCCACGTTTACGCGATTTAACAAACGACCAATCAGCTGGCGGAACTATTGCTCGCGTATATGTAAATATGTACAGGCGTTCTTCGGCGCTTCAGTAGTACAGTATGTACAAAATTACATAATGTACTTTATATTCTATTATTAACGTACGTGTATAACAAGCATTACGTTCTATATAATTCTTGTATACAGACAGTTTAATTTTGAAATTTTTTTTTGTCAAATTCTTGAGCTGAACACGCTTACTCCCTATAATACATTATCTCTATGGGAATATGTATATATATATATATATATATACACACCTTGGTTTTGCTTCCACCCGAATTGTTTATCCTGACGAAGGTAAAGCTTGTTACTTCACCTTAGACCTACAGTTTAACGTGGAATCCGAACCATGCCCCACCAACAGCACAGCGTCTTAACCATTAGGCTACCCAGGGTACCCATTTATCTACCAACCAATTATTTTATTGTGTGGAAGGATATATATACATATATATATATATACACACACACACACAATATATATATATACATATATATATACACACACACACCACATATATATATATATATATATATATATATATTAGTGATGGATCGAATAACCGCAACCGCACTACAACCGCACAAAAATCCGCAACCGTAACCGCAGTTCCATAAGTGCGGTTGCGGTTGTAAAAGCTTAGTTAATTTTAATTTTAGGTTAATTAGAAATATTTCTTTTTTTAAAAAGAAAATGATGGGTCTCCTTATGCGTGGAGCGGGAACAGTTGTACGATGAGAGGCGTTGCCGCTTGAAAGGTGAAAATGCAGCAAAAATATTATTCTTGAAATTCACACTGCCTGTCATTAAGTTTGACATCAGTTTTTCAAATGAATAATAATCCATAACTTTCCAGTGGGTGGAGGCTGGGGAAAGTGGTAGGTGGGATGAACAGTGCGATGGGTCCTCGTCCCTCATCCTGGTAACACACTTAGTGCAAAATATGGTTTTAATTAATTTGACCTATTCTTTCATAATAGCTATAAGTTTAGAATATACTTCATTTAAATAGTATTATTTAGTAAATACCTTATGTTGAACACAAGTTTTGCAACACACAAATAGCGGTAGCGGTGTATTGCAAAACTTGTGTTCAACATAAGGTATTTACTAAATAAATACTATTTAGTATAATTATGTACCAAGTGTGGCTAAATCGCACTATAGTGGCTAAATCCAGTTAATAATTACGCATTTTTCCTAGTATATGATAACCGCAATTCGACAACCGCAAACACAACCGCAACCGCGGTTGTGAAAAACCGACCACTCGATCCATCACTATATATATATATATATATATATATATATATATATATTATATATATATATATCCAGCATAGAAGTAATAGATTGGAAAACTATTTTCGAGGCCAAGACAACGGAAGAGATGCTAATGACTTTAGAGGAGAAGACGCTGGAAATTGTGGAAAGATATGTCCGAAAATACAACAAAGAGGAAAGAGAAGCAGGTTCGAGAGACAAAAGAGGTCATTGTTCCGAAAGAGAAAAAGAGTGACTGCAAAATTAAGTAACTGTAAAGATAACATCAGAAAAATATTAAATGATAAATTGCAGAGTATCGATGACGTCATACAGGAACTAATTGAGAAGCATACAGAAAAAGAAGACGACGACGCTACAGAAGCGATAAAGGTTAACTCAAAGTACTACTATAATTTTGCAAAAAATAAAAAAACCATGCGACTATCGGATCTCTGAAAAACGAGAACATTGCTTTATCTGATGATCTAACAGAAGTATCTGAAATATTAAGAGCCCAGTACGAATCATCTTTCAGTATCCCAAGTATTGACAAACTGATGTGCGATAGAAACGCGTTCTTTAAAGAAGAACTACAAGGGGAAAGTATAACGGACTTCGATTTTACGACAGATGATATTACACAAGCTATATGGAAACTAAAAGCACACTCGGCAGCAGAACCAGATAACTGGAATGCCACACTGATCAAAAACTGCAAGAATGCAATCGCTGAGCCCCTATATTGGATATGGAGACGATTACTAGACACGGGAGAAATACCCGGCATCCTGAAGAGCGCGAACATAGTCCCAATATATAAAGGAGGAGATCGATCCGAGGCCAAAAACTACGGGCCAGTGTCACTTACGTCTCATCTCACTAAAATATTTGAAAGAATAGTTAGACAGAAAATCCATGACTTTTTGGAAACGGGAAAATTCAATGCTAACCAACATGGGTTTCGGTCAGGCAGATCATGCCTATCACAACTAAGGGAACACTACAACAACATTATTGATGCAATGGAAAGTAATGAAAACTATGATGTACTATACACAGACTTTGCCAAGCGTTCGACGAGTGTGACCATGGAATCATAATACATAAACTGAAATATATGGGAATAACGGGAAAAGTAGGGAAGTGGATATATAATTTCCTTAGTGAGCGGCGGCAAGTCGTTACAGTACAAGGAGTATCTTCTTCAGAATCAGAGGTCCTCAGCTCAGTACCACGAGGAACAGTATTAGCTTCACTACTCTTCATAATCATGCTAACTGACATAGATGAGGACGTTACCAGAGACAGCACAGTAACGTCCTTTGCCGATGACACAAAGATCAGTAGAAAAATAAGAAACCCAGAAGATATAGGATCTCTACAAACCGACATGAACAGAATCTACAAGTGGACGGAAGACAATATGACTTTAACACCGAGAAATTTCAGCTGTTAATGTACGGAAAAAGAGAAGACCTGAAATTCATGGAATATTATACCCCAAACGGACAGGAAATTCAGAGAAATTCTAGAGCAAAAGATTTAGGGATTGTAATGACTGAGGATGCGAAATTTGAAACACAAAATAAGATAGCAGTAAACAGAGCAAAGAGAATAACTGGGCAGATACCGAGAACCTTTTTAAACGAAGGGGTAGGAATATAATGATTTCTCTACTGCTGATCATACCCAAATTGGAATGCTGCTCGGTCCTAACATCCCCATATAAAAAAGAAGGCATTAGATAGCTAGAAGGGATTCAGAGAAGCTTCAGAGCCAAGAACTAAATTACTGGGAAAGGTTACGCGAATTAAACCTATATTCACTGGAAAGGAGAAGAGAGAGCTACAACATTATTTACACTTGAAAAATAATGGAGAAACTAGTCCCTAATCTTACTCTGAACTCTTTAACTCCCCAAACAACAGTGGAAAGTAGAAAAGGAAGACTGTGTCGTGTTCCCAAATTAAAGGCGAGACAGGGAACATCCTTAACCCAGAAAGAAAATAGTTTTGTTGAGAGAGGACCAAAACTGTTTAATCAGCTGCCCACAGACCTAAGGAACTCGAATGGTGTTACAGTGGACATCATCAAAAGAAGATTAGACGCCTGGCTCAGAACAATCCCCGATGAGACGGGCGTACCTGGCTATGTGAGGTGGAGAGTACAAGAAACCAACTCACTACTTCACCAGGCCAACTCGAGAGGAGGGGCGACAAGCTTGATCTTCGTGAAATGAGGAATCATCGCACGGAACCTTTGAGAGGTTGAAAGGTATAGGGATATATGCAAAAATAACCCCATCAGGGTTTGAACCCAAAACCTCTTGAATAGAAGGGAGGGCGCTAGCCACTACACTACAACGGGATAAAAGTTAACACAACCCGTCAGACATTTAAACAACCGATGAGACGCATAACGCTTTCGCGTTCAGAGGCACTTTACACGTTAACCCTCCGGCACTGGAGGTAATGACTAACATTTCATTGAAATTATCCAGTGCAACACAAGTGTCCCATAAATGGAATATCATGCATAATGAACACGCACTATTTTGCATAATGCAAAAATCGACCCCACCAGGGTTTGAATCCACCACCACCTCTCGAATAGAAGGTGAAGTCGCATGGCACTTAATCTTATCTAAGGTATTATGTTTATTTATAAAGTCATTAATGATACTTATTTATTTTTAAGAGCAAAATACTCTTACGAGAAAATGTCATTGGTTGGTTGCTAGTCACGAAAGCGCCATGTTAACAACTCCTGGTGCACATTCATCAATATTTTAAACGATGTGTGAGCGTGTGCGCGTTGTCATGGGAAGAAACTCTGGGAGGGGAATGCCGCGTGCGTTTGTGTACGTAGATAAACGTACAGCAACGAGTGTTCAATGTTTGCCTCGCAAATGTTTCAGGGGGAGATAAAATGCACGCGATGCGCCACTCACCGTATTAGTTATAAACGTTAATGACGAACACTACTCCTCATGCTGGCAAGCAGGAACTAGTTTTCGGGGGGCTTTATATACAGTATATGTCGTGAAGCGATAATTTCAGGACCTTTCATGATTATAAGCTCATATACATATATATATATATAATACTAATTGCTGCAAGGAGCACTAAAATATGCAGTTTAACGTGGGGTGGTACGAAAAGTACTATCTCTTATTTTATTCCTCACTAAATATAATTTCACTTACAATGAAAATTACGGAGGAATATGAATACATACGTGGCAAATATGAAGTAAATATTGACTGAAAAATAAGAGGCATTACTTTCGTACCGACCCTCGTGTGTGTGTGTGTGTGTGTGTGTGTGTGTGTGTGTGTGTGTGTGTGTGTGTAGAACAAAAAATGAAAGTAAGAGAAAGTATTTAGTGTAAAGTCATAAAAATATGTAACAAACTGAAATTACTCACACTAAAAAAGAACAAAACAAATTTGAATGACGACCGTTGTATCACCATCATCATCATCATAATAATAATTGCTAATAATAATAATAATAATAATAAATAAATAAATAAATAAAAAATAAAATTGAGAATCGCCTAAAATATGGTCTCACTCTTGCCTAATCCGATTAACGGATTAAAATATACGTACACACGTGTAGTTCATCTTGAAATTATTCGCACACGTACGACTGCGTGCCTATGTTTACCTGTGTGTGTGTGTGTGTGTGTGTGTGTGTGTGTGTGTGTGGTTCAGATATGCAAATGCCAATGCACAGTTTTCGGACTAACTCTAAAAATCCTTGAACTTTAAAAAATACTCCAATACACACACACAAACTCGTAACTAGATCAAAGCAGAAACAACTACTGCAAACTTCTATACCCTGTATGCATGTATGTATGTATGTATGTATGTATGTAATCTTTTCGTATATGAGACCCAAAAATAAAAAATAAATTTTATTTTTTATTTTTTTCCTCTTCTATAAACGGCAAAAATTGCTTCAGAGGACGAAAATCAAAGAGAAAATACGATACATTTTGAAACGATTCCAAAATGGGGGTTGAAAAAAAGAGAGAGAGAGAATAATAATAAAGGAAAATAAATAAAATAATTCAGTCAAGTTTTTGCTATAAACTCGTTTGAATGAATTCCAAAAATAAAATATATAAAAAAAAAAATCAAAACTTCAATTACAGACAAATATTTTTAACGACTATATATATATATATATATATATATATATATATATATATATATACACACACACGAGAGGTTACCACAGCTGTTATTAAGAACAAAATAGTATTAAAAGGAGTAATTGTGAAATTGAACAGACGTTCAAAGTGATAATATAATTAAATAAAATAATGATTATTAACTCAAGATTTTAATTTTAAGACATTTACTAATTAGCAATTGACCAAAGAACAATATATATATATATATATATATATATATATATATATATATATATATATATGCAGCAGCTGAGGTGAAGAGCTCATGAAAACAACTCTCTCTTACATCAATCTCACTCTAGAGGTGGCGCTACCAGTTTGATCTGTGTGAAAAGACACCAACGCACTGAACGTGTATATACACCAGGTTGTGTATTATATATATATATATATATATATATTGCGCTGCGCCTCGGTGGTACAGTGGTTAGTATCGCTGACTACGAATTCACCGGCCCCAGGTTTGATACCGGTTGACGGCAGTCGGTGCGCAGCAAACCCAACTGTTCATCCTTCCATACAATAAAATTGGTTGGTAGATAAATGGGTATCCTGGGTAACCCAGTGGTTAAGAGGCTGGGCTGCTGATCGGGGAGGCCGTGAGATCGAGTCCGGGCGAGAACGTTGTAATTTCTGACCACCCGTGGTGGGTCGTGGTTCAGATTCCATGTTTAGCTGTAGGTCTAAGATGGAGCAACACGCTTGACCTTCGTCAGAATGAACAATTCGAGCGAAATCAAAAACAAGGTTGACCAAGGTTAGAAAAAAAAATAATATATATATATATATATATATATATATATATATATATATATATATATATATATACAGGGCGTCCCAAAAAAATTTATACACACTTTAACAGCTGATAGCTCAATTGATGTTTCTTTCTTTCCAAGTTAAACCCATTAGAATTAATAATGGCAGTCAGACTAAGCTTTGAACAAAGGAAATTCATTCTAAAATGCTACTGGAAGTGTGAAAACGCAGTTGAAGTGCAAAGACAGTTTAGGAGAGAGTTTCAAACAGATCCACCAACGCGACTTACCATCACTCGAATTAGAGATAAGTTTGAAGCCGATGGAACTGTTCAGAATGTCCACAAGAAGCGTTCCGGAAGACCACGGACATCGACAAGCCCCACAAAGCAAGAAAGAGTACTGGAAACGTATCACTAAAGTCCAAGAAAATCTGTGCGGCAAGCGAGTCGTGAGGTAGGAATTTCAGAATCGTCTGTCCAACGCATTTTGAAGCGCTGTCAATGGAAAAGTTACATTCCAAGATTAGTCCATGCTATTAATGAAGATGATCCGGACCGAAGAGTGGAGTATTACGAGTGGTACTTGGCACGATGTGGATGTGGATTGGACGAAGGGGTTTCGTAGAATACCCTCCGCGTTCACCAGACCTCACACCACTAGACTTTTTTTTATGGGGATACTTAAAAGACAAAGTCTACGCTATAAAACCTGCAACAGTCGCTGAATTGAGAGCAGCCATTGAACGAGAATGCACACAAATACCAAACGAAATGTTTCGTGATGTTTGCGATTCCATTGCTTCGCGTTATCAGCAGTGCCTGGACCAGAACGGACGTCAGTTTGAAAACAGGCGTTGACAAAACAATTAAATAATGTCTGTAGATTCTATTACATTTTGAAAATGAAATGTATTGTAATAAACACTGCCTTTATAAGTATTTAAAGTGTGTATACATTTTTTTGGGACGCCCTGTATATATATATATATATATAACCACAAGGAAAAGGAAACAAAAAGTCCGAGCGCTTTCGTGATATATTCACATTATCAAGGAGGAACAGAATATATATCACGAAAGCGCTCGGACTTTGTGTTTCCTTTTCCTTGTGGTTGTTTGCTTATTAATAAGGTCACGTGTTATTTTGTGATTTTAGTGCATATATATATATATATATATATATATATATATATATATATATA